>RQOL01000924.1:34470-103252 GCA_013076295.1 Sanderia malayensis
AACTAGGTTCCGCATTTTGAACTAGGTTCCACAATTTGAACTAGGTTGAACAATTTGAACTAGGTTCCACAACTTGACCTAGATTCCACATTTGAACTAGGTTCCACATTTGAACTAGGTTCAACAATTTGAACTAGGTTCCACATTTTGAACTAGGTTCACCAATTTGAACTAGGTTCCACATTTTGAACTAGGTTCAACAATTTGAGCTAGGTTCAACATGTTGAACTAGGTTCACCAATTTGAACTAGGTTCAATATTTTGAACTAGGTTCAACAATTTGAACTAGGTTCCACATTTGAACTAGGTTCACCAATTTGAACTAGGTTCAACATTTTGAACTAGGTTCGACAATTTGAACTAGATTTAACAATTTGAACTAGGTTCCACAATTTGAACTAGATTCCACAATTTGAACTAGGTTCCACATTTTGAACCAGGTTCCACATTTGAAGTAGGTTCCAGGTTTGAACTAGGTTCAACAATTTGAACTAGGTTCAACAATTTGAACTAGGCTCCACATTTGAACTAGGTTCCACATTTTGAAATGGGTTCCACAATTTGAACTAGGTTCAACAATTTGAACTAGGTTCCACAATTTGAACTAGGCTGAACAATTTGAACTAGGTTCCACAACTTGAACTAGGTTCCGCATTTTGAACTAGGTTCCACAATTTGAACTAGGTTGAACAATTTGAACTAGGTTCCACAACTTGAACTAGGTTCCACATTTGAACTAGGTTCCACATTTGAACTAGGTTCAACAATTTGAACTAGGTTCCACATTTTGAACTAGGTTCAACAATTTGAACTAGGTTCCACATTTTGAACTAGGTTCAACAATTTGAACTAGGTTCAACATTTTGAACTAGGTTCACCAATTTGAACTAGGTTCAATATTTTGAACTAGGTTCAACAATTTGAACTAGGTTCCACATTTGAACTAGGTTCACCAATTTGAACTAGGTTCAACATTTTGAACTAGGTTCGACAATTTGAACTAGATTTAACAATTTGAACTAGGTTCCACAATTTGAACTGGGTTCCACATTTTCAACTAGGTTCCACAATTTGAGCTAGGTTCAACAACTTGAACTAGGTTCAACCATATTGAACAATGGTCAACAATATTGAACTAGGTTCAACAATTTGAGCTAGGTTGAACAATTTGAGCTAGATTCCATAATTTGAACTAGGTTCCCCATTTTGAACTAGGTTCGACAATTTGAACTAGATTCAACAATTGGAACTAGGTTCCACATTTTTAACTAGGTTCAACAATTTGAACCAGGATCAACAATTTGAACTAGGCTCCACATTTGAACTAGGTTCCACATTTGGAACTGGGTTCAACAATTTGAACTAGGTTCCACATTTTGAACCAGGTTCAACGATTTTAACTAGGCTCCACATTTGAACTACGTTCCACCTTTTGAACTGGGTTCCACAATTTGCACCAGGTTCAACAATTTGAACTAGGTTCCACAATTTGAACTAGGTTCAACAATTTGAACTAGGTTCCACAATTTGAACTAGGTTCAACAATTTGAACTAGGTTCCACATTTTGAACTAGGTTCAACAATTTGAACTAGGTTCCACATTTTGAACCAGGTTCAACGATTTTAACTAGGCTCCACATTTGAACTAGGTTCCACATTTTGAACTGGGTTCCACAATTTGCACTAGGTTCAACAATTTGAACTAGGTTCCACAATTTGAACTAGGTTCAACAATTTGAACTAGGTTCCACATTTTGAACTAGGTTCAACAATTTGAACTAGGTTCCACATTTTGAACCAGGTTCAACAATTTGAACTAGGCTCCACATTTGAACTAGGTTCCACATTTTGAACTGGGTTCCACAATTTGAACTAGGTCCAACAATTTGAACTTGGTTCCACAATTTGAACTAGGTTCAAAAACTTGAACTAGGTTCCACAATTTGAACTAGGTTCCACAATTGAACTAGGTTCCACATTTTGAACTGGGTTCGACAATTTGAACTAGATTCAACAATTTGAACTAGGTTCCACATTTTGAACTAGATTCCAGAATTTGAACTAGGTTCCACATTTTGAACCAGGTTCCACATTTGAAGTAGGTTCCAGATTTGAACTAGGTTCAACAGTTTGAACTAGGTTCCACATTTGAACTAGGTTCCACATTTTGAAGTAGGTTCAACAATTTGAACTAGGTTCCACATTTTGAACCAGATTCTACAATTTGAACTAGGCTCCACATTTGAACTAGGTTCCACATTTTGAACTGGGTTCCACAATTTGAACTAGGTTCAACAATTTGAACTAGGTTCCACAATTTGAACTAGGTTCAAAAATTTGAACTAGTTTAATCGAAGAAACTTTCGCGGAAAGAAACTTTAGCGAGACGAAAAAAACCCGAAATTTCTTGAATTATCTTTCGCGCTTTAGGCAAAATCGGATATTTTGCGAGAATAAACTTTTGCGAATTCCAAGTGTGAACAGAAACTTTGAGCAGAAACTTTGAAGTAGTTTTTATTCAAAGTGAAACTTTTTCATAAATTTCGCGAATTTCCAATTTTGAAATTTTTTTTAAGAATAAAGTTTCGCGAATTTCATATTTTAGAAAATTTAGCGCAATAAACTTTCGCGAATTTTGGTCAAACACTCGAAAATCGCGAAAGTTTCTTCCCGCGAAAGTTTCTCCGATCAAAGTAGGTTGCACAATTTGAACAAGGTTCCACATTAGGGTTAGGGTTAGGGTTAGGGTTTAAATACTTTGCTAGGGTTATATAACTTTTTTTATAGCACATCATTTTACAAATGGGCTCGAAAACTTGTTAGAGGGTAAGAGGGAAGCTGTTAGCAAGTATGAAAAAAATCTCGGGACAACCCCTATTTTTAGAAAACGCCCATATGCTCATTTACTTGTTCTTGTATACGCGGGATATGTGATGCTACGTTTATTTAAAATACACATCTAAAGATATGGTGTTCTCAAATGCGTTTATATTTTGTAACAGGGTATGGCTGATCATTTAATGAAAAATATTTCACTCTTCATGGAAAATTACGATGTTGTTGCAGTTGAGGTATTCCGACTAACGTTTTTCCCAAATGTCAACAAAGAAACATTTAAAACCCGCCTGAAACGTTTGCAAGTTAAACCCAGTTTGGCAATTAACGATGTAAAGGAAATTGTCAAAACGAGAACTGGGATTCAACGTGGTGGCTGCTACGTAATTGATACCAAAAGTGCTAATGAATTCCTAATAAAGTATCGTCAGTCAACAGCACAACAAGAGATTGTGAGTGATTCAGATGATAAAGAAGCAGCAACAGCAATGGAGCAAAGCATGGCTTTTTCAGCAGAATGGGAGCTTACGAGTGCTGGAGTAGCAGTAACAGAAAACATCCATGACGTGGTAAATTCCGAATTTCACGAATCACCAACGAGAGCACAGCCAAGTACAGAGTGCCTACAAGAAGAAGATGTTGTATATGCCGGAGGAGCAGTGACGGAAAACATCTATGATGTCGTAAATACAGACGTTAATGAAGCAGACACAGCGGTAAAGCCAAGTACTGATTGCATAACAGAAGAAGACATGTTACAAGACGGAGGAGCAGTAACGGAGAATTGTAATATCGCGAGAGCGAGTGAAACACAGCAGACTACATCTTGGATTACTACTGAACTGATCAAATTACTAACACTAATTTACATATAAACAATAAGACAATTACATACGAGGTATGTAATTGTCTTATTGTTTATTGTCGTATGTAATTGAGGTATGTACATCCTCAGGTTAGATGTTGCAGTAAACGTGATAACTTCATATTGTGTTGATTTCTGTTGTCCAATAACAGAAACTGTGAGATTTCTGTTGTCCAATAACAGTTGTATACATATCAAAAGAAATGAGTTCTGCGAATAAAACCGATGTTCATACTATGCTGTGCTTCTTTGGCCCTTGGTAGGATTCAAATAATCCTATAGTGGACAAATATTTGCCACAGTCTGAACCTTGCCAAAAGTATGAAAGTCTTCCAAATAATGTTCTTAGCTGAAACAATGCTGCAAATTATTCACACACTCAGTGCTGAGGAGAGGGGGGTCAGCAGGGTCACTGACCCGGGGGCCCAAGGGTTTAGGGGCCCATTAATAATAACTCAATAAAAGAATTAATACAGAAGTAATAGCCAAGAGAGCACTTTAGCATCCAAAATAGCCACCGGAGCAATTTCAGCAACCATCGTCATAAAAAGTTTTCGGGGAGCATTCCCCCGGACTCCCCTAGAAGAGTACGCCTCTGTCGTACCTGCACGCCTTCGACGTGACCCCCTATTTATCTCTTGTCTTGACCAGGGGCCCATAAATCCTCTCCGCGGCCCTGCACACACTGTGCTGATTTGCTCATTCTTGTACATCAGACTCTGTCAGTATTAGTTTGCCTTGTTTACACTGATCTTTCAGGAATCTCGATATGCGAAGAAATCTGATATTTTTTAACTTTGTGCTTCTAATAGCTTTACAAAGCCTAATTTCACTACATTTATTGGAACTGAAGTATATATGCTGTAGGTTCCCGCGTATAGGGCTAGGGGACAGCATGCAGGACGAGTCTGTTAATAAAAGAAAACCTTATAACGCGTGAAACATTGCACAATAATTTGCCAGCAAGAGAAATTTTTCCAAAGTAAGAATATCAACCAATTTTGTTATAGGCCTGTTTTAACCTTGATGTATAATATGAATTAAAATGAATTTTGTTTACTTGGTAGCAAGGCGTTGAGCTAAAAAACACGATAAAAGTGAACATGAATTCGAAAAGCCCCTTTCACATTCGTTGTTGAAAGCGAGACGTCAATTCTAAAACGAGGCTAACGCTTTTCATAAAATTAACGCGTATCGACATAGTATGTCAAAAGGGTACATCGCACACGATAAGCTGAAATCTGTCCAAACTTTTTATAAAGGATTTTCAGTGGCTATAGAATTGCAGTGATGCTTTGCAAAGAGCAATCTCAATGCTAGTAATTAAATTTTGAAATATGAAACTGAAACCCGCAGAGGCAAAAATACTGTGGAAAATGTCCAAAACGCACAAAACATTTGACAACAAGCCCAACTCTATAGCCATAAAAAGGCTGAAATTCCGTGAATGCCTTGCAGGGCGGTAAACAAACTCAGAAGAAGCAAACTTGAAGCGCGCAAAAAAAAAAGCGAACTTGCACAAACTAATTTAACAACGACGTTCAGATCAGAAAAGAACACAAAGTCATAAAGCTGCAAAAACCGAACGATAAATGCAATGTAAGAACAAAAACCAGTTAAAAACAAAGCTTTGACTACTAATATTTTTATAAAAAAATAATATTGCCAAGACACCAGCAGTATGGTACTATTGTCGCTATAATATTGCCAGAACAATGTGAAACAGAACGTGTAATATCAAAATATATCTAATCATTAGAAACGTGCACAAAATCAAATGCTGGCAATATCCTGCCAGCACAATAACATAAAAATTATAGCAATGTTAAAAATACCAATATTTTAATTTATACTGTTTAAAATACCAATGTATTAAATGATACTGTTAAAAATAACAATATTTTAATTCATACTGTTAAGATACCAATATGTTAATTGATACTGTTTAAAATACCAATATTTTAAATGATACTGTTCAAAATAACAATATCTTAATTCATACTGTTAAAAAACCAATATTTTAATTGATACTGTTTAAAATACCGATTTTTAAATGATACTGTTCAAAATATCAATATCTTAATTCATACTGTTAAAATACCAATATTTTAATTCATACTGTTTAAAATACCAATATTTTAAATGATACTGTTCAAAATAACAATATTTTAATTCATACTGCTAAAATACCAATATTTAAATGATACTGTTCAAAATAACAATATCTTAATTCATACTGTTATGATACCAATATGTTAGTTGATACGAAATACAAATATTATTAGGGAGCAATATTCTTATTGAGATTATTTGATTTTCAGATTATTGGGTCTAGACAAAAATTCTAAATCCGATAAAATCTAAAAAAATGAAGGCAATAAGCATGGTCTTCACTTCACGAGACATAAAATTGAAGAAAACAGTACAGTATCATGCCATTGCATTACCTGACGAAACCTTAACTAAAAGGTTAAAAGCATAACCCGAACGAACCGAACTAAAGAAAACTATGCTATACTAAGAAACACTAAATTACACTATGCTGGTTAAAAGTATAACCCTAAGAAACCAAAACCAACTACAGAAAACTATGCTTAAGAATAATAATATAAAAACTATTTACAATTGTTTTTGTCTCTTGTTTTCTTTCCGCTGAAGAGTGGCTTGACGAAGCCATTGTTCTTTAGTTGGTGCTCCCGGACGCATTGGACAGTACCGTTGGCCATAATAGTGGCCGTGGTCTGCTTGGGAGGCTGGAGCATGGCAAACACTGCAACTGTAGACTTTGCGAGCTTTTTTAGCTCCAGCCTTGTCCTTATTGCGCCAGGCTGTCGTCCGGGAGACTTGAGGTGCTGGCTGTACTAACGGGACGAGACCCTGACCATCAAGGGGAACTGCAACAGCAACAGCGGCAGTAGATGGCACAGAAACTGGCAGCACGGTCTTTGGCACGCCTCTTCTGCGGATGTTCGCCTGGCCCGAGCGATCTTCTGTTCTTTTAACTCGATAGGAGGTGCCAGGCTAACAATCCGCTGTCTCTTCCTTGGTTCCGGGAGTGGTTCATTAGCTGTTTCGGTTGCACCAGGAAGAGACCGGCCTTGCAAGAGAGTGACAACTTCCTCACGCCGTGTTTTGTTTTCAAACCACAAACTGATTTGTTTTTCGTTGAGGTTATACAGCGTGAGGTCGGTGCCACTCAGCAATTCTCGACTGTGGAAGAGACGTGCACGAATTCTGTTGTAGGCCACCAGAATCAAATGCCATCTGTTGATGGAGTGTCTTCTGCCGCTGTAAGTAGCTTCAGTTGCTGGACATGGGTAAACTTCCAAAAGCTGCAAACATATTGCCTCGACCACTCTGCTACGGGACGGAGGTAGAGCTGGCGACCCAGCTGAGATGAAGCACCTGTGAAGAGAGATGAGAAGCTAATGTTATTCTCCAACACAGCATAAGGAAAAAATTTATTTATCTATGCTTCAATCGAGGGCACTAACGAACAGGCAACAATGAAATACCTTGCAATGGAATCCACGCCGACATGACCGCTTCTATGTTTCGAGCGTGCAAATCGGCCCTGGGATGGGTTCTTGAGGACCGATTTGTAAACAAGAGGCTTCCGGTCAAAGTCCTCCAAAGCGGCATACAACTCTTTGACACGGACAGCCTCTGCTCGAGACACACTGATGCCGGTCATGCCAACTAAAAACTTTGCAAGGTGATTGACTTTATCCCAGCCAGGTATTCCACGAGAATCAACAGATATCTCCTGTAAAACAAAGCATACATATATTAGAAAAAAATAAAGAAAAAATCACAAAACAGCAATCAATAGGCTGCAAAACTCACTGGCTCAACCTCCGCAGCATCGCTTGTGGTAGGCAATTGTTTGCTTTGGTCGTTCACGCCATCTCCAGCAACGTCGTCACTCTCGTCTTCGGATGTTGTTCCAGTCCCCAAGAGGCCAGGCAAGTCCACGGGCAGAGAGTCCTCTCCCCAAAATGAGAGGCCAGTATCCTCGTCATCTTGGGTGTCACCTGAAACATCCCCACGAGTCGGTCAATGTCTTCCGACACCAGCGACCGGTTTCCCTGCTTATACAGAAACTCCATGCCAAAATCTTCTTGTGTTGCCTGCGATGGAGGATCGCGGTCTGTAAGAGGCTTCTTGAACACTGTTCTGTGCAGGACATCCACTTGCATCACCAATTCCGTGTCGAAACTGGCGATGGGCGTGGTGCCATCTGCAGCCTCTTTGCGCAATACATTCCACCGCGTGACACCATCAAGAAGATAGGCCTGGAAATTCACTGCATTTGCAGAGAAACCAGGGATAAATGTTGCGAGGTGACGATGAAAGGACTCTAGCGATGTTGTTCCTCTGGCACAGCGAAAAACCGGCAAGCGGATGCCTCCTTTGATGACGTGGTCTACAAAAATGCACACAGTGTTAATGTTGCTTTGAAAAAGCAAAAAGCAACAACATTAAATGAATGTCATTACACATTGATTGAAAATATCATACCTTTAACTGCATAGAGAGGCAGATCGGGAACATCTTGCAAGCAGGCGATGTGTTTCTTCTCACAGGCCCAGATGTGCGCAATTTTGTCGTTGAACAGAGGCACCCCCGAGTGTCTGTCATGCCTGTCATTGACAAGATCAGCTCCTCAAGGAGGTGCCTCATCTGCTCTGGGCCACGAGTTCTCCGCCTGCAATGACAAGATAGTTCCCTAAAGGTCACTGCTCGACCCACTGCCTCTTCGGACGGCTCTGCAAGTCCAGCAGCAACCAGCTCTCCTCTCTTGGCTTGTTTCAGCTTGTCCACGTCATCACTATCCCACTCGAAGATGCAGCGAGAAATACGGGACATGAATGTGGAATACAACGAGTGGGATTCGGTGCAACAACCACTTGCCAGTCTCCGCATGAAGTGCCAGATGTCCAGCCTGATCTCTACAGAACTCCACCTATTAAATAACTGCTGATATTTTGACAGACCAGATGCACTGCAGCAGTCCCGGTCGGTGTATATCACTACTGGCGGTTCTACAGATGCAGCAGCATACCGGTCCATCAAGCCATCCGCCATGGGCTGCAAAGAACTGAGCGATTCGGAGGACGTTACGACACACTGAACAATCTCACCCCGTTCATTGCCAACGTTGAGGACACAGTTGGCGGAGTTGGCATCATTACCAGCCAGTTTCCGGCAAGTCTTTTTCGTGGCGTCAATCTTCAGGATTGAGCCGAAAACCGACGATAATGATGCCTTGAGACTCTCCCTGCGTGACCATACGTCCCGTGCATACGCCGCCAGAAACCAAGAGGCAGGTGGAAGGCTTTTGAAGGCCTCCACAGGCTCAAAGTTGGATGATAGAGCCGAGTGGGACATCCCCCTTGCGGTAACTTATGCAATCATGCAAGTACTCGGCCTGCCTCGTCAGCCAAGTCTCCGTGTGTAACTCATGTAGCAAAGCCTGCAATGCGGTCGGACTGTTGCCAACACGTCGTGAACGAAGCATTGACAGAACAGACTTGTCGCATGCATACTTGTACGTGAGCACAGCTGGAAACTTGGATTTCAAGGCGTATGGCAACTGCTCTAGCATCCTGTGGTCGTATGCAATGAATGTACTGCCACAGTTCCCACAGCCCATGTACTCTGTAGCTAAGTAATAGAAGGACTTGATGTCCAAAACCAGTCTGACCCGGTTGTAGAGTCCCTTCGATCTAAGAAAAAGTATGAGACAAGAATTGCAAGCAATGTCTTTGTTGTAATGTTCCGGTAGAATAGAAGGGCAGAAGAAGATTTTTTACGATGTCATATAGACAGGGCATATAGTCTAACAATCTAACAAGCATGATAACCTTTGTTTTTTTTTATTGATTCCTATACATTCGGACCTGCTCTTTCCAAATCCGCCGGACACCTTTCTGAAAATCTTTTGTTATTACGTGATTGATGACATCATTCCCGGGAAAATTTTATCTTTAAAGTATTGTAACTTTTTCAATGTTTAAGATACAAACATGAAACATGCACATTTGAGATCAGCTCGAAAAGACCTTTCCAATGATATATGTGTTTTTAAACGATATGAGGTAAATAAAAGGTAAAAATGATAGCATTTGTAAATAAGAAAAATGTACAGGGTAGTCGCAGCAATGCAGAACAATGGGCAACAATACACATCAGCGATAGAGGTGGTGGCGACGGGGCGGTCTGGCATCACAATTGCAGGGTGGCTGGCAAACCAAAGGGGCCCGGTTTAGGGTGGTCCAAGTCTTTGAAAAGGGCCCGTAAGTTTATTTTAAGTTAAAAATCAGAAGGCCCGGGTGGCGATCGCCACTTTGCCACCCGAGCCAGATCGCCCATGGGGGTGTAGAAGAAAATCGACTAAGGTCCAAGAGAGATTGGATTGATTTGAAGATCAGTATAGTAAAGAAAAGAGCTGTGTGTGCGAATCGTCAGCTATCAACCTGGATCAGCGTTTCGCGGGTTTGACGACAGTACGCTTTTATGATCACAGGCCCTCCAGCACCTCGAAGGGCACGATCGCACAAGATAGTGAATGCAGAAGCTAGAGACAATGGGAAAAACAAGGCGCGTATAGCTGATCAGCTAAAGAAGACGAGTATCAGAAATCAGAAGCGCCATGAATATGTGGGGAATAGCGATCAATGTAAAGTAGAGCCGTAAAAATAATATGAATTCATAGTAAAAAGCTTTCGAAGTGAAGAATATTTAGTGTTTTTGGATACATGTTCAAGTTGTAATTGAAAAAAAATGTAATTATGATTATGATGTATGCTGTATAACAGCAGCAACAACAATAACAATAGAAGACGTAGTTACAACAACAACAACAATGTCGGCTGTTAGACCAAATAGAAATAGTAAGATCAAAAAAAAAAAACACTAACAATGACACAATAACTAACAAAACGAGGCTGCCGATACAAAGGCAACAGCTTCAAAACCACCTGAACCTGAACCTGAACCTGAACCTGAGTGTGAAATAGTAATGTGAAATTTGGATTGCACTATGAAAGATATTAAAAGGGCAGGTGGTTGGTTGGTAACATGAGGAAGCTTGCTGTAAATAAATAGGTTTGACTTCCAGCAAAAAGCACACAACGTCGACATCACATCAAGAAAACATCGACAATAAAAATTTATTGTTGATTATGGGCAAAGCACCAACGCCCTTCTTTCCATTATCTCACAATTGAAGCATTTATGGTACAACTTTGAGAGTCTGTCACAATAAAAAAGTATCAAGATTCTGGGAAAGTCAAGGATCATCGTGGCTATTTTCGTTAGATGTTCAAGGCAAACGTGGGCATGTCTGGGCAGCGCAAAGCTGATGACAAGAACTCCTGGAACTCATATACTCAATTTCATCCAATTCGGCCAAGTGGGTGGATATCTATCTTTCATACAAGAAATGGATAGAAAAACTATTTTTTTGATTTCATTAGCGTTTGCAACATCATTTGCGGTAAGTTAACGATTTTGAAATATATTGCTGGCTATTTTAAAGCGAAATTTATCTTTATTTGCTCACTGAATCGAGCACCACGTGAAGCATTTTTAGCCACGGTGCATTCCATGCACTTAGGCCCGAAGATCTTCGGTTTGCACTCAAGGCTCAAGCAAGTCGGCGTGCCGGCGTACATACTAATAAAAATTTACCCAAAATAATAATAATACATATACAAAACATAAGATTTCTGGCGTACATATACGAAAGTACAGCGTAACTTTGGCGTACGTTCTACATGGAATGCACCTAGCCTAGGTCACACTAAGATGCCCAAGACGATTTAGACTGTTTATAGTTTGAGGTTTGTCCTGACCAAAATGTCTCTTATGTCTTTGCTTCGTTTGAATGCTAGGATGGGTGTTGTATTCGAAATGTTATGTAGATCGGTATCCTCTTGAATATGGTGCCAGTGTCTATCTATCTATCTAATCAATAATGTACAGAACCAAGTTATTGGCATTACGTACAGTGTTTGTTAATATAAAAAAATAAAAAATAAATAAGATAGGTAAATAAATAAGATAGATAAATAAATAAATAAGATAGATAAATTTATTTATCTTATTTATTTATCTGTTCTACAGATAAATAAATAAGATAAATAAATAAATACTAAATAAATAAACAAAAGTTTTGAAGCAACAAGGTTAACTTAATGAAATGTCTATCAATTTGCAACTAGTGTCTATTAATTTGCAATTGTTTCTTTTCTAGTGTAGTTTTAGGGCATCTACTGAACCTAAGGCTCTTATATCTGGTGTTAAGCAGTTCCATATTTTTGCTCCTGCTGGAACAAATGAGTATTTAAATGTATCTGTTCTACAAAAGGGAATGATGACGACCTGCTCTGAGCGACGCCCGTGTGGATTTGCAGGCTTAAATAAGTACGGGATGTCAATAAGTTTTTTATAGATTTTAAACATCATTATTGTTTTAGCCTTCTTTCGCCTCTCAGCTAAGCTCTCCCAACCCAACTGTCTTCGTAAGGCTGCTCCAAGGCCCTTTGTATTAGAACGGACCGTATCTTACCACGAAGGGTAATTTGGTACCCAAACCCAGTTTGCAGAGTGTGGCAGCAGCGCACCCGAGAATTTTTTTTCTTCAGTTTAGGCCGCCCCTGAGGGCGCACTTGAAATATTTACAAATTTTGTTTGCGCATGCGCAGTTTAACGTACGCATTTTACAATATGACAATATTTTGCTGTATGAGAACATAATATTAGACTGCACCTTAGTTTTTATACATTATTTGCACCTGGTTAAAAAAAAGCTCTGCACCTGAGTGTATTGAAACAATTGTTTTGCACCTGCACCTGGAAAAAGGAAGGCTCTGCCCCCGAGATCTCGACGAAAGCTGCCATACTCTGAAAACTGGTTTGGTACCATGTTAAGACTCTGTAGGTTTTAGTAAATCATCCTGTGATAATGGATGTACCTTGTTGAAGGTGTCGTTTATAAGGCCAATGTTATAACCTCGTTTAACAAGTATAGTTTGTAAATTGTTGTTTTAAATGTTTTTTCGAAATCAGCATCATCGGAGATGATGCGACGATAGCGTAGAGCCTGGCTATAGATAATGCCTTCTTTGCAATGGGTCGGATGGAAGTGTAGTGCATGTAATAATGAGCAAACATCAGTAGGTTTTTTGTAAAGTGAAGTTTGTAGTATCCCATTAGGGGTTAAAATGACCATGGTATCAAGAAATTCTATTTTGGTAAACGAAAAGGACATTTCAAATTGGATAGTGTCATGTAGACTGTTCATATGATGGTAAAATGTGTGTAGGTTTTCTAAGCCATGGCTCCAAATGGCAAAGATGTCATCTATAAATCGTAGCCAGATCATTGGCTTTTGGTCAGTGGGGGCTGTAGTCAATATATGAGTTTCTATGTGATCCATAAAAATGTCTGCATAGTTAGGAGCAAATGGTGAGCCCATGGCAGTGCCATGTGTTTGTAAATAGAATTGGTTAAGAAATTGGAAATAATTCTTTTTCAGAATAAATTCCATGATTTGTTTGATAGATGGTAATGGTATTGGTATCTCAGTGCCATAAAAGTTTTGTATATATTGTAAACAGCAATTGATACCCTCATCCTGAGGAATGTTTGTGTAAAGTGACTTTACATCAAATGTGACCAAGATAGAGTTGGGTGGTATTGTACCTTCCAAGAACTTGAGTTTTTGTAGAAAATGTCTAGTATCCTTGATGTAGGACGGAATCTTTCATAGAATTGGTTTAATATAATAATCAATGTACACTGAGAGGTTTGATGTGGGTGAATTGCAATCAGAGATAATCAGTCTGCCCGGTGTATTAGGTTTGTGTATTTTCGGTAACATGTAAAATATAGGGGTCCTAGCATTATTACTAGGGTTAAGGAATGTAAATGTTGGTTCATCAATGACCTTTTTCAGATATAAATGAGTAATGAAGGACGAATTGTCCAGAATTAGATCATGCATAGGTTTGTGGGGTATTGATATATAGTATTGGCTATTGTTGAGTTGGCGGTATGCTTATCTTAGGTAATCATCTGTTGACCATATTACTATTTTGTCACCAGGTTTGATAATGATGTCACACATTGATGCAAGTTCACGAAGAGCATTGCGTTCAGCTTCACAAAGGCTCTGTGTGGGGACTGATATCACATTGTAAGTTGGAAATATCATTTTGTACATTATCTGCATAGTTGAGAATGCTATTGTTGTCAGGTTCAGGAGGTTGCCATGTTGAGCGAGTTTGTAATGGGAACTTAGGTGTTGTATGCAGAGCATTTTTTAAGAAATTTCAACTACTGGGGAAAATTTACAAAAAGGGCCCAAAAGTATAATAACAAAAGGAAGCACACAGGTCTATGTCGCTGTAAAACACCCTATTCTAATTACACGTTTTTTTTTATAAGAAACCTGGCTCAAGGCCTTGGAGTAAAAGGTTCTTAATTTTTAGCCACATTTTAGTTCTAAAAGTTTCTTAATTTAATGAACACGAAGTTCCAGTGAAAACGAAGAAAAAACGTGGATGTGGCAAAATATTAGTATTATATCAAAGAAAAATCGTCAATGCGAAAAATCGTCATGTGGAGCCGACAATGTTATGCTTTGCACATAAAACATACTTACTGTAGTTGACATTTGTTAAATCCGTAAAGGGAAAACGTGTTTCCGAAATTTCTAATGTTTCTTAGATATTTCTTTGTAGTTCTAAAAATTTCTTGAATTTTAGGGCGTCTAGATCTAGGTTTCTTATAAACCGGTTTCTTATAAAAAAAAACGTGTAAAGAATTTTCGTAGCTACATACATTTTATAAGGAACCCCTTTATAAGTAAACTACACGAAGGACAACATCTCTAAAGAACTTTGCAAAATCTATCACCGCGAATTACAACAGTCGACATAAATGGAGTAGACACTTTTTAATAAAACTTATGTTTTGCCTTCTTCAAGTTTCTGGCCATGTTTTTTAGCCACAACTTTAAGCATAGTTCGAATTTCAATGCTTTGCTTGCGTTTATGCTCTCTTTGGTTAGTAAATGTACGGTTACGATTAAGAAACAATTCAGGAATTTTGAGTTCTAGAATTTGGCCAAAACAGAAAGTCCCATATATAAAAAAGCGTGTACTCCAAATGAAACGGTTCACATCTTCAGTTTAGTTTATAAATTGAAAAAATTTGATTTAGAAGTTGATGTTCCAAAAATGAATATGTAGGTAAATGAGAAATGAAAGGGCCCAAACTACTGGGGAAATTCTGTCATTTTGGTGCTCACTACTGGGGAAAGCATTGGGCCTACTGGGGAACTTTCCCCAGTAGTCGCACTGTTAAAAAATGCTCTGCAAGTTGTATGTCTATGTTGAAAATAATGTTTTATAAACAAACGTCGCCTGAAGGCATGAAAGGACGATTTGATTTCGCTAATTGTAACTGGTTTGGGTGTAGGGATGAATGACAATCCCTTTGAAAGTACATCAATTTGTGTTTGTGTGAGATTATGATTACTCAAATTGTGAATTAGCAGGGAATTGTCAAAATCGTTTTGAATAGTACGGTTTAGGGATTTTTTGCAGCATGTTTACGTAAATAAACAATTTATAGATAAAAAACAGTCACTTTGGAAGTTTGAAACAACGTTTCGGTCTTGACCCGTTATCAAGTAATGTTTACGTAAATGGCGTTCAAAACGTTTCCTTTTGATGCCAGCCATGCGTTTCAGAGTTCGGAGTTTCTATGTTAATTTTCATATAGAAACTTGTCAACCCGCTTGCCGAGTTTCCTTTTGATGCCAGCCATGCGTTTCAGAATTCAGAGTTTCGATGTTAATTTTTATATAGGAAATTGTCAACCCGTCCTCATTTGAGCAAACCCTGCGTAAAACTGCCGATGCGGTAAAACATTTAGCGCTAGCCTCTTTAAAAGATCGCGTGTGTTGTAGGACAAAGCTACCGGAGGGCAGCGAAAATTTTTTGAGGAAATATAAAATGTAAGTACATGTCATGTATGTTTAATTATGGATCAAAAATAAATTTACCAAAATATAACATATTTTTATTATATTATTGGAAAGGTCTTTTCGAGCTGAGCTGATCTCAAATGTGCATGTTTCATGTTTGTATCTTAAACATTGAACAAGTTACAATACTTTAAAGATAAAATTTTCCCCGGAATGATGTCATCAATCACGTGATAACAAAAGATATTTCGGAAAGGTTTCCGGCGGATTTGGAAAGAGCAGGTCCGAATGTATAGGAATCAGTAAAAAAAACAAAGGTTAGCATGTTTGCTAGATTGTTAGACTATATAACAATGTCTAATAAGGCTAAAACAGTTAAAATAAGCAACATACCTCAGGCTGTGCTGACAACGAGAACATTTAAAATCAAACATGTGATTCTTTCTTGGCATCCACAGGTACATGGGCCGCAGAAAGTATTCACCAGCAACTGGCTTCTTCGATCCCCTGATCTCAGGCGCATGAAACCAATGCCGAGAAGAGTCCGATGGCACACCCTTCGCGACAAATACATGTTTCCCAATCCATGCTTGATCATGGGGGGCAATGTTTGCCCTCCAGCCATCAGGGATCTGGTCAGCATAATTGGGCTGCTGCCTGGGAAACAGGGACGTTCTTGCCTGTGAGAAAAATACACAGAAGTACATTAGCAAACACGTCACAACATTTAACAATTAAAAGCATCACCAACAATGTGAATCTTACACAAATGCACTAAATATTGTAAGTAACTAACTCACCAGTTCTGGTGTATCTACTGGCAGCCCAGAGGTACCTTGTAGGTACGTAGATGAAGTCCTGGTCTCCCCATGCTATTAATTAAAAAAAGTGAGATTGTGTAGGTGAAAAGAAATGAGACTACTTTCTTTGCATTACTTCTTATCTCATCCACTAAAACATGATTCAGGGTTTACAGAACTGAATGAATTGATCATAAAATAATTAGGCAAATCACTCACTGCTGTATGCATTCCTACTGGAGTTGGTGTTGCAGCTGGTGCAGCAGCCGGTGCAGTAGCTGGCACAGCAACTGCAGAACCAACTGTTGCTGATGCAGACTGTAACTGTTTGGCAGATAAAAAGAGGAAGCTGGAATCAGAAACAGTGTAATAATAGAGAAAAACCCATGCAAACCACTGGAGCAACATAACTTACCGGTAAGGGAGGCTCGTCGGCTGTTAGTGCCAATGTTGTTGGTTGACTCAGATTGGACTGCAAGACAAGTACAGAAAAGTGAGTTGACTACAAAAAATATGATTACATGGCTGTCCAATCTTGTAAACTGAAACGAAAACTGATGTACAAAAAGAAAAATAATTACCTTTCTCTGACTACTTGAAGAGCTATTTTGGCAAGGTGGCGATGGCTGAGAACCACCAGCAGATACCTTGAAAAGAATTAAATCGGATGTTAGTTACTTTGCCTCCTTGAATATAAATGTAGAACAACAACAAAATAGAGAAATATATAAACAATACCGATGCATGGTATCCGCACACACAATTCACCACCCTGCCAAAAATGTCTTTGTGTTGTTTGGTCTTTCGAGGGCAGGCATCTACCCTGCACAACTCCTTGTGCCATCTATTCCCCTTGGGGGGCCATTGGCCTTGGCCAAATTTGAAATTCCCGTTAGCGTAGGCTCTAATACGGGCCTTCCACTCCTGCGTAGTTAATCCGGTCTTAGGCATCTCAACTAAAAAATAGAAGGCAATTTCTTAAACTCTTGCTCATTGAAATCAGCCATTGAAATCAGCCTGGCCCAAATATTGCATGCCGTTTGTTGCAAAATTCAAAATATTCACTTATTGTTCAAAATCGTTCATTCAATGTTCAAACTTTCATTCAATGTTCAAAAACCTTCATTCAATGTTCAAAAACCTTCATTCAATGTTCAAAACCTCATTCAATGTTCAAAACCTCATTCATTCAAGGATCGGACCATTCCGCCCGCATCCTCCGCAGTGGCTCTTAAAATCCTGAAACTTGACTGATCACGTTTCCATTTCCAGAAACAAAAAGGGCACTTTTTCATTGTAATTGCAAAATCTAGGGGGACATGCCCAAATGCCCCCGATTCTTACGTCGCTGCAGGGGGTTCACGGCTAAATTTTTGATAGGTGTGCCACTTTCGTTTTTATAATTATTCAATTGGATCTCAGCGTTTCTTCCAAAAATAGTAACTTGATTTCGCATTTTCTTATTTATTTTCTCTTGTTTCCAGTGGCGGATTTGGGGGGCGAAGAAAACTGTCCTTGGTGCCCCCTTTCTGGCATGAAATTGGCCCCAATTAATGGCACTCTTCTATTTTTCAGTCTGTCTCAGACAGAACGTAAGAAAAGACATAATACAGACACAATTAAGCAAAGAAGCCAAGCTATTTGGTAGAATACCGAAGTTCCTCTAGTGCCTCTTGCTTGCTCCCCCCAGCCTTCCTTCGGCACCCTTTCTCCAAGTTGCCCTTCCCTCAAGTTCAGGCTGGATCCGCCCCTATGGCAAGCGGATGTCACCATAATCAGATAAACCCACTTTTTCTCAGATAAAGTGGGTTTATCTGGAGAAAAGCCCACTTTTTCTGCAATAAGTCACGTTTTCTGCAGATAAACCCACTTTTTCTGAAAAACCCACTTTATCTGACAGAAAAAGTGGGTTTTTCTGATAAACTGGGTTTTTCTGCAGAAAAAGTGGGTTTTTCTGCAGAAAAAGTGGGTTTTTCAAATTCCCCATTGCTGCTGCCTGCGTCATAAGTTACGTGGGTGTGATAGAAGATTGTCCACGTGCGACTGTTCGAATGTTTCACAATGTTTCACAACCTTGAGGAGACACATGCAGTGTCTCCTCAGGGTTTTGACGTTAGAGATGGCATCTTCAAGTAAATCCTCAAAATTGTCTGTAAATCTTTCAGGGTTAATATCCATTTTTGAAATTGAAAGCTGAAACATTCGAACAGTCGCACGTGGACAATCTTCTATCACACCCACGTAACTTATGACGCAGGCAGCAGCAATGGGGAATTTGAATGAAAGTGACCCTTCAGGGGACTCACGGCCTATACCCTCAAGCATCTAGCATTTGATTAAAACGATATGTTTTGAAAAGTACACTCAGTTTGAAAATCAAAAACAAATCTTTGTTGATGTGACTTCACCATTTGAAAACAAAACAATACCCAAAAACAGATAAATAAATTTAGACAACCCCAGATTGAAAAGAAAACTAAATTAAATGCACGTAATCATCAACAATTTAAAATCTGAAGTCAGGATTTTCTGGACAGGGATTATTTTTAATACCCCCTGCTAAAAACAATAAAACATGATGATGGTGCAAATGATGATGCAATAGTTTTTGGGCCCTACTATACTTCCGCACAGCTTTTCTCTTTAACTTATCAATTCTCTTTAACTTATCAATTTATCCCCACGACAAGAAAGCAACTCCTGTGTTCTTTATCAAAATAAAAATGGCGTTTTTTGGGCCTTCTTGATTCTGGCCGCGCACGAATAAAAATTAATAACAATAACCAAACCAGCAACTGAGAATAATGACAGCTTGCAATAGACCCCTTTCACAATTACGTCACACCATAAGTCACGAACGTGAAAACGAGGCAACCGATGTAATGTCATTTTCTTTCCGATACTTTTCCACTGCAAACCTGTGTTATCATTGCGATTAAAGTACTTTATAATTACAAAATAAGTTAAAATCGGTAGCGAACACCTATCTGATATAACCAAAGATATTTCGAAGGAGAAAAACGAATTTGGGGACGTCAATGTGCGGCTATTGCGCATTGAGGCTACTTTTATAGCGATGGGTCACGCACCGGCCTAAGTTTCTTTAATCTTCCGTAGTCAAATTTCGAGAAACATCGTTTTTGCACTTTGATTAAAAGAGTGGATGGTATGGGCAGTTTTAGAGTCAACAACGGAATCTATCTATATGGAAAATATTTTACACCAGCTCACATAAAACGAAATATTAGACAGTATTTCCTTTGGTTAAACATCCACCCCACCATTATCATATACTGACTCAAATTTTATCTGTTTATGAATTTAAGAAACCATTAATGTAAACTAAAACTAGTTTATTACATTAATCAAAATTAACTGTTTTATTAAGTTATTTGCTAACATTTCTACATCAGTGAAAGCTACCATAAAGATGGTATACATTATGAAATAAATAATGCATGTAAACCCAAATCACTGGCACCTTGTTCCTGGTGCTGTATGTACTTTAAATCTACAAGCTGATACTGTGATACTGTCCCTTCAACAACAACTAAAAGCAAAGAACAAAAGTTTCCAGCAGGTCCTTTTGAAATATTTCTATGCTCATTCATGGGTACATCTGAACAATTCCCAAGTTTCAGTGACGAGATTGATCCTGATAATGACTATCCATTGGAATAGTCATGGTCTTTACTGTTTCAATGCAAATTGATTTTGATACCAACTCTCCTACCTATCTTCCAATTGAGTCTGGCAAGTTGGAAAATGATATAATGCACTCTTCTCTTTTGCAACGAGTGAAGATTTCCAATTTCAAATTGCAGACATATCAGCCAAAATTAGCTCATTAGAAAATCAAATGGGGCAGCTATAGTTGTAACTAACAAAAGTCAAAGCATCTATTTGTTCATTTGAAACGTTGAAGTCGGATAATCTCACAAAAAAGTTTTACACTGGCTTCCCGATTCTTGAACATTACTGGTAACAAAACAATTGAATATTTTGAACCTTCAGTCCACCAAGTGCAACATTGGCGTGGCAAAAAATCTTCTTATTGCTTCGAAAATCCTCTAATCAAGTCCTCTCGCAATTTTAAGGGTTCATCCTTGTTCTGATGAGACTAAAATTTGGTTTGTTTATCGATGTTCGGGTAAAGCTTCGGCCTATTTCTTCTGGTCACGTTTAAAGATTTCTGATTATCTTACTTTCAGCTAGCAAAGATCTTCCAAGCAATAAACTTTCTCTTCTTTAGGTATCAAAGAATTATGGAAATCCGTTGAAATCGGTAACAAGGAAATTAAATCCGTGAAATAACGAGTTATATTATATCAATGACCTCGGATTTCTCAAAATTCCATACAAACTACAATAGGCCAAGAAAAGCGCGCGTCGCGATTACATCGGTTGCCTCCATTTCAATGCCGTGTCTCAGTTTCAAACACTATGTGACGTAAATGTGAAAGGGGTCTATTGTTTTCAGCTGCACGATCTACTAATTTGCATAAGAATAAAATTTTGCGCGCGACTTTTTATGAGAGATTTGTATGGGAAAATTTTAGAATTTCAAATTTCGCAATACCTGATGGTACAAGAATTTTTGTCCGGACAATCGAACCATTGTTTTTCGAGAAACTTGGCCATATAGACTACACGACGCATGCGCCGTGAGTCAAAAACCCACTTTTTCTGCAGAAAAACCCACTTTATCTGAAAAACCCACTTTTTCTGCAGAAAAACCCAGTTTATCAGAAAAACCCACTTTTTCTGTCAGATAAAGTGGGTTTTTCAGAAAAAGTGGGCTTATCTGCAGAAAACGTGACTTAACCCACTTTATCTGAGAAAAAGTGGGTTTATCTGATTATGGTGACATCCGCTTGCCGTACGCCCCTGCTTGTTTCCCGTGTACATTGCTTGAAAGTTGCTGAAGTATTTTGGTCAAAACAATGGACAGGCTTCAAAAAAACTTTGGAAACAAAGAAGACTGCTGTGAAACTCGTAAGAAACTCTGAGTACTCCAAATACCGTACATCCTCGAATAAGCCCCCTCGAATAAGCCATCACCTAAAATAACTTTTTGCAAATAAGCCCCCCTTGAAAAAGCCCCCATTCGAAGGAGGCATTGCAGAATACTAGCTTATTTGGAACAAGCCCCCACGCGGTAACAATTCATATTGATCACAACTATATTGATAACTATATTACATCTTTGACTGATGACAAACAAGGAAAGACAAACGCGAGCTCCGCCGTTAGATGTTCACGCAGCACCTTTGAAGGACAATGCCAAACCTTAAGATAAGCCCCCCTCCTCGAATAAGCCTTCCCCTCGAATAAGGCCAAAAATCCATTTTTACAAATAATACCCCGGGGGCATACTCAAGGATTTTCGGTATGATAGTTAACAGACTTTCATTATTGGCTCAAATTCTTAGTTTCTAACAGAAAATACGTTTCTCTCAACCATCCTCTGTCTCAAAAAAGTTTACAAAAGTATACCCTTCGTAAAGGTGACAAAATAACCCAGGAAATTCATACCATTGAAATTTGAAAGAATTTCGATTGAACATTGAAATTTGAAAGAATTTCGAAACTTTGAATCAATGAAGTGTTTGAACTTTGAATGAGTATTTTGAACATTGAATGAAAGTTTTTGAACATTGAATGAAAGTTTTTGAACATTGAATGAAAGTTTTTGAATAATGCTACATACGGCGTGCCATACCCATTTACACGTGGGTTCAACGACGAAGGTTCAAACACAACAGATTATTAATATTACGACAAACTCACAGTTATTTTCTTGACAGAAGAGTCTTTGGTGATTCGGTTTCTTTTTCGTTCAAATTCAATTCTTTAATTCAAATTCAATCGATACTGATACTCGTGACGCGGTCACTCAACAACAACCAACAAAAATCCAATTGCACATTTAACTACAAATTCAACTAACTAAAAATCAATGAGAAGAAGATTATATACCGATACTTGTTACACGTGTCTACGATTACCAAAAAAGGAATAATATTGTTTAAAGATTAAGTTCTACCAATCAAAATAAAGCAAGTCATTAATGAGTTAAAAATTACGAAATACAAAATCAAAGTTCAACTAAAAGAGATTACGAAATTAGGAATATATAAAAATCAAAGGTCAATTGTTACCATGGTTAATTGTTGCTATAGTTGCAAGCATCGTTACATTGTTGTTTCGCAACACATACATACACTCTCGCCTCAACTATCAAGCAATTCAATTCAAATTGGGGATTCAAACTTTTAATTACAAAGTCACTAATATATACTAGATACTTGCAGGATGCAATATGTGCTGCTCTTGAGTATGAAAAAATTTGATAATATAAACAAATATGTGATTGAATATGGCTAAATGCTTTCGGTCAGTGAAAATGATTTAAACGAACGGAATTTAGTTAAATTCTTAAATTAATAGTATTTTAAAACATGAAATTTGTGGAGGAAAACTGTGGCAAATACACTCTTTTCATTTTATAAGAATACTTAATTTTTTACTGAGCCTCATTATTCTTAATTTTTTTCTATTTTGAGCTTCTGAATATTCCTAAATTATTCTTAGCGTGGCAGAAAATACGGAGATGGCAATACACTGCTATTATTATCATCAATGCCAAAAACGCATAACTATTACAATGGCTAACAGAATAAGTCCTTATTTCCTGTAGCACAGATTTTATCGACACTTTCATCGAAATTTTGATGAGTGTATTTAAAACCATTGCCTGTGAAAAGCACACCAATTCAAAAATACAAAATGCCTGCTAAAAATAATAGTTTCACAAGATCGCGAGCCTGACATTCTTAAAATTTTCTTAAATTACACAAATTTCGAGCCTCGTTATTCTTATAAAGTGCATGTATTCTTATAAAAAAAAGTGTAGAAATGTTAGCGGGAGTGTTTGTTGTAGACATACAGTAATAATATTGAGGGACAGTCTTTTTCACTTTGTACCACGATACGAGGCTACTGTTTACAGATACAATTCGGATTTGTAAAGAATTTGAGAAATAGTTGAAATATTTAACATGAACATAAACATTTCTAGTGAGTAAATGTAAATGGTGTTAAGAATAAATGAATATCGTAGATTTCCTTTGCTTTCCATTCACAGCAAACCAGGCAAAGCTTGAATGCAAAGCAAGACTTCCCTTGCTTTCTGTGAACAATACTCACGTCAATCACCGCAATAGCTTAATCCTCATTGGATAGAAAGCAAAAACGCCAGAAGCTTTTTTATGAACTTTGTAGTCTCTGGAACTACATCTACTATGGTGACATCATCCATCATCAGCTTGTAGCTTTTCTGGAATACCTTCAGCAGAAACAACACATCACCAAGAAAACACATGAGGGTCAAGTTATCTTTATTTGATAGGAGTTTTCCAAATCCTTTTGCTTGTTCCTCTTCGGATCTTTCAAAATATGAAATTAATGCTCTCCGTGATGAAAGGATGGAATCAATTAAAGAAGCTGTAAACTCTGCCCATCTAATTTCAAAATATTTTGGCAACCGACGAACACGAAAATTTAGCTTTTTTGCGATTTCTTCAAGCTCGGATGTGCGTGCAGCTGACGAATGAAAATACGTTGATATGCCAGAAAGTTTCCTTGACATTCTATCAACTTATTTTACAACTTTGCACATATCTTTGAATGCTAGTGCAGAAGAATGCACAGCACAGACTGACTTTAGCATTGGAAATTTCATTCCCTTGCTTCATTCACTCCGTATGTGATATTCAAACTGTCCTCACACGCGCTAATAATATATTAAGTTGAACAATTGTTAATAATTTTGGGAGCTTTCACCTCACATCTGAGGTCTCCTCGAACTTATATATTGTTAGCGCGTGTGAGTGTTAAAAGTCAATGGCTGTCAAATAAAATGAAATGTAGTTTAAGATATAACACTCGGGATACAATAAGAATTTTGGTAGAATCTGCTAAAAGAAGAAATATTGCTGAAGTTCAATTTGCTAAGCCTTAAAATTGAAATTTATTAATAACAATAACCAGATAAGAAAGTGGCTCATCAAAAATTTCGGTACTGGATTTTTCATACTAAGGAAAATTAAATCAGTTTCATGTTGTAAAGGTGGCTTGTTCATGTTGATAAAGAAAGGCTCCAGTAATTTATTAGCTAACAGGTCGGGCTTTGCATCTACTCCTAATTTGGCAAATTTTTTGTGAAATTACTAAAAGACACAAAGGGCTTTATAGTACACGGCCTATAAACAATGCACATCAAATTTTTGCTAAGAAATTCCTGAGTACTCAAATTGTCGGATTTTAAGAAATTTTGAGTTTTGGGGTAATTTGAAACTTTCTCGTTAGAAAAAGGCTTTTCATAAAAAATGAAAATTTTGACATTCTTTACATCAACTCGGCAGTAATTTTGAGCCTCCTTACAAACATTCTTATGTTACTTTTATCATTATTATTATATTTTGGTCTTAACTATGTTATGATGATAATGTTTGCGTCCTGATATGAATGAAACGCTTACGTGTTTCATTCACCTAAAATTTAATACATGTGGAATCCCGCTATAACTAACTCTGTAGGGACCGAGAAAATAGTTCGCAATAGCGGTAGTTCGTTGTACAGAAGGGACATTTTTTATGAAGAATTCCAAACACAAATAGGCCAGAATGTCTGTTGGACCCTCCCTCAAGTATTCGCGCTTAAATGGCACACTATATTGTTCCAAAAAACAGTTTGCAGGATGACAACAGTTACTGCTCTGATATATTGCAACAGGAAAAAACGCTCAAGCATGTTTAACAATGAAACATCACAAAGCAAAGTCGATATTACCACTTCATGTCAATTTTTTAATTACTATTTCTATTTTATCCACTTTTATTTCTTTCTGCTCTGTTAAACAAAAAAATCAGTGATATATTTTTGTTGCTTTTTGTTTCTCATTGCTACGTCATATAATTTCGAGAGGGAATTGATCTTCTTCGCATTTCGTCCCCCATTTCCGCACGAAAAAAAGGCTCGGTGTTTGAAGTCCATCCAGAGCTTGAAAAATTTCACCCTTGAGCTTGAAAAACTTCACCCTTGGCGAGAAGTTTTCTCAAAAATTCGTTATATCGAGGGTATTATTTGTGGTCAGGGGATCGGAAGTTTGGTTCGTAATAACGAGAGGTCGTTATATCCAGGGTTCGTTATACAGGGAACATTTACAGTAGGATTTACTTCCCAGAATCCAAGGGACCGGAGTTCTAGTTCGTAATAGCGGGAAGTTCGTTATAAGCGGGGTTCGTTATAGCAGGATTCCACTGTACTCATGACTGAAACGCATTACGTTTCATAGGGGACACTTCCGCATAAGGTACGCAAACGCATACTACACCGGCTCGCTCAGATGTCTCCCACCTTTTTAAGCCAGGCGAGCTCGGACGGTCTATTGTGTTCATTGTTGCCAGGACAAGCATTTGGGTATTAATTAAAATTCAGTGACATTATGAATTTGAGTTTACCTTCTTATTTTGTTTAACACAGCAGCCAGTATAAATGATGTTAAAGTAGGCAATTCCTAGGTATAACTGCAGATTTTTTATGAATTTTTACCCTTCCAGTACTAACTCTCATAATGTTGTGTTTCTTGCAAGTCGCCCTGCAAAATTGAACCGATTCTATACTGAGCTCTCACAGAGATAAAACTCTTTAAAATTCGTAGCGGAAGTAGCTTCAGACAACCAGAGACGCGTCATCTGCTCCATTGTCAATGGACTGACTTTTGCAAAAGGCGTTGTTGTTAAATATTGTTAAAATGCTCGGATCAACGATCAATGCAAGGAGTGTTGGGAAGATGAATATGAGAGCAACAGATTACAGTGGATTCGATGTAAATCACAGGTGAATAAGCTGCATTCATGTTTTTGTTTGAGCAGGATTGAATTTCAAGATTTAACTACATTTTGGCCGGGGATTCATCCTTGGATTAGGCCTGTTTGCCTTGGGAAACTACAATTTGGCCGTGGATTCGAAGTGATGTTATTTGTAATTGTTATTGTGGACTAACTACTGGGAATTTTACGATGAAAATTCATTCGCATCTGCAGCACATAAAGTACACCCTCGTCGAAAAGTTTCAATTTTCTAGCTCTTTCCGTTTTCCAGGGAAAATTTCGTTTGTACGAAAGTCGTGAGTATCTGACTCTGAGGTGCGTGACCAAAATGACCTTTGTTACAACGTATTTGAAATTTTATTCCAGGGATAGTCGATCTTTTATCACCCCCTCCATATCAGTCTGTGTTAAAGTTGCACATTAACGGACCAATTTTCGTTGCTAAAATCTGGAAGCCAGCCGGAGAAAATCAGCTGGGGTTGCCACATCTTTCGCATCTTTGCTGGACAGAGAAGTGCGAGATTGTTTGGATGGAAAAGGCGTTCCCAGAAAACAATGAAGATTTGTTGATGGGGCTGGATGACAGTGAAAATGAAGGTGCTTGGAATAGACAATGATACTGACGAGAACGATAAATGATGAAAAAGATTAACGCTTGGCTCACAGTTTGTTATGTGGTAAGTTGTATTTCTGCTAGTCTACTTTTATTTATGTTGGTGCCATTTGTGCCTGCTAATGAGTTCAGATGCTAAATATAACGATGCAAATACTGACTAAGCCAGTTTCGAACGAATGTGAATCACTTTTGCGCATAATCATGCTCAAATTTCTAAAATTGTGAAGAAATTCCATGTAAGGAAAAGGGTAAATTTTTGGTCACGTGACAAAAGGGGCATGTTTACCTTCAATTAGTGGGAAATTAGTCAATGCAATGAATGTCAGGAAGATGAATTACAACCGAAAAGAACATGAGAGCAACAGATTACAGTGGATTCAATGTAAATAAGCTGCATTGATGCTTTTGTTCCAGCCGGATTTAACCACAGAATAAGGAGAGAAAGGCAGAAGGGAAACTCGACTCATTCACAGAGGACACTTTTTTTATGCGCATGTGCTAACAGGAAACGCGCAAACGAGGTTAATGCATCCAAAAATGTTTACGCTCTGTGCTTCAGTATAGAAATTTATTGTGTCTTTTCATACATTCTTGTATTTCGTTAAAAATCCGAAGAAGACCAGTGCAAATTGGGTTTCGAATCGTTGCTGCTCAGCATTGAACTGCAGAAATAACAAAAGTGCGAGCCCTGAAGTTACTTTTCATCGGTTTCCAGGTGATTCTGTGCGGTGAGTCTTACCGGGCTAGGCCGAGATATCAAATATTTCTTTCATTCATTTATGAACAAAAATTAAAATTTGCACTTGCACATTTTCTGACCTAGGTTTAAGAAGTGGCGTCAAAATTTTCGAAGTTTAACATTGCTTTCGGATTTACTAAACCTATCATAACATGAAGCGTGCATGCACTGGGCTCTAAAATATCTGCGTTTATCTCAGTGTCTTTCACAACATTTCTTGACATGTTTCAACCTTATCTTATAAACCTTACATTATAGTTAACCTAAGCTGTATTGCATTGTATTAATTACTATATGTTTTTGTTGTTGAATGAAATGAATTTGATTTTGAATTTGATTTGATTTGAATTTGCCTTTTCACCGCCATCCTCATCTTCCACTTCCTGCCTTGCGTGCAAATGTCTGGCAGTTTCAAAATGAGGTTAATGTTTTTCCATTGTTTTCCAAGCCTGCGCGCCAAGACGTTCACGACCCAACAACATCAAAAGCGCCGACAGAGAGTTTCCCTTCTGCTTTTCTCTCCTTATTCTGTGATTTAACGGCCATTCCCGAAGGCGATGACTGGACAGGGCGGAGTACAGAAGGTATGTGAAAAAAGAATATGAAAGTAACGTTATTTTCTTAGTAAGAAAGGGAAATGTCAAAATGAACGGTCAAATCGATTGGCGATGTGTGTACGACGACCCAAACTTTATTTTTAATCATGGAAAAGGCGATGAGCGCGAAATCCCACCCACTGCAGTGAGGGTGATGCCAGCCTCCTGTGCAGCGCCCTCGTGTTCTTGCCATCGGTTATCATGATTTATCATGAGAAATCATGGGAGTTCGAAAGGGGGCGAGTTTCGTCTCATATTTCCTTTCTCTTTCCGTAATCTGTAATGGTTGAATTTTGAAGTTTTAATGACAAGTGCGCATGTCATTAAAGTTCCCACTTTTACATACAGCATCGTCTTAACTTTAGATGACTGCGTCAATTTTACAGGACATAACATGGACCACCGCACACAGCGAGGGGGCGGATGCCATGGGGAGAACGTTTGTTACAACGTTTTTGAAGTTTTATTCCAGGGAGATGTTAGATGTTAGTATCGTCTTCTGAATTGGGTTAATCGTTGCTCTGCTCAGCATCGAAATTATAGTGTAGTATAGTGCAGCAGGAAAAAGAACGACTTGCAAAGAGAGTAGAAAGCAAATTGAATTAACCTTGACAAACATTGTTGGATGAGTTTCTGGATTCATCCAAGATGGTTTGTCAGGGTTAATCGTTGCTCTGCTCAGCATCAACATTATAGTGTAGTATAGTGATGCAGGCAAAAGACTTGTACTTGGAATGAAAGATCTTAGAGGAATGGTACTTGCTCAATGTTTTTACGATTCGTCCTTTTTCAGGTGAATGACACTGTATCTGAGCTGGACGTTTTTCAATCTTTGTTTGCTGATAACGTGGATTCAGATGATGGAGATACAAATTTGATACCAAGCTCTCCGTGTAAGATAAGGAGGGATATTTAAAAAAACAATGGAGTAGTACAGAAACCATGAATATTACCGCCAGCTGATTCGATTGGCCAAATCACTGGCTGTATTTGGAAGATCCCTCCGTGGGGTAATGTGGAAGATAAATGGAAATAGGAGGGATCAACTCAATAGGGAAAGTGACCCCAGCACTGCTTCAGAAGCACGCTGCTTGGATGGTGAGTATCATTCGATTTTCATTTGAAATTAATTGGCATGGTTACGATGACGTTTTTGTTGTTGGCTAAATGGCTCACAAAATTGAATTGACCACCTCTTAACATCCTAATTAAGTTCAGGATTTCAGATTTACACATATCTATTATAAGTGTGCCCTAAAACCAAACAGATCTTGTCTTTTTAATGCTGCTTCATCCATTCCATTGATTGGGGACTAAAATTTGTCTGTTTATCTTCGATGTCTGACATGTATGCAGCTATTATTGCATGCCAGGTCTGAAACGATATAGTTTTCTCTAGAATTTGTAAAAGGCTTGCCATTTTCAGTCATAGATCTTTTGCAGATTAACCCATGAAAATACTCCTTTAATCAACAAACTCTCAAATGACAAGTTGATTATTGCAATAGCTGGAAGTGATTATTGCAATATTGACTCTCAACTGTGCTCTTTAAAGACTCTCTCAGTAGTATAGGGAGGCTAACGACCATATGGACTTTTTTAATGTTTAAGAACGGCGCGGTTTTTTAAATGTTTAAGGAAAAGGCGCGGAAGTTTGAATGTGTGGATTAGGCGGTGGTTTAAATTACTTTGGAAAATGAACATGTTGACTCGGGTTTCTGGAGGCAATTTAAATTATTTTAAAGTATAAAAAGAATTTGTTATTTTTTTGTGAATATAAAGTAGGAAAAAAGGTTATAAGGATAAAAATGGAAAACTGCAGGCAGGAGCAAATGAACAAAATGGAGAAAATCCAGAAAAACATAAGAGGAGTAAATGATGAATTATTACGCAAAGTTAATATAATGTCAGATTGGGGTGAGAAGTTGTTAGAAACAGTTGGTGAAATAAAGCAAACATTAGAACAAAATTAAGTTGAAATTGAAACTCTAAATTTAAAATTTAAAAATCAGGGATTTGATTGGGATTTTGATGGTGAATATATGAAAATAGTTGATGGATTACAAGATTGTGCTGAAAGATATCGAAGAACGAATGTTGATGAGTATTTGTGTAACAGAAAATGAAAGATCGGATTTGAAAAATGCGTTTATATATTTGAAAACCTGTTTATGTTATTCAAAATGGATAGATATAGAAATGATAATAGACAGGGCATATACTAAAAACACCTCACATCCTGCCTAACGTTTGTTTTTATTCTTGATACGTGTTAAAGTGCTAATGCAACGAAATTTGACATATCGATTTTTTTATTTTAAATGAAAGCCAAAGATGTACTGATCAGTTTGATGCAATTTTGACGTGCACCTGACAAGTATAAGTTACTTTAATTTCACCTTGAATCAGGCCACCTTTTGCGAAAAATATTGCAACGCTGTGACGTCACAGTGATGACCCATATTATTTCTCGCAATGGAAATCAATGGGTTTTTTCGAACGTCGTTTGGTTTTTTTTAATAGCTCCACTCAGGGTGAGGATATTTGAGCTCCGGCTGAACCAACATAAGGGCGAATCTTTTAGCCGTCGTTTTGAAAAAAATTGGTGTCATTTTGTTTAACGTTAGACACACAATTTAAGTTTGAAAATGGATACCTCCAAAAAATGTGACGTCATCCCGCGTCGCCATTGTTGCTTTGAGTTGCTGTGGAACGACACGTAGCCCTGGTTTGGCTTATCCCAGGTCTTATTTTTTGTAATAACTTATTTTAGCTCAAAATTGCAGACATTGAATTATTTTTAGAAACTTCGGAAATTAAAATTCCTTCGATATTACCCCAAAAAGCTAAATCTTCTGACATTTGTTTTGGTTGGCTCGGGCCTAACCACTCCGGGCGAGGAGTGCTTAGGCCCGAGTAAAGCTGAGAGTCACACGGGTTGGTTTACGAGCTTGTTTACTGCATCTATTGCAGGAATAGCGTTTGATTTTAGCTTTAATCTCATCTTTAATTCTTTCCCAATATCTCTCTTTACTTCAAAGCAAAAATGAGCGCTATAGTGAATAAAATCCTGCTCTCCTAATCGGTGGGTGCGAATGATGTCTGTTTCCTGAACTCCTTAAAAAGACCTTGTTCTGTTTGATTGGTTTTGAAATACTATCAGCAACATTATGAAACGATACTTTTTCGCAACACTGAGTAATCGTACAATTGTCTCCGTTATGTATCTCTACGACATGTAAATAGTTTTATGATTTATTTGCTCCCGAGACGAGATACCCGTCATGTATGTGCTCGCTCACAGCTCGCCATGTCGAATTTCAATAGAAGGAAGCCTGCTTGACGTTGAAGACGCGACGTTTGATGACATCACAGTGATGTTCAGTTTTCGCACGAAAAAGGTCAAAATTGCCTACTTTGAAGGTTAATAGCGAAAAAAGTATACATAATTTGCAAATTTTATTTGCGCCACGTTAATCAGTGCATTGAAATCTATAGATTTTTGAAATAAAAACACTATGTAAAAATTCGTTGCATTAGCACTTTAAGGAGGTCTTGGACTATCAGAAACTGCCAGGTGACTTTTTGGAAAACGCCCAGTTTTCACGTGATTGATGACGTCATAATTGGTACAAAATTGACCTTGAATCAGCTATAACTTTTCTCATACTCCCCCAATTTAAAAAATATTGACGGTTTCGCGCTCCTTGCATAAAAACTGATAATTTGATATATAATTTAATTAATTTGTGCATGTCAGCATTTTTGGTGATGACGTCATCGAAAATATTTTTCCACATACCGTAAATTCTCTATTAAGCCCCCCCTCTCAATTAAGCCCCCCTCTCTAATTAGCCCCCCCTTTTCAGAAGGAAAAATTTAATAAGCCCCCCCTCTCAATTTAGCCCCCCCCATCTTCACTGATGCCAAAATAAGTAAACTTGACAAACAACGAAGATTTTCATTTTATTCATTGGTCGTTCAATACTTCTCAACAAATTCAAATTCAAATCATTTAGGCTTAAGTATTGTAGATATAAACGTTTTTCACACAGACTTCATTGAATAATGTATTTCATGTATTATTTAATGTATTTCCACCACTGAAAATGGTTTTCTATTACAAAACATTTATTAAGCCCTCTCTCTCAATTTAGCCCCCCCTCTCTAATAAGCCCCCTCCTTAAAGTACTGAAAAACAATAAGCCCCCCGGGGGGCTTAAAAGAGAATTTACGGTAAGTAATCCCAAACTGGTTAAAGTTATATAAAACATAAAACGGAACAAGGATTTATTGATTTTAAAGAAAATAATACTTTTTTCTTTTGAAAAAATAGTTTAAGACATAAGGTCGCTATCTGAGGAATCACTTTTTTCTTCCTTGGAAGTCGTGAAATCTTCTTCCCACTCAGAATCTTATTCAACTGGCCCCGAAAGTATGCTCACTTCTGAGTCAGCAAAATAATTTTGAAATGATGTGGCATCAGGTCGTCGAGGCGTCTTTTTGGTCGCTTTGTTGGTGGGGGAACTTCCACTTCACTTTCTGACTCTCTGTCAGCGTCATTTTTGTCATTTGTGACTTTCTTTTTCTGCCGACTAGATCGGATAAGGGACGGAGGCAACTGGTTCCCTTTAAACCAGATAGGAGTGAATCTGCTTAGCTGTTCACTATAGATCCAGCCACATATTTGTGGATCAATACGCCCTACATTTGCATTTAGACTGCGCAGCCACACATAACTCTGCAAGTTTGCCCGTTTGATGTCTTCGCTCAGCGATTTCGGGTCTGCTGGAATCGCAGCGGAGGATTTTGTTTTCAAGCGTTTATACAATCGAATTCAAGCGTTCAGGGTTACCAAGAATTACCAAGCGTTTGCATGCAGTTATTGCATACATTTGTGGAAGAATGTTGCAAATATCAACTTCTAGATACTTCGCTATTTTTCCAATATCGACAAACTTCTGCCTATCTATACACACGAATCAAGGCTTTTCTTGGTCGCATTGATTGCTTGGTAATTCTTGGTAATCCTGAACGCTTGAATTCAATTGTATAAACGCTTGAAAACAAAATCCTCCGCTGCGATTCCAGCAGACCCGAAATCGCTGAGCGAAGACATCAAACGGGCAAACTTGCAGAGTTATATGTGGTTGCGCAGTCTAAATGCAAATGTAGGGCGTATTGATCCACAAATATGTGGCTGGATCTATAGTGAACAGCTAAGCAGATTCACTCTTATCTGGTTTAAAGGGAACCAGTTGCCTCCGTCCCTTATCCGATCTAGTCGGCAGAAAAAGAAAGTCACAAATGACAAAAATGACGCTGACAGAGAGTCAGAAAGTGAAGTGGAAGTTCCCCCATCAACAAAGCGACCAAAAAAGACGCCTCGATGACCCGATGCCATATCATTTCGAAATTATTTTGCTGACTCAGAAGTGAGCATACTTTCGGGGCCAGTTGAATAAGATTCTGAGTGGGAAGAAGATTTCACGACTTCCGAGGAAGAAAAAAATGATTGCTCAGATAGCGACCTTGTCTTAAACTATTTTTTCATAAGAAAAAAGTATTATTTTCTTTAAAATCAATAAATCCTTGTTCCGTTTTATGTTTTATATAACTTTAACCAGTTTGGGATTACTTATATGGAAAATGACGTCCACATTTTTTCTATGACGTCATCACCAAAAATGCTGACATGCACAAATTAATTAAATTATATATCAAATTATCTGCCTGATGAGTGCATAAGCACGAAACTCAGAGTCGCAGCGAATTATGTCTTTTTATTGAACATCACTCAATTCTATATCAAATTATCAGTTTTTATACAAGGAGCGCGAAACCGTTAATATTTTTTAAATTGGGGGAGTATGAGAAAAGTTATAGCTGATTCAAGGTCAATTTTGTACCAATTATGACGTCATCAACCACGTGAAAACTGGGCGTTTCCCAAAAAGTCACCTGGCAGTTTCTGATAGTCCAAGACCTCCTTAACACGTATCAAGAATAAAAACAAACGTTAGGCAGGATGTGAGGTGTTTTTAGTATATGCCCTGTCTATAAAAGAAGCACACTCATATATAATGAAAAATGAAAGAGCTTCAGAGTTTTCACAAAAAGTTAGATGTACAAAATATGAAGGTGAAGTGTATCAGTATTGTAATCCTGATAAAATTGAAAATGAGTTACAAAAATTGATTACACAACAAGAAAAGATGGACTAATCAATATGGACTAATCAAAGTGAATATATTCGTGAATGCATAAGTCTACAAAAGAAAATGGTGAAAGATGGGAAGTTGATTTATGAATAATAAACGATCAGGAAGTGTTTATGATTTAAAATGAATTAAAAAAAGGTTGAATAAAACAATTTAAAATGAAATGAGGGAAAGAAATTGAAGTAATAAAGCATAATCAAAATGGAAGTAAGAGACTTGTTATCTATCGCATGAGGAGAAATTGCGATATATAGATCAACAGATCAGAAATTTAGAATGGGAGCGAAGTACAGAATTAGCGAGTCAGACAACTAATTCAGAGAAGAATTTAGAGAAAGAGATGAGTGAGTTGAAAACACAACTTATTGCATTGAAAAGAGAAGATAAAAAAAGTGAAATTAATGCGGAATTAATTGGTGAGATGTTAGATGAGCAGAAGAATTCAGGATTGAAGTTGGAAAGAGAAATGAAAGAAATAAGAGGTAAAGTGATAAAGAATGAGGAATTATTTGAAGATCTGTTGGATGAACAGAGAAATGTACAAATGAAAGTAGATAAATTACTAAAGAGTAAGGTTGATAAAACAGAACAGATGGATTTTCATGAAATTCGAATGTTAGAGAATAATCAGATTAAAAATGATTTGAGGATAAAAAGGTTAGAAGAGAATTATTATCATCCAGAGTCGATGAATGGCAATAACATGTAATTATATTAATGATATGATTATGATGATTGAATGGTAACAAATGGATATTTTTTTGATTGACACCCTTCAATAATCATAGTTGGAAATGAAAAAGATATAAATGTATAGAACCATACATAAGTAAATCATTTGCGCGCAACAATGTCGTTTAAAGGAGTAAAAAGACAGTATTTGGAGAAACGAAATGATTTACTCATCAAAAATAGAGAAATTAAGAAAAGGATTTCCTATATTAAAAAAATCTTAATAGAAAAAGGTAAAATTTTACGAGCAGTGTATTTTGCGATATTGCAAAATAAAAAGGATGATGATTTTTGTAAATTATATGATGAGATTGATGAACATCAAACGATATTATTGGACTATTTTGGGCAATTGATGAAGAGCATTAATTCGTTATCGTTGAAAAGAACATTTAGTAATGTGTTGGTTAATGAAAAAGTTGCTTTCAAAAACTTACAGCGATATTATAAGAAATCTGTAAAAAATATATGTGACATTTGAACATTTTAATGGGATTTATAAGAAAAATATATATAGGAAATCGTGTATTTATTTTATGTGTTGACTATTTTTTCTGTAAAAGAACCAACGCTGTTGGATAATTTGCAAAATGGTAAAGTTGGAGTATGATGAAGAGTTGGTCTGACAGACAATATTATTGCCTATCAGTTCAACTTCTTCATCATTTTATCCAAACTGGTATTCCAGCATGAGGATTCAAAATGGTAAAACTTGGAGTATGATGAAGTGGTTGGATTGATATACAACATTGTTGTATAACAGCTCAACCATTTCATTATTTTATCGAAAGACAGGTTTACATTGCAAATGAATTCATCTCAAGGTATGTTGATGACATCATATGTTCTTTTGTTATGTCGAAATGATTGACAGGTGGTAAAAAATGATTGACAGGTGAATCAAAGGTGAACTGGTGAATATGAATAAAAGTAGCTCCAAAACTTAAATGTTTAACATTCGGAGGAACAGCGAGAAGAGAACACAAGTCAAGAAAAGACAACAGGAGATGAACAAGGTATGAAACCTATTCGAACAAATTTTGTTTGTAATACATGTAAAGGTTCTTATCCTACGAAAGCGTCCTTAATAAAACACAAGAAGCCGAACGGCTTCAACACGGTAGCAACAGAATAGGAATTGATGTAGAAATACTGCACAACACTCAGAATCGTTTCAAGACACAAATAAAAACCAATAAATCAAGAAGACAAATCTAAATCAAAATATTCAATTTGTTCTATTTCTTTCTATTTTTCTATGATGGGTATACATCAACAGCAAATTTAATCCTTTTATAATAATAATATCTTTTAATAATTTTTCCATGCTGGGCATACAATTAGCAAAGGGTGCCTAAAAAATTTACAATCAAGTATCATAGTTGCTCAGGAGCAAGCCCTACTCTTAGGTGCCAAATAAACGGGGGGGGGTCAAAATAAACAGGGGGTGGGACATTTTTCGAAAAATTAATAAACGGGGGGTCCAAATAAATGGGGGGGGATTTTGTGAGGTCATGTGCTGAAAATAGTAATAAAATCTCATGTATTTATGTTTTAATAAATGTAAGAAGGCTTATCAAACCGATTACTAGTAAAAGTATAGCCAAGTAAATGGAAAACGATCAAATAAACAATTAAACGATTAAATTTTAGGGCTAAGTCTTGAATCTATTCATTATTGCAAAAGATCCTAGACTAGGCCTAATAAAGAAACTTTGCGAAATGTGATTTGGGAACTCTGAAATTAATAAACGGGGGGGGGATGTTTATTTGGCACCTAAGAGTAAAGGAAAGCTAAGAGTCACAATACTGTTTTGCTTCTGTTAAACAAGTCCATTTTAAAAATCCTTTTGGAATATAATCAAGTCCTGGATGCTTATCAAGGACTATTGTTGAAGTACTTTACTTGAAATGCCTGAAAGATAAAATTCAACTTACGGTGCAACTTGGCCATACATACAGTTAGTACAAAAATCATAGAAAGTCTACTGCTACGACCTGAGTTTGTAGGAAAGTCGCGTTTTGTTTGGACCTCAAGGGCCTAAATATAATTTGCTTTTTGCTAGACTAGGCCTGTCCCTACCCTGACTCCACAGGCACCGTTAGGTATTTTAGGCCTATCTAGTTGTATATATAATATGAAGATCAATAAATTAACTTGAATTCATCATTGGTAAATTAATTGACAACCAGATTTCATTTTAAGCGAAAAGCAGCAGGAAATTTAAATTTATACTCACAGCGTGTCTGTCCAACTCCGAAGAACTAAAGGCAAATCCACCATGGTTTGGTTGATTTGATGGTTGATTTGTTTGATTTGATCTGAATCCAATCTTGCGCGTGTAATACGCAAAGAAAGCGCAAAGCCGCGGGAAAGCCTCGAAATCTATTGTTCTGCACGGGAAATGCACGTTTCCGACGGGAAATGCACGCTCCACTCCAGCTGGTTTTAAACACGTTATCAACTGAAGTTGCTACCGTGAATAAGGAACAGAAACATGGGATTTTCAATCATATGTGTAGTGATTGTGCAGAAGGTTTTTCTCGCATAGTAGATTTAAAAACACATATATCGAAACATCATTCAAGATTTGAATTTGGTTATTGTAAAGTTGGGAACTTTACTAAGAAACGTTTGATTACGCATTTAAAGAAAAAGCATGGCATTACGGATGATAATGCAAGCTCTATGCGTAATGCAAAAAAGGTAAAAATGGTTACAACACTGCGTAAGACAAAGAAGGTGAAAAAGAATTCAACATCATCACCTAAACATACTAAGAAAACGAAATCACAATGTGATATATGCAACAAAACATTTAAGAATAAACGAGCGTTAGAAAACCATAAGTTTATTAATCATGAAAAGGCTTTCAATTGTATTCGATGTGGAATGGTTTTTGATGATATGGCGAGTTTATCTGACCATTTACATGATCATAATCATAATAATTTAATAAGAAACAAATGCATTTTGCATGTGATTATTGTGATGCAAAGCATTTTTTAACGACTACCCAATTGCAACGGCACAGGATTGCGGTACATAAGGAGTTAAATATTACAACTCATGATTGTACTTTTGATGTCTTGGATACATGGTTGAGAAGTGCACAATATCAAGCTTGTATTTGTCGAATTCTATACCTGATGAAATCTATGTCGCTCAAAACATCAACGAATCAAAATATGTATGAAGACTTTATGCGTTCTAAACAATATTTAGTAACTTGTAAAAATAAATCATGCTTACAGTTAGCTTCAGGCCCATTTCATATTTCTTTAGCACCCAATAAGAAACCAGAATTCATTGAAAATCCATTTGAACTTTTTCGTATACGTTAATTTTTTCTCTCGATTAAACAGTTCTACATATAACAATTCCTGATGTTTTTCTGTTGTTATATTCCTTCTAAAATAATTTAAATCGCCTCCAGAAACCCGAGTCAACATGTTCATTTTCCAAAGTACACTCATTTTTTTTATAAGCAATTTCAACTCAGGCTCAGTACTAAAAATTGCTTAGCTGGAAGGCGAATTTGAGTACTCAAAATTGCTTAGGAATTGCTTAACTTTTTGTTCGTGTTTTTTGAAAATAGATTAGAAAAAGGTAAATATAGGGCCATATACATGTCAGAAGGCGCGATAAATTAAAGATAAATCGAAAGTCAACAAGTATTGAGGGCAGGTAACGCTTGCACAGGTTATTCCTGTTAATAAGATGGTGTCAGTTCACATTTCCTGTTAAGTACTGAAAATACAATTTTTCAAATTGCTTAGCAGAATTCAATCCAGTACTAAAATTGCTTAACTTTTTTCCTTGCCGAGTGCTGCCTTGCTTATAAAGCAGTTGCTTATAAAGCAAAATGAGTGTAATTTAAACCACCGCCTAATCCATACCTTAAACATTCAAACTTCCGCGCCTTTTCCTTAAACATTTAAAAAACCGCGCCGCTCTTAAACATTAAAAAAGTCCATATGGTCGCTAGCCTCCCTATACTACTTCTCTCTCTCGTTATCATCAGATGAACTCATGTCTCTTTCTTCAATATCGATTCCGTCTTAAAGATTATAACCACTCCGCATTGCTTTTTTTCTAGAATACTAACCTGAATGTAGAAAAGTGCATAAACGGTCGGGTTTGTATGGCTGGTCAAGTACCATACAAGTACCATACAGGTAGGCACTTTCAGCAGCAGTATGCAGTACAAGTGTGCTATGTGTGACCCCGCCCTAAGTCCAACCGGCTCTTGGCCCTGTGCAAGGATGGCTGCTGGAGTCAGATCTATGGACTCTGCAATATTTTAAGTGAAGAGACTGTTATATAATCATGGTCAAAGTTTATAATTACAATTAATAATATTATAACATAATTATAATATTCCTTGACAACAATAATAATCATATTTGTATGACATGCTATCATAATAATATGAAGTTTCTAACAAATATAATCATGATCATGGCTTCTGCTTGGTTCATTCTAAAAATTTTGTTAGGATCTGGAAAAAAATACAAATGAATGTTTAATGCTTCACACTAAAACACAACTTAAGCAGTTATCAAATTCATTGTTAAATAATTTACATGTAATGAAAATATTTTTTCTTGATAATGAAACATTTAAATCATACATTATTTTATGGTTCTCTTGTGTTTGTGTTAGACATCGACATCAATCAATTAGTTTTCTGCAAATAACAACTGATGATCATAATCTGCTGTGCTTCTTGGGGCCTTTATAGGAATTGCTGATGTATCTTGAACAATTCTAGAAAGCAAGTGACAATCAATTCACTATGTCAAAATCAAAATATTTCCCAAGTATGCCTTCACTGTATTTTTAAAATGTTCAAGGGTAATAGGAACTTTGCCACAAGCATGACAGTCTGGAAATTACACTCTTACGACAATCAATTTACTATGTCAACTTCAAAATATAAAAGTCATTGTTTTGTGTTTCGGAAAAAGATTCCCTGCATGCCGTCGTGTTTCTCCAGCATGCAAGGAATACTGAAAAAGGATAATCATCACATGAATCATGTATTCCCACCACCATCTCAAAGTTTATAACAATGAAAAGAAAACCCTACCAATTTACATTTCCTGTTACTGACGTTCAGTTACGTTACGAATAATGCTAATTTTAGAGCTTTTACAGTATATACATATGTCACCAAAATGTAAGCACATTCAATTGAACTTAGTTCAGCATCATTGCTGAACTAAGTTCGATTGAATCAGTACAAGTATGTACTGTCCGAACAGAAAAACTGTCAGTGTTTGTTGCATTGGTTTTTGGCTCTACCTTACAAAAGCAAAGATTCAAAGATTAACGATAAGGTATGTAATTAAAGTTATAGTTTTAGCTTGCCCAGTTTATCCTTCAGGAATTTCTATGTGCGAAGAAATCTGTTATATGAAATACTTTTAAATAAATATTTTGAAAAACTTTGTGCTTCTATCATAAAGGTTTTTCAGCAAATTCATTAATTACAAGGTACGTCATTTAAGATAGTTGTTCAAGTTCATGTACTAATCGAAAATTAAAAAAAGAACATTAAAAACGAGCAACCATATAATGATACTAAGTAAGCTGATGGACACATGAAAAAACTCAGGATCGAGCTATCAAAGCCATGTGCCCAATTGATATGATTTGACGTTTACAATTTATTTTGTTTGATTTTGAATAATAGTAACAATAAGATAACAGAATGCTAATAACACTGAAGTAAAAGAATAAAAAGAAAATGAATAAGAGAATGAAAATGAATAAAGAAAACTACAAAAAAACCAAAGTGGGAAGATTAGGTTTATAGCATGTGCAATCATTTTCATCAATTTCAATCAGGTCAGGGTTTCTAAAAGGTAATGTTTCATTTTATTTCTGAAAGATATTTTGTTGTTGGCTTTTTTCAATTTTCAATTTGGCAAAGAGTTCCAAAGTTTAATACCATCAAATGTAAGAAAATTTCTTTTAAAGTTGGTTGATATTGCTTGTAGGGAAAAGCCAAGGTTTGATGATTGCCTTGTATTGTAACTATGGAGAGTTTTTGGTTTTAGAAATCCATGGCCTAAAGTAATGTAATTGGCCTCTTTGTTAATTTGAAACCTGAACTTTGCTGCTTCAAGTTTGTAAAGTTTGTCAAAGTTGAGTATTCTTAAGCGTTTGAAGATGGGGTCATTGTAATAGCTTTACCAAACCTAACTTCAAATTTCGCTATATATGTTGGACCTGGAGTATATAGACTGTAGGTTCGCGGATGTAAGAGACCACATTTTGAATTGAGGCCCTAAAAGTTTCTTATTTCAATTTCAATTTTTTATTTCAAGTCCTTGCTTCGCTAAAAATATCAAACATGGGGGTTTTCTGCACGGCATAAAATAAGTACTAATAATATATAACATCATTTCATACCAGCAACAAAAATCCATCTGTATGTAAAAAGAACAACAAAGCGTGTCCACCATTGACAAATATCCATGGATTTCATTTTTGGTCACAAGAAAATGACTTTGTAGTCTCCACGAAATTGCATTAGCGTTTATTTTTCTCCATTCTTACTGAATGCACGTCCATTGTGAAAAATTTCAGAACAGGTCGAGCAAAAAGGAACATTTATAATGAACTCGGTCTTTTCGTTTGTACATGTTTGCAACCGTCAACATCGTCTGCTATTTTGAAGCATTGTTTCCACATGATCGTTGATGTTGAGGGTGGCCGAGATCGCGGAAAGGATTAAAATTCACATAAAGACATGTTGAACTAAGTTCAACCATTTCGAACTAAGTTCAACAATTTTGAATTAGGAGGTTCAATGTGGGTCAGGGTTAGGGTTAGGGTTAGGGTTAGGGTTAGGGTTAGGGTTTAAATACTTTGCTAGGGTTATATAACTTTTTTTATAGCACATCATTTTACAAATGGGCTCGTAAACTTGTTAGAGGGTAAGAGGGAAGCTGTTAGCAAGTATGAAAAAAATCTCGGGACAACCCCTATTTTTAGAAAACGCCCATATGCTCATTTACTTGTTCTTGTATACGCGGGATATGTGATGCTACGTTTATTTAAAATACACATCTAAAGATATTGGTGTTCTCAAATGCGTTTATATTTTGTAACAGGGTATGGCTGATCATTTACTGAAAAATATTTCACTCTTCATGGAAAATTACGATGTTGTTGCAGTTGAGGTATTCCGACTAACGTTTTTCCCAAATGTCAACAAAGAAACATTTAAAACCCGCCTGAAACGTTTGCAAGTTAAACCCAGTTTGGCAATTAACGATGTAAAGGAAATTGTCAAAACGAGAACTGGGATTCAACGTGGTGGCTGCTACGTAATTGATACCAAAAGTGCTAATGAATTCCTAATAAAGTATCGTCAGTCAACAGCACAACAAGAGATTGTGAGTGATTCAGATGATAAAGAAGCAGCAACAGCAATGGAGCAAAGCATGGCTTTTTCAGCAGAATGGGAGCTTACGAGTGCTGGAGTAGCAGTAACAGAAAACATCCATGACGTGGTAAATTCCGAATTTCACGAATCACGAACGAGAGCACAGCCAAGTACAGAGTGCCTACAAGAAGAAGATGTTGTATATGCCGGAAGAGCAGTGACGGAAAACATCTATGATGTCGTAAATACAGACGTTAATGAAGCAGACACAGCGGTGAAGCCAAGTACTGATTGCATAGCAGAAGAAGACATGTTACAAGACGGAGGAGCAGTAACGGAGAATATCCATGACGTAGTAAATACAGACGTTAACGAAGCAGACACAGCGGTGCAGCCAAGTACTGATTGCATAGCAGAAGAAGACATGGTACAAGCCGGAGGAGCAGTAACGGAGAATGTCCATGACGTAGTAAATACAGACGTTAATGAAGCAGCAACAGCAGTGCAGCCAAGTACACATTGCATAGCAGAAGAAGACACTGCACCAAATCCAGCCCGACAGCAGATAGTAAAGAGAAAGAGAGGTTGGACATTAAGGGTGGAAGACTCACCTACTTTGTTAAACAGCGATCTTCTGCAATTCCAACGATACTGGTCTTGCGAGTACCAGCGAACACGGCCAACGAAGAGGTTATCCAGTACAACTGTACATAAAATAACGGAGAGAATAAGACAATTCATGTTCTTTATTGAGAAGAAAAAAAATCTGCAGCCATCATTGCACCTGTGTACAGATTTGGCATTTGTGGAAGAATTTATGACATACGCAACGGCTGAAAGAAACATTAAAACAGGCACACTCGTTTTATTCTTGCAAGCCTTGCTGTATGCTGGAAAATATTTACACAAAGATGTGAAAACATCTAACGATTATGGCGATGTGAAATGTCTGGTGGAATTGAGAAACTTGCAGCGTCAGGCACAAACGGCGTACGAAAGAGAAAGAAGAATGTCACAACAAATAAAGCCAAAAGACGAACTATTTTATTGGACAGAGGTGTTAATCATTGTGAAAAAAATGAAGAGCGCCATTGAGAACTTTTCTGGTTTACCCCAAGAGGAAGCACGCTTGTTTATGAACTTTTTGCTATTGCTAATATTTACAACCTGCAACCCAGGTAGAAATCTCGATTTTGTTAAATTAATACTATGGGATTGCCGAAGAAAGAGTAAACATATGACCATGGAAGAGAACAACTACCTATGTTTGGAGAGTGATGGGACAGTGAAATTTATTTTCTGCAATTATAAAACCAGCTCCACTTATGGCTCGCAGGTAATAGACGTTACCAACATTGGATACTTGGTCAGTAACATAACTAGGTATGTTGACAAGCACAGGCAAAGATTGCTAAGTGGCAATACTCACGAGTTTTTGTTTGTGCAGAAAGATGGTTCGCCCTTTTCGAGTTCAGCTGCCTTCTCCCAATATATGTGTACAGCTTTCGCGGAATTTTCCGGCCTCCGACTAACAACTACAAACATGAGAAAGGCTTGCGTTAACTTTGTACTGAATGGCAATAGATCAAACAAGGATATAACAGATTCTCTGGCTAGATTGATGCGTCACACACCCAGGATGCAAAGGCCGCGGTATTACACACAGCCGGAGAACAATACTGTACCCGCAGTAGAACATCTGTCAACAGAAGCCGCAAGTTCCATTGGGTTGGAAATAACAAAAAATGTAAAAGACGCACCATTTCTATATCAAATTGTAGCGATGGTGACGGAATCCAGCACATACACCCATCCAGATATAATCCTCGGTAAGGTGATCTTCCTGGATAGAGAACTGAATACAGCGACACTCGCCCATTTAAAGAACCTGGAAAAAATTGCTTTGTCATGACTGTTGGTGAAGACACTTGGGTGGAGAGTTGGGATAGCCTAATACATCCTATCGACATTGTCTTCAACGAAACAACACAAGTTTATGGTTTGCGAACAAGTTGCAGGGTAATTCATAATCAGGTAGATAATTAGAAACTCTTGCACATTTTTTAATTGTTTATGATTACTTGGTTTGATTAGGAAGGCGATTGCCCAATTAAATCCTTTAGTGTTGTTTTTAGGTTATTCGTAACTGAAATAAGATACAATTGTTTTAATTGTATAGCTCAATTCGCATTACCTATAGTTAATGGCCAATTGTTCCGTTCGCTTTTTGCTCCAAGTGTGTAACATTCTAATATTCGTGATAACGTCGATGTTTATAGAAGTCTGCAAATATTTCCTGTAGCGTAATTCGGGGCGAGATGCGACGTCGGGCAAGATGAGACACTTTCCCATAAACCTATTCTCCAGCCTCTTTTAGGATACCTCGGCCTCTAAATCATATTAAAACACGTGTTTTCTCATTTCCCCTTGCTGATTTTGTGTTTTTGACAGTGTGACCAGACCTAGCATAATATTATGCTTTTAGCATAATTTTGACCGAAAATCGTCATTTAGCATAAAATCTAGCATAATCTGAAATCTAGCATAATTCTGGCATAATTTTAACATCGTTTTGTCAAAGGTGTTGCTTCCCTTCATAACAAATGGATTCATCCTTTTATGGTCTTTCCATAAATGAAATTCGGAGACTTGTCTTTGAGTTTGCAGAACAGAACAAACTGGACCACCCTTTCAACAGAGAAAAGAAAATGGTTGGAAGAGACTTTGTTGATGGATTTCTGAAAAGGCAGAAAACACTCTCTTTGAGGAAACCAGCGGCAATTGCGCTAAATCGAGTGTTTGGTCTGAATAAAATTTCCGTTCAGAACTATTTCAAAAATTTGGAAGAGTTATTAGAGACACACAACTTTGAGCCACATCAGATATTTAACTGCGATGAAACAGGAATAACGTGTGTGCACAAGCCTGTGAAGGTAATAGCACCGAAAGGAAAGCGGGTTGTGGCATCTGTTATCAGTGGTGAGAGAGGGCAAACCACAACAATTATTTGTGCAATGAGTGCCACTGGTAGTTTTGTACCTCCACTCATGATATTCAAGAGGAAGCGCATGAATCCTGAGTTGATTGAGCGTGCCCCACCTGGGACAATTGGTGGTGTTTCCGACAGTGGCTGGGTTGACACAGATCTTTTCTTTAAGTTCGTAAAGCATTTTTTAAAGCATACAAAATGCAGCAAAGATTCAAAAGTGTTGTTGATTTTGAATGGCCACAAGTCGCACACCAAAAACGTCGAGCTTATTGATTATGCTAAAGAAAATGGTCTTTCTTTACTCTCATTGCCGCCACATACCTCACACAAGCTTCAGCCTTTGGACCGAAGCTTTTTGAAGGGTTTGAAGTCTGGATTCAATGTTGCTTGCAACTCATGGCTGCGTAAACACCCTGCCAGAAGAATTACAGTCGATAAGCTGGGGGAACTCTTCAGTGAGGCCTATCTCAAATCTGCAACAGTTGAAAATGCAGTATCAGGGTTCAAGACAACAGGTATTCACCCATTCAACTCTGGCATCGTTCCTGATGCAGAATACCTGCAGGACCCAAGAGAAGCTGCTTCTACGGAAGATCGAGCTGCCACAATGGAGCCCACTTCTGTTCCATCTGATCAACCAATAGAAGATACCCAGAATGAACACCAAGTTACAACAATGGAACCAACTCCTGGCCCATCCAATGAATCACTAGATTCATTTGTAATAACATCAGCTGAAAGTACATATGATCCTGAGCTTGAGTTCTCATTCGAAAAGATTTTGCCGGTTCCTAAAATTGTGGCAAAGCAGGGAAAAAAGCGGAGTGAGGAGTCCCAAATAATAACACGCTCTCCCTACAAAAGGAGTCTGCAAGAAGCAGAAAAGAAAAGCAAACAGAAGCAAGTTAAGGGTGATAAAAGGAAACTAAAAGCATTGAAGAAGGGTGCAAAAAAACAAGAAAAAGGAAAGCAGAAAAAGAAAGCAAGCTCTGACTACAAGTGTTTAGTTTGCGATGGTGGCTGGCTGGAGTCTCTTCCTGGCGAAGACTGGATCCAGTGTACTAAATGTTCTGTTTGGTACCATGAAAACTGTTGCTCATTAAATTCAATAACTTCAAGTGTGACTTTTGCATTGCCTAGTTAAAATGCATAGTGTTTTTAAAACTTGACTGACTGAATTTAACATTTTTTCAAAAACTTTTTTTCTGTTGCAAACATAGTGTGTTCCAATAAGAATTGGTGTTGTCTTAAATTTTAAAATATTCTTGTGTTTTTTCAAGTTAATAAAACAATTTATCATGCCTGAAAGAAATTGAATCATTTCTATTGACTAAACAAAGTATTTTTAAGGTTGTCTCATCTTGCCCCCACTTCTGAATCTTGGCAAGAGGAGACATTTGACCAGATAACCTTAACCACAATTTTTTCCACGCATTATGTAAAACTTCACTAATTTGTGTTAATCTTACTAGTTACACATATTTGATTCTTTTGCATCAGTTTTACTTTTGTTAAAAGTGTTTGACTTGAGAAAAATAACATTCTTTCCTTATGTGTCTCATCTTGCCCCGAATTACGCTACTACAAGAAACTCGTTGTAGATTGCTATTCCTCAGGTTAGATGTTGCAGTAAACGTGATAATTTCATATTGTCTGCCCTTGTTATACCAGTATTTTACTATGTATTTATTAGTGTTATTGAAGAAGTCTGTTATAGTCTAATATTCGTGATAACGTCCATGTTTATAGAAGTCTGCAAATAATTCCTGTACTACAAGAAGCTCTATTATCAAGACTGCTATTATACTAATGGTAATTTTTAGGAAAATTGTGTACATAAATAACAATGGAAACATACGTGTTGTTGTTGTTGGGGTTCGTATTTAAGTCCAGATTTAATTGGTAATTCGCCGGCCCGTGTATCTATTATCAAGAAACATTGACTGATAGGCGCATTTCGTGCGCTGCTTTCGCTAACGCTCATGCCCCTTTCAAGCCACCTGAAATCACGCTGGAATGAAACATGAAAGAAGCCAAAACACCCGTGCAAGTGACAACACAAAATTGCATAGCTGTTTATCAAAATATTTTCAATTCATTAGCGAGTTAACAGAAAAAGATATCCACAGCTTTAATACTAAAATTCAGATAAAACTGAAGGTATAATGGAGCCATACAACCTAAACAGCGACCACAGTTTTACAAAATGCGATGATGTCCTTGTCGCATTTTGTAAAACTGTCTACACATCATCATCAAATCAAGCAGAAGCCATGAAGCCATCATGGCTTCTGCTTGATTCATTCTAAAAATTTTGTTAGGATCTGGAAAAAAATACAAATGAATGTTTAATGCTTCACACTAAAACACAACTTAAGCAGTTATCAAATTCATTGTTAAATAGTTTACATGTAATGAAAATATTTTTTCTTGATAATGAAACATTTAAATCATACATTGTTTTATGGTTCTCTTGTGTTTGTGTTAGACATAGACATCAATCAATTAGCTTTCTGCAAATAACAACTGATGATCATAATCTGCTGTGCTTCTTGGGGCCTTTATAGGAATTGCTGATGTATCTTGAACAATTCTAGAAAACAAGGGACATTACTATGTCAACTTCAGAATATTTCCCAAATATGCCGTCACTGTATTTTGAAAATGTTCAAGGGTAATAGGAACCTTGCCAAAAGTATGACAGTCTGGAAATTACACTCTTACCTGTAATAATGCTGCTGATTGCTCGCATGCAGTACTGAGTTGTTCATTCTGGTGTACCAGGTTCTATGGAAACTTCACTTGTCATTATAATTAATTGCTGATGTATCTTGAACAATTCTAGAAAACAAGGGACATTACTATGTCAACTTCAAAATACTTCCCAAATATGCCTCCACTGTATTTTGAAAATGTTCAAGGGTAATAGGAACCTTGCCAAAAGTAGCTATGACAGTCTGGAAATTACACTCTTACCTGTAATAACGCTGCTGATTGCTCCCATGCAGTACTGAGTTGTTCATTCTGGTGTACCAGGTTCTATGGAAACTTCACTTGTCATTATAATTAATTGCCGATGTATCTTGAACAATTCTAGAAAGCAAGTGACAATCAACTTACTATGTCAACTTCAAAATATTTCCCGAATATGCCGTCACTGTATTTTGAAAATGTTAAAGGGTAATAGGAACCTTGCCAAAAGTATGACAGTCTGGAAATTACACTCTTACGTGTAATAATGCTGCTGATTGCTCGCATGCAGTATTGTTCATTCTGGCACACCAGGCTCTATGGAAACTTCACTTGTCATTATAAATACTTGCTGATGTATCTTGAACAATTCTAGAAAGCAAGTGACAATCAATTTACTATGTAAACTTCAAAATATTTCCCGAATATGCCGTCACTGTATTTTGAAAATGTTCAAGGGTAATAGGAACCTTGCCAAAAGTATGACAGTTTGCAAATTACACTCTTACCTGTAATAACGCAGCTGATTGCTCCCATGCAGTACTGGGTTGTTCATTCTGGTGTACCAGGTTCTATGGAAACTTCACTTGTCATTATAAATAATTGCTGAGGTATCTTGAACAATTCTAGAAAGCAAGTGACAATCAACTTACTATATCAACTTCAAAATATTTCACAAATATGCCTTCGCTGTCTTTTGAAAATGTTCAAGGGTAATAGGAACCTTGCCAAAAGTATGACAGTCTGGAAATTACACACTTACCTGTAATAATGTTGCTGATTGCTCGCATGCAGTACTGGGTTCTTCATTCTTTGTCTCATGGGCAGGACATCAAAAATAGTTACACTTGATGGCAAGCTCAGTTGTCTGTTGTTTGCAAAATTGATGAAAGCTTTGATTTGCGTCCGTTTAATATTGTTTGTTTTGTAGATGGCTCTAATTTCAAGATTATACAAATATTGCATCTTGTTGTCCATGATAAGCATTGTAAGCATGGTTCCATGGCAATAGCTACCCAACCATATTAAATCAACAATAATTTACTGTAATTATTACACGTGTATTGCAATTATATGTATCTATTACACGCAATGTGCTTCCTTTTTCCAGGCAAACCTTAAATAATTACAGTACGTCTGGTATCTTCATTACATTCTACATATACAGTATATATATCAATAGACCTACCATCTAATGAAAGCTTGCAATATTCATTTAAGTATTTTACTACTGCACCATTGCATAAATTTTAAATTGTACAATATTATGCAGTGTAAATAATCATATACATACATATATACTCATACAAACATAAATACATGCCATTTAAATAATGGAGTATGCAATTTAATTACATTGCATATTTCACAAAACTTTCATGTCACAACATTTACTCTACAACATGAAAGGTTATTACGATTTCTTCAAGCAACGTTAATAGTCATGCTTTTTATTATATTACATTATATACGTTGTTTGCAAGTTAAGTTTCGTACATTGCAGATCCGATAGAATTTGGGAATGGGTACCCCGTAGCTCTTACATACAACCATTTCCAACTGATAAATTATAAATTATCGCGAGGAAGGGACAATCAATGTTGATTTTCAGAAAAAGATACACGACAGCTTACGGACAGCGTAAGAGCAAGCAGGCTACTTGATACGATATCTAACAACTTCGGATTACACGAATTTAATGTTAACATCAAAACATCCTCTACGCAAACAAGAATACCTCAATAACATGATGAACATGATGAACAAATTGTTAATAAGCCCCCCCCCTCGAATAAGCGCCGCCCCGAAAATGTGAAAAATAGATAAGCCCCCAGGGGGGTAATTCGAGGATTTACGGTGGTACGTCTATGGACTCCATCCATTCACTTGGTCAATCAATGGAGTGAGTCATTCATTCATTGAAACGTAGTATTCATTCACTAAACGAAGTGAATGAAACAATCAATTGATTGATTGACTCATTCATTCATTCACTTCGTTTAGTGAATACTACGTTCATTCAGGATTGTAAATGATATTGACACTTGATATTGACAGTTTTTTGATTGATTGATTGATTGATTCATTCACTTCGTCTAGTGAATGAATACTACGTTCATTCAGGATTGTAAATGATATTGATACTTGAAATTTTGACTGATTGATTGATTCATTCATTCACTTCGTCTAGTGAATGAATACTACGTTCATTCAGGATTGTAAATGATATTGACACTTGATATTGACGTATGAAAATGTCTAATGACATTTTCATAGGTCAGAAGTCATAGTTTTGTGTTTCGGAAAAAGATTCCCTGCATGCGGTCGGGTTTCCCCAGCATGCAAGGAATACTGAAAAAGGATAATCATCACATGAATCATGTATTCCCACCACCCTCTCAAAGTTTATGAAAAGAAAACCCTGCCCTTTCTTACATTTCCTGTTATTGACGTTCAATTACGTTACGAATAATGCTAATTTTAGAGCTTTTACAGTATATTACCCTGGGTACCAGAGCCTAAAAAAAATTTAGCTAATTTTCCTAGGCTGTGGTACCCAGGGTAACAGTATATATATGTCCCCAAAATGTAAGCACATTCAATTGAATTGATGAATTGATTTTAATCCTTAATCCGGAACGACGCTGGCCCAGGTTCAATATTGTTGAACTGGGTTCCACGATGATGAATTGGGGTTTAAATACTTTGCCTAGGTTTATATAATATTTAAAGCACATCAGTTTACATAAGGGGTCGAAAAATCGTTAGAGGGTAAGCGGGAAACTGTTAGAAAGTATAAAAAACCTCGGAACAACGCCTATTTTTAGAAAACGCCCATCTGCTCATTTACTTGTTCTTGTATTCGCGGGATATGTGTATATACTACGTTTATTTAAAATACTTAACATATTGGTGTTCTCAAATACGTTTATATTTTCCAACAGGGTATGGCAATGCAGGAAAATATTTACACAAAGATGTGAAAACATCTAACGATTATGGCGATGTGAAATGTCTGGTGGAATTGAGAAACTTGCAGCGTCAGGCACAAACGGCGTACGAAAGAGAAAGAAGAATGTCACAACAAATAAAGCCAAAAGACGAACTATTTTATTGGACAGAGGTGTTAATCATTGTGAAAAAAATGAAGAGCGCCATTGAGAACTTTTCTGGTTTACCCCAAGAGGAAGCACGCTTGTTTATGAACTTTTTGCTATTGCTAATATTTACAACCTGCAACCCAGGTAGAAATCTCGATTTTGTTAAATTAATACTATGGGATTGCCGAAGAAAGAGTAAACATATGACCATGGAAGAGAACAACTACCTATGTTTGGAGAGTGATGGGACAGTGAAATTTATTTTCTGCAATTATAAAACCAGCTCCACCTATGGCTCGCAGGTAATAGACGTTACCAACATTGGATACTTGGTCAGTAACATAACTAGGTATGTTGACAAGCACAGGCAAAGATTGCTAAGTGGCAATACTCACGAGTTTTTGTTTGTGCAGAAAGATGGTTCGCCCTTTTCGAGTTCAGCTGCCTTCTCCCAATATATGTCCGGAATTTGACTGTATATTTTGTTTAACTGAAAAAAGAGCAAAACCTCAGTATTGTAAATAGAAGGAATGATGCATAGAAGGAACTTGACCCATTATCAAGTAATCTTTCAAGTAACTTATTTTTATTCGCAATACAATTTTCAGTTGATTGCGTTGATTTCCCCCATAGCTCCAAGATCCGAGGAACATCTGCAGATGGAAATGGCAGCTTCGCAAGATCTTTTCAGTGCTTCGTCTTTGGTAGACGATGCAGGGGCAAAGGAAAATGATTTTCATCTGTATTTGAGCCAAACGCAACCTGATAAAGATAAAGTTAGTGCAGATAAAGATAAAGTTAGTGCAGATAAAGATAAAGTTAGTGCAGATAAAGATAAAGTTAGTGAAGGTATGAACCACTTTGCTTTTTACTTATTAACGCTGAGATTAATGAACGCAAGACCACGTCGTTATAACCCACTGCTTTGATTAGTCTGGCTATTCAATGGGTCCTTTGTGCTTAGCGCATATAAACCAATACCTTACGAATCCGCCCATTTCTTTTCTAGAAGGTTGTGATTTGGTTCGTTCGATCGTTCGGATTATAACAACAACAAGGGTCGTTGAAACCGTCACGAGAACTTTCGTGCAAGAATATCGTTCTTTCGATGATACCCTGTTGAAGGAAATCTCCTACGATGAAAAGGAATGTTGAGGTTTGATGAGGAAAGCGATTGCCCAAATGAATCCTTTAGTGTTGTTTTTAGGTTATTCGTAACTATAATAAAATACAATTGTTTTAATAAGCCATGCAACCTAAACAGCGACCACAAAATGTCCTTACCGCATTTTGTAAAACTGTCTACACATCAACATCAGGGTGGTGGTAAATACTCTTAGGTGCCTAAGTGCCGCGGGGGGTCCCAATTAGAGGGGGGGGTTGGATTTTTGTTGAAAATTAATTGCCGGGAAGTGCCAATTAGCGGGGGTCTAAATTACGAAAAAAGATATACTGAATGACAAATGCATTTAGCATCAGTCTTTTTAATATGAAAGTCGTGACAACAGAACAAAATTTTATGCAAAAAATTCACAAGTTAAGTTTCTTCTTTTTGTGAAAAATTTATTTCAAAGTTGTTCTCTTTCCCCAGACTCAATTTTTATCTTATTTTGACTATACAAGACTTAGTAACTGCACTGATGGTGTTATCACCAAGTGTACCAGGACTAAAGATACGGTTTGCCGAAAGAGGAATATAGATGACACAGGTGGATGTCACAGTTGTTTTGTTATTTAAATCAACAATGTAAGAGTCCGAGAGCGAAGACTCCATTTAGATGGTGCACGATGCGCCAGATTCATTCAGATTCAAGCTAATTATCTGGTTTTGAACTTTCAACTTTCCCCAATAGATGAATTACCGACCTTAAATTGAAATTTCCTGTCTTTTCATTTCTTGTCTAGTTGTTGGAGGAGACCTCTTTCAAAGAGCGAAAGAGCTAGGGAGATTTGACGAAGAAACGTCCAAGCTATTATTTTATCAAATGTTTTTAGCAGTTGATTAAGTCTAGGAGCACAGTAAACTATAAACATCAGTTGTTATTTGCAAAAAACATCTCTATAAAAGTTTTCCAGTTACGAAGAAAAAACCGTACATGACGGTAGAAAAATGCCGAAAGACTTTTGCAGAGAAGGAAGAAGAATTTGAGATGACGAGTTCAGAGTTTTCTGCTTTGAAGATTGATCATGCAGAGGTCAAGCAACCTGTTCAGCGTTATGAACATCGGAGGAAAACCAATAAAAGCTTTGACTGGTCCAATTTATAACTGCCTACGAGATCTGGTGGAGAGAGTTGACTAGGAAAATACATTGGCATTTCATGCTATTATTTGCAAGCATGGGTCTCTTGGAGCGAGAGGCCCGAGCATTGGAAATTGGGTCCTCAGTTCAGTGCCACACTAGTTGTTGGAGGAGACCTCTTTGAAAGAGTGAAAGAGCTAGGGAGATTTGATGAAGAAACGTCCAAGCTATTATTTTATCAAATGCTTTTAGCAGTTGATTAAGTCTAGGAGCACAGTAAACTATAAACATCAGTTGTTATTTGCAAAAAGCATCTCTATAAAAGTTTTCCAGTTACGAAGAAAAAACCGTACAGATCTTAAGAAACATGAACATCGAGAAAGCAAGTAAAACAGATAACAACAATGAACTATTCCCCATAAAAGAATCGAAAAGCGAAGACCCTAAAGAGACGGTACAAGATGCAACAGATTGCGCCACAAGACTATTGGTATTTAGCAAAACAAGCATATGTTGTCAGAAAGTTGTTGTCAGATCTTAAATTCTGGTAATATTAGTCTGATGAGGTATTTTTGTATTTCATTTGATTGCAGAATCAGTTCACAAACGATACCAAAAAGTGCTACACATGTAGCAACTGCACAGATGGTGTCATTAGCAAGTGCACAAGGACCAACGATACGGTTTGCCGAAGGAGGGACATAGATAACAAAGGGGTTGGTGGGTGTCATTACTTGTAATGTGAAAATCAAAAAGGCAAAAAATGAGCTTGCTTTTGGGTTTGCCTAGACCCAAGGAAGCAACAAGGTTGCAGTTTCCAACTTGTGAAAAAATAGGGCTGGAAATCTTCAAACTATTGTGTAAATATTTCAACCTTAAATTGAAATTTCCTGTCTTTTCATTTCCTGTCTAGTTGTTGGAGGAGAACTTTTTGAAAGGGTGAAAGAGTTAGGGAGGTTTGACAAAGAAACGTCCAAGCTTTTTATTTTATCAAATGCCTTTAGCCGTAGATTAAGTCTAGGAGCACAGTAAACTATAAACATCAGTTGTTATTTGCAAAAAGCATCTCTATAAAAGTTTTCCAGTAACGAAGAAAAAACCGTACAGATCTTAAAAAACATGAACATCGAGAAAGCAAGTAAAACAAATAACAACAATGAACTATTGTCCATACAAGAATCGAAAAGCGAAGACCCTAAAGAGACGGTACAAGATGCAACAGATTACGCCACAAGACTATTGGTATTTAGCAAAACAAGCATATGTTGTCAGAAAGTTGTTGTCAGATCTTAAATTCTGGTAATAATAGTCTGATGAGGTATTTTTGCATTTTATATTTTATTTGCTTGAAAAATCAGTTCACAAACGACACCAAAAAGTGCTACACGTGTACCAACTGCACTGATTGTGTTATCAGCAAGTGTACCAGGACTAAAGATACGGTTTGCCGAAAGAAGTTGATTAAGTCTAGGAGCACAGTAAACTATAAACATCAGTTGTTATTTGCAAAAAGCATCTCTATAAAAGTTTTCCAGTAACGAAGAAAAAACCGTACAGATCTTAAAAAACATGAACATCGAGAAAGCAAGTAAAACAGATAACAACAATGAACTATTGCCCATACAAGAATCGAAAAGCGAAGACCCTAAAGAGACGGTACAAGATGCAACAGATTGCGCCACAAGACTATTGGTATTTAGCAAAACAAGCATACGTTGTCAGAAAATTGTTGTCAGATCTTAAATTCTGGTAATATTAGTCTGATGAGGTATTTTTGTATTTTATTTGCTTGAAAAATCAGTTCACAAATGACACAAAAAAGTGCTACACGTGTACCAACTGCACTGATGGTGTTATCACCAAGTGTACCAGGACTAAAGATACGGTTTGCCGAAAGAGGAATATAGATGACACAGGTGGATGTCACAGTTGTTTTGTTATTTAAATCAACAATGTAAGAGTCCGAGAGCGAAGACTCCATTTAGATGGTGCACGATGCGCCAGATTCATTCAGATTCAAGCTAATTATCTGGTTTTGAACTTTCAACTTTCCCCAATAGATGAATTACCGACCTTAAATTGAAATTTTATGTCTTTTCATTTCTTGTCTAGTTGTTCATAGAACAGGTAATCAGCTACAAGATGAAAAATCTAATCAGCTGCAAAACAGAGTTCTGGAAATGGAAAATGGAAGAAGAAGGAGCCACGCAGAAAACACAGATGTGGGTATCGTATCGTATTATGTGGGTATTCAGTTCGGCATTTTGCTGAACTAAGTTCAATTGAATGTGATAGACATTGTCAAAAGTTGATTTTAATCCTTAATCCGCAACGACGCTGCCCAGGTTCAATATTGTTTAAATGGGTTCCACGATGATGAATTGGGGGTTTGTGCTTGACGCTGCAAGTTTTTCAATTCCACCAGACATTTCACATTGCCATAATCGTTAGATGTTTTCACATCTTTGTGTAAATATTTTCCTGCATTGCCATACCCTCTTGGAAAATATAATTAGCGGCGGGTCTAAATTACGAAGAAAGATATACTGAATGATAAATGCATTTAGCATCAGTCTTTTTAATATGAAAGTCATGACAACGGAACAAAATTTTATGCAAAAAATTCACAAGTTAAGTTTCTTCTTTTTGTGAAAAATTTATTTCAAAGTTGTTCTCCTTCCCCAGACTCAATTTTTTATCTTATTTTGACTATACAAGACTTAGTAACTGCACTGATTGTGTTATCACCAAGTGTACCAGGACTAAAGATACGGTTTGCCGAAAGAGGGATATAGATGACACAGGTGGGTGTCACAATTGCTTTGTTATTTAAATCAACAATGTAAGAGTCCGAGAGCGAAGACTCCATTTAGATGGTGCACGATGCGCCAGATTCATTCAGATTCAAGCTAATTATCTGGTTTGGAACTTTCAACTTTCCCCAATAGATGAATTACCGACCTTAAATTGAAATTTTTTGTCTTTTCATTTCTTGTCTAGTTGTTGGAGGAGAACTCTTTGAAAGAGTGAAAGAATTAGGGAGGTTTCACGAAGAAACGTCCAAGATTCTATTTTATCAAATGCTTTTAGCCGTAGATTAAGTCTAGGAGCACAGTAAACTATAAACATCGGTTGTTATTTGCAAAAAACATCTCTATAAAAGTTTTCCAGTTACGAAGAAAAAACCGTACATGACGGTAGAAAAATGCCGAAAGACTTTTGCAGAGAAGGAAGAAGAATTTGAGATGACGAGTTCAGAGTTTTCTGCTTTGAAGATTGATCATGCAGAGGTCAAGCAACCTGTTCAGCGTTATGAACATCGGAGGAAAACCAATAAAAGCTTTGACTGGTCCAATTTATAACTGCCTACGAGATCTGGTGGAGAGAGTTGACTAGGAAAATACATTGGCATTTCATGCTATTATTTGCAAGCATGGGTCTCTTGGAGCGAGAGGCCCGAGCATTGGAAATTGGGTCCTCAGTTCAGTGCCACACTAGTTGTTGGAGGAGACCTCTTTGAAAGAGTGAAAGAGCTAGGGAGATTTGATGAAGAAACGTCCAAGCTATTATTTTATCAAATGCTTTTAGCAGTTGATTAAGTCTAGGAGCACAGTAAACTATAAACATCAGTTGTTATTTGCAAAAAGCATCTCTATAAAAGTTTTCCAGTTACGAAGAAAAAACCGTACAGATCTTAAGAAACATGAACATCGAGAAAGCAAGTAAAACAGATAACAACAATGAACTATTCCCCATAAAAGAATCGAAAAGCGAAGACCCTAAAGAGACGGTACAAGATGCAACAGATTGCGCCACAAGACTATTGGTATTTAGCAAAACAAGCATATGTTGTCAGAAAGTTGTTGTCAGATCTTAAATTCTGGTAATATTAGTCTGATGAGGTATTTTTGTATTTCATTTGATTGCAGAATCAGTTCACAAACGATACCAAAAAGTGCTACACATGTAGCAACTGCACAGATGGTGTCATTAGCAAGTGCACAAGGACCAACAATACGGTTTGCCGAAGGAGGGACATAGATAACAAAGGGGTTGGTGGGTGTCATTACTTGTAATGTGAAAATCAAAAAGGCAAAAAATGAGCTTGCGTTTGGGTTTGCCTAGACCCCAGGAAGCAACAAGGTTGCAGTTTCCAACTTGTGAAAAAATAGGGCTGGAAATCTTCAAACTATTGTGTAAATATTTCAACCTTAAATTGAAATTTCCTGTTTTTTCATTTCCTGTCTAGTTGTTGGAGGAGAACTTTTTGAAAGGGTGAAAGAGTTAGGGAGGTTTGACGAAGAAACGTCCAAGCTTTTTATTTTATCAAATGCCTTTAGCCGTAGATTAAGTCTAGGAGCACAGTAAACTATAAACATCAGTTGTTATTTGCAAAAAGCATCTCTATAAAAGTTTTCCAGTAACGAAGAAAAAACCGTACAGATCTTAAAAAACATGAACATCGAGAAAGCAAGTAAAACAAATAACAACAATGAACTATTCCCCATAAAAGAATCGAAAAGCGAAGACCCTAAAGAGACGGTACAAGATGCAACAGATTGCGCCACAAGACTATTGGTATTTAGCAAAACAAGCATATGTTGTCAGAAAGTTGTTGTCAGATCTTAAATTCTGGTAATATTAGTCTGATGAGGTATTTTTGTATTTCATTTGATTGCAGAATCAGTTCACAAACGATACCAAAAAGTGCTACACATGTAGCAACTGCACAGATGGTGTCATTAGCAAGTGCACAAGGACCAACGATACGGTTTGCCGAAGGAGGGACATAGATAACAAAGGGGTTGGTGGGTGTCATTACTTGTAATGTGAAAATCAAAAAGGCAAAAAATGAGCTTGCGTTTGGGTTTGCCTAGACCCCAGGAAGCAACAAGGTTGCAGTTTCCAACTTGTGAAAAAATAGGGCTGGAAATCTTCAAACTATTGTGTAAATTTAAAAATATTGATTCGGGCAACCAATTTAATAATGAATAAGATAACCAGAAGCTTCATATTAGGAAAACGATGTTAATAGTTTCCTATAAACGACTATATATTCGGTCGCACAAACAAGCGACCATCTTCAGAGTCAATTAAATCCAAGTTTCAGAGTTTTCTGCTTTGAAGATTGATCATGCAGAGATTGTAAGAGCAAATGAAGAGAAGTTGTCGGAATTAGAGAGGCATGAAGAAATATCTAATGATGTTAGCACTAGCACGTTATCATCAGATGAACAGAACTCCAATGGAATGAAATTTCGTGAGGAGCTGTCAAAATTTGTTGAAAATATAAATGCAAAGTATCAAGTTTGTTAGTTTCACTGTCTTATTTGCAGTCATACCTCAGCATCAAAATGTGGTTTTTCGATTTCGTCCTCATTTTAAAGATTATAACCACTCCGCATTTCTTTTTTTCTAGAATACTTACCTAGACAAATGTGTGAACTGTCGGGTTTGCATAGCTGGTCAAGTACCATACTAGACATGCAACAGTACCCATAATACATTGTGTAAGCACCGGGTACACTCAACAACAGAAACAAGAACAGAAACACCAAAAGAACAACGTAAGTGAGACTTTGTGACGTTTTACTGCCTTTTCTGCCCTTACAATCATTACCAACAGCGAGGTTATGCTGTGTCAAATCAACAAGTTATCATAACTGTTCAAAACAGTATGCGCAAGACAGTGAAAACCTTACCAACTATGCATACTCGTCCCTTTACTTTTGTTTTTGCCGTCAGTTGCGTTACATTAAGGAAAGTGCCCTTTTGCGTAAATTCCCCACCAGTAAAATTTTCTTAAAAGATACCCTGATTCATTGGCTATTCCATACTAAAAAGTGTGTTTGAAATTGTAGGAAAATGTAAAGATTGCAATGCCTCTGTTATTTTGGAAATTGATGAAAAGTATGGATTTTGCCAAGGAATCACAAAAAAATGCTTGAAGTGCAGCTGGAAATTGCATTTCTATACATCATGAAATTGAAGAACAGTTGACACCAGGACGTAATGCATTTGAAATCAATTATAGAGCGGCAATCAAGGAGATTGGGTTGGGATACCAATCACTCAATATGTTCTCACAAGTACTCAATCTTCTGCCATCAGTGAACATATCTAGTTTTCAGAAAACGGTGGAAAGGCTGAATGAAGTATATAGTGAAGCTGCAAATGACAGCATGAGTCAAGCTGCTTGTGAAGTCAAAGAAAACATGACAAATCCAACAGATATTGTTGATACAAGAGTCGCTATTGATGGTACATGGCAGAAAAGAGGTAAAAGCTCACTGAGAATGTCTCGGTAAATGCAGCCGAATCAAATTGTCCAGATGGAAATTGGTTCCATTCAGGGGACAAAGTGTGAAACAACAGAATCCAACAATTCTTACCTGGATGTAGAAAAATGCGTGAACTGTCGGGTTTGTATGGTTGGTCAAGTACCATATCAGCCACGCAACAGTACAAAAAACACTTTGTGCAGGGTACAGTCAACAACAGAAACAAGAACACAAACACCAAAAGAACAACGTAAGTCAGACTTTGCGACGTATTACTGCTTTTGCTGCCCTTACAATCATTACCAACAGCGAGGTTATGCTGTATCAAATCAACAAGTTATCATAACTGTTCAAAACAGTAAGCAAACATAGCCTGATGCAATAGGATCTGGGAAAAAATACAAATGAATGTTTAATTAGCGAAAAATTTACAGGTATCTTTTTCATTAAAACGCGACCCCAACACCCAGAAAGTGACCCCAGCACTGCTTCAGAAGCACGCTGTTTGGATGGTGAGCATCATTCAATTGTCATTTGAAATTATTGTAAATCATGCAAGTCCTCGATACTGTGTGCATTATGCCTTGGGCTTGGTGAAAAACCGACAACTCTGGCCAGAGCGAAAGAAGTAAGAGAGTTTATAGAATCATGTAATTCCTGAAGGATCAGTGTAAACCAGGCAAACTGATACTGACAGAGTCTGATGTACCAGAATGAGCAAATCAGCACAGCGTGTGAATAATTAGCAGCATTGTTTCAGCTAAAAATATTATTAATATTAACAACATTCAAAGACTTTAATACCTTTGGCAAGGTTCAGACTGTGGAAAAATATATATTTCTCCACTCGAAATTTCTTGTCTTTTCAGAGTTGTTGGAGGAGAACTCTTTGAAAAAGTTAAAGAGTTAGGAAGGTTTGACGAAGAGACGGTACAAGATGCAACAGATTACCCCACAAGACTATTTGCTTTTAGCAATACCAGCATATGTTGTCAGAAAGTCGGGCGGTGATGAGGAAAAAGGAAATGAAATGAAGTTTCAAAGAGCACTCCCTCCCAGTATAGTCACATTGGAGACAATGTTTATGCTCAGGTCCAACATATATAGCGAAACTAGAAGTTAGGCTTGGTAAAGCTTACCAAAAGATTTTCAATTCATTAGCCCGTCAACAGAAAATGATGTCCACAGCTTTAATACTAATAGTCAGATAAAACTAAAGGTATAGCGAAGCCATACAACCTAAACAGTGACCACAAAATGTCCTTATCGCATTTTGTAAAACTGTCTATTCACATCAACATCAGGAAGAGATTGATAAGACCTGCTGTCCAGTTAGAAACAAACGACTGTATAACCACATTCCAACGAATAAAGTACACGAGTATTTTTATTACATATAATTCATTTATTTCTATTATAAGTCATGCAAGTCCTTGATACTGTGTGCATTATGCCTCGGGCTTGGTGAAAAACCAACAACTCTGGCCAGAGCGAAGGAAGTAAGAGTTTATAGAATCATGTAGTTCCTCAAGGATCAGCGTAAACCAGGCAAACTGATACTGACTCTGATGTACTAGAATGAGCCGCGTGGGATAACCTCCAGGTGGGATAACAAGAAAAGACCCTCCCCCCCGCAGAAGGTAAGCTACAGATACCTTCCGCTCGAACACTAAAATATCCTTTTCAAGTTTGGACGGGGAAACTACGCTGAATACCTCCCCGTGCCTTAAAGGGGGGGACGGAGACATCTAGCCTTATCCTATTATCAACCATGGCCCCACCTTCCTTAAGCTGCCGCCTGTGCCAAGGAAGTAATTCCCGCCGCACGGTTACAGCATGGTTGAACAGACCAGATCTGCGATCGTCGGCATATCGTGCTGCTTCGGCATAGGCCTCACGCAAGCCGAATAGCAGCAAGCAGCTCTCCTCTCCTGGCTTGTTTCAGCTTGTCCACGTCATAACTATCCCACTCGAAGATGCAGCCAGAAATGCGGGACATGAATGTGGCATACAACGAGTGGGAGTCGGTGCAACAACCACTTGCCAGTCTCCGCATGAAGTGCCAGATGTCCAGCCTGATCTCTACAGCACTCCACCTATTAAATAGTTGCTGATATTTTGACAGACCAGATGCACTGCAGCAGTCCCGGTCGGTGTATATCAAAACACTAAGCCCTCTGTAATCAGTCGTTGCCCTACGTTACTTTGCCTCCTTGAATTTAAATGTAGAACAACAACAAAATAGAGAAATATATAAACAATACCGATGCATGGTATCCGCACACGCAAGTCACCACCCTGCAAAAAATGTCTTTATCTGATTTGGCCTTTCGAGGGCAGGCATCTACCCTGCACAACTCCTTGTGCCATCTATTCCCCTTGGAGGGTCATTGGCCTTGGCCAAATTTGAAATTTCCGTTAGCGTAGGCTCTAATACGGGCCTTCCACTCCTGTGTGGTTAATCCGGTCCTAAAAAATCTCAACTAAAAAATAGAAGGCAATTTCTTAAACTCTTGCTCATTGAAATCAGCCATTAAAATCAGCCTGGCCTAAATCCGTGAATGCTATTGGCTTCACAGTTGCACATAACAGTGAGAAGATTGAGATTTTGGAATGATCCATCAACGGATCTTACGTGAGTAATGATAATGAAAGAATTCCCCCTCAAATTCTTTGCATGAAACATGCTGTATTCTGCCAAGCGTCAACTCCATGGCTTGGAAAAAGATTAGGCCTAAAGCTTTCAAAGGGTCGGCACTCTTCCAGAACGAAGATCAGCAAAAAATCAAAAAACCTTCGCAGGAACGGCGGCCATTAACAAAAAAAGCGCAAGCAACACGTGCAACTGTTCGAAATAGACCATTTTTCGAAATAGACCGTTTTTGAAAACGAGATCCAACATCGAAACGAAGCAAGTAAGAACTGAAAAGTGCGATTCTTTTCACAGTGGTGCGTCATACTACCCGCGATATATATTCGTTAATTATTTCATTAAAAATTGATTAATTTAAAAAATTATTGTCCGAAGAAGTGGAAGAATATTAAAAATCAATTATTGACCAGTTAAAGATAATTTCGGAACCATACAACGGGAATACGCCGCGCTCGAAGACTGACATTTTGCGGGCCTAGGCCATGTATTCTTGCGTCAACCATCAAGCGAATGGAGATATGCTTGTTCCGAAATCGGGTAACAATTAAAGCGCATATATATGACATACAAATCAAACAATTGAAAAAAGTGATTTAGTTGTTCAATTCAGTGATTTTTCTCTTTGTGCCAAAACAACGAGATGAATTGAAGCTACCGAGGGAACAGAGGGCCATGGTCATCTTTGATGTGTTCAGGGAGCAAGCAACAGATGCAGTATTTCAATTAATTGAAGACAGACAATTAATGTGTCAGTATGTTTGTGCCAGCTAATTTAGCTCATCATCTTCAGTCACTGGAGCATACTGTCAATAGTCCGCAAAAAATTTTCTAAAATCAAAGTTTAAACAGTTGTATGCCAAGAGTGTCGGGCCCATATCAATTGCGGAATTGAAGTCTATTCCATTGAAGTGTCACGAAAGCTTTTTACGCTTTTTAAAGCTTTTTAAGTTTCACGAAAGCCTCTTCATGCGCAGTGACTGACTTGGCTGTACGACTAATTGCGTAACAACCCTGAAATGATGAGAAAAGGCTTTCAAATGTCAGGGATCGATGGCGCATTAGCATAAAGCCGGAGCCAGAGGACTCTTTTGAAGATCTAAGCTGAATAACATATCAATTATGAACTAACATGCAATCCGCACACATTTTTTTATAAAAACTCGTCCACAAATTTTGCAACCTTCATCGATTTTAGCTTTGTCCGATATCGATATCAATCAATCATATCAATTATGAACTAACATGCTATCCGCACACATTTTCTTATAAAAATTTGTCCACAAATTTTGCCACCTTCATCGACTTTAGCTTTGTCCGAAAATTTGTCTAGTCCGAAAATTGTTTCGTCCGAAATTCTTAAAAAAGCGTCCGAAAGTTTTTGTCCGAAGTATTTTGTCCGAAATTTTAAGTCCGAAAGTTCTCGGTTTTAATGTAGCAGAATCTTGTTCATTAGGGCGCTCACTTTTGCTTTGAAGTAAAGAGAGATGTTGGGAAAGATTTTAAAGATGAGATTAAAGCTAACATCAAACGCTATTCCTGCAATAAAGGCAGTAAACAAGCTCGTAACCCAAAGTGTGACTCTTAGCTTCTTTACTCGGGCCAGACGACGTTCGCAAAAATCCATTGAATTCCATCCGGAAAAATATTATGGGTCATCACTATTACTTGACAGGGTTGCCATATTTTTCGCAAAAGGTGGCCCGATTCAAGGTGAAATTAAAGTAACTTATACTTGTCAGATGCACGTCTAAATTGCATCAAACTGACCAATATATCTTTGGCTTTCGTTTAAAATAAATAATCAATATGTCAAATTTCGTTGCATTGGCACTTTCAAACGGCTAACAATACTACCACCAACAACAACAACAATAAAAGGATAAGATAAAACATTAAGAATAATAAGACAGTAAGACTGTGAATGGTTAAAGGGACCGCAGTGTTAAGGATAAAGGACCAAACCAAATCTGCGATCGACGGCATATCGTGCTGATTCGACATAGGCCTCACGCAAGCCGAATATCGGGTACAAAAACATTAAGCCCTCTGTAATCAGTCGTTGCCCTACGTCGGTCCAGTCACCTCCTATATAGCATTCTAGGCGACAGACTATACGTCCGTGTGCACCACACACAGGAAGACCAGCAGAATCTAGCCTAACTAAAATTCTAGCCTCGGTAGCCTCGTCCAGAAGATGTCTAACTAATGGAAGGGCATTGTAACCAAGGCAACTACGATAGCTACAACGATTTCCAGCGTCTCTATACTCGACTACGTCGTCTAGCTCAGGAGCATCTAAAGCTTCTAGCCTAAACCGAAAATGCTCACTGGAAGGCGGCTGTCTTATTGATTCTTGCCGGCTGTCCGGGACAAAACATGTGAAAGAGTCACCGTCTTGGAAAATGACCTTTTTTTTCCACGCAGACCAGCTTATACAAACCATCACGGATGAGGTTACCGCACGGTTGAAGAAGACCGAGAGCAAATAAAAGTTCGAATAAAAGTTCGTAGTAGTTCACACGCAAAGGCAAACGGCAGACATAGAAAGTTTGTTAAAGGTTATATCAGAGGGACCTAGAGCTCTAGCGAACTCATAAAACCTAGACAGCGACCAGCGAGAGGTATTAAAGAAAAGGTGGTTTAGGTTGCCAACCATGGAATCAACCTGACAGCAATGGAGCGCTTCACTATCCTTGCCGTTAAACTGCAAAGCAGCCAAACAGAGAGAACAGCTGCAATGCCGAAGAATCTGATGGTATCGGCGCTTCTTATAATCTAAGAAACGCTTCGCCAAATCGGACGCTAACTGCTGATGGGGTGTTGCCCGAGAGAATTGAATTCTCGTAATCAGCAGTCCGATCTCATAGTGCACTTTGTTTTGTACACTTTGATAAAAATTCAACGACGTGAGAATCTTATCAAGAAAGGCATCATCGTCGGCATACTGAAGAGAACTAAGGTTAGGGGCGATGTCGTGATGATGTAGAAGCCAAGAACCTATATCGTTCATGAAAGCCTCTGCCACAGATATGTCTTCCTTAACTTTGGGTCTTCTGCAGACATGCCTCAATTTGCCTGCAGCGTGCTCTGTCAAAGAATTCTTGCGAATGGTTTTCCCTTTCAAATGCACGGGAATCCTAGAAAACCTAGGGTTACGTGTTTGGGAATCTTTGACTTCACCAACAGACGAAGGAGAGGTTGGAGGCAGAACAGGGCCTGTGACAGAGGAAAGGGGGGAGGAAGAGGCATGATTGAGGACAGAAGCAGAACTAGGAATACCTGTATGGTCTTCGTCTTCAAAAGCGTTCTCATCCTGAAAGAATTATTTGAGAAATAGCTATATATCTTGCATTGTGCATATATTTACCGTTGTGATACGGTAAATACGTAAATAAGCCACGGATATTTGACTGAATTATATAGACATTCTGCTTGATTACATGGAGCATAACATAAGTCATTTGCAAATGCGGCTATTCAGGATTAATGTAGATCCATAACCTTTTAACACTTCGGATTAGGACAATGGAAAATCATTTAACTCACCTCCTCATCTCTCTCCAATACAAATGGCCTCGGAGGACAGGGCCTCTTGCATCGACGCTTGTTCCTGCCTGTATAAATTAAACACATGTACATGTTCAGGCTAGGGAACATCATGCAGGACGAGTCCGTTAATAAAAGAAAACATTATAACGCGTGAAACATTGCACAATAATTTGCCAGCGAGAGAGATTTTTCCAAAGTAAGAATATCAACCAACTATTTTGTCATAGGCCTGTTGTAACATTGATGAATAATATGAATTAAAATGAATTTTGTTTACTTGGTAGCAAGGCCTTGAGCTCAAAAACACAATAAAAGTGAACATGAATTCGAACATGAATCTCGTTTTTGAAAGCGAGACGTCAATTCTAAAAGGAGGCTAACGCTGTAGTGCAATTCTTTTCGCAGTGGTACCTCCCACTACCCGCTGTATCGTAGAAATGTTTCATTTATTATAATGTAACTTGACTTTTGCACCCCTGCTTTTTTTGCCCCGTTATACAAACGTAGGCTGCTGTAGAAGTAGAATGGCCATACATACCCTTTTCATAAAATTAATGCGTATCGAAATAGTAAGTCAAAAGGGTACACCGCACACGATAAGCTGAAATCTGTCCAAACTTTTTATAAAGGATTTGCAGTGGCTATAGATGACATATTATTTTAATGTTTGAATACAGGCTACATTATGTAAATTATGGAATTTATTAATAATCTATCCAACAGTTGCTGAACTGCAACCATTCTGATGGTGTTCTTTTTGCATAAGAAAATTTTAAGAGTAAAGACAATGATTGCCAGCACAAAGTATTTTTCAGTCAAAAATAATCAGACTTGTATGCTTCTTTGCACCAGTTTTCATTAACAAAATCATTAGAGAAGATACTAATTGGGAAATGATAATGAAATTGTGCCTCAAAGAACGTTGATCGTGCTTACTGTTATTTGCGTGATTATGACAAAATTGTTTCATGATTTTATCGTGAAACTCAGGACAATAATTAAGAAATTTCATATTTAAAATCGTCAGGCAAAGAGAACACCACCAACATAATAATAAAGTTGTTGACCTTGCTCCAATGTGGCCCACAGGTATGTTGGTATTCAGGCATTAATAAACCAATATCAAGTGAAAAATCATAGCATTGAGGAAAACTAACAAAATTGCTTTGAGAGTAATTTGGCGATGATATTAATTCTTGACACCTATTTACTAGAGCCTGCTATTCTCAAATTAATTTCTCAAATTTACATAATGTAGCGCGTGTTTTCCACATTCATTGAAATTTGGATGAGTACATATTTAAAACCGTTTCCTGTGAAAAGCACACCAATTCAAAAATAAAAAACGCCTGCTAAGAATAATAGTTTCACAAGATCATGAGCCTGACAATACTCTCAAAATTTTCTTCAATTTCATGAATTTTGAGCCTCGTTATTCTTATAAAGTGTATTCTTATAAAAAAAAGAGTGTATGCCGATACGCATTAATTTTATTTATGAAAGGGGTATGTATGGTCATCCTACTTCTACAGCAGCCTACGTTTGTATAACGGGGCAAAAAAGGCAGGGATGCAAAAGTCACTAGCCTCGTTTTAGAATTGACGTCTCGCTTTCAAAACGAATGTGAAAGTGGTCAGGAACAATATACAATATACTAACAAATATACTAACCAGACAAAACCAAGGTATTTTCAAAGGGCTCTTGGTTTGCGCCACCCTTTCCAAATCGTTCATGGCAACTGGGACTGTGCATAAAACGATATGAATGAAAGTCACAAATACCAAATGAATAATAATAATGCTAAAATTCACACATGAAAATGAAATTGCAATTGCAAAGCAGAAGCCACGTGAAAACTGTCATGGCGTAAATGCGGAACTGCAATTATATATTATAGATATGAAATTGACGATAAATAACTATACACGTACGTAAAACGTCGCGAACGGAGTTTTTGAAGTTCGTGACTGCAACATCCAGTTGTTGAACTTCCTCAGAAAGCATGTCCTTCGACATGACCCTCTGAGTCAGATTCAGGAGAAAGCGTGCATTCACTCGTTGCAGTGCCATATTCACAAAAGAGGGTTGTGTTTCTCATCATACTCGTTACAAAATCTGCTGGAAAAGCGATAGAAGTTTGAAACCAGATTGAAATTCCTTTGTTGCTCGAGACACTTCCGCTGCATTTCATGTGACGACAGAATCGTTAAAACAACCACAAAGAAGAAGGTAATTTGCCACTTTGACCTCTGCGTGGTAAATAAAAGTATTGGAACTGTTCTTTATGTCTGAAGAG
>RQOL01000925.1:0-60541 GCA_013076295.1 Sanderia malayensis
GGCAAGAACAATGTTCGTCCTATCCAGACAGAAGAAACAAGTGATTCAGAACAGTCAGAGTATTCTTATGCCGTAAAGTCAAACAAAGTCAAACGCCCAATTACTTATGTCACAGTTCAAGAGCATAAGTTTCCTATTATGATCGACACAGGATCCACAATCAACATCATTGATAAAGAGACATTTGAAAAGATGAAACCCGTTCAACTGAAGCCAACAAGTGTAAAGGCATATCCTTACAATTCCACTGAACCAGTGAAAATGCAAGGGAAATTCGAGACAGTGATAGAAACAAAGAAGAGATTAGCGACTGCACAATTCTACGTCACTGATCACAATGGAGGTTGTTTGCTGAGTGGTATCACAGCCCAAGATCTAGGCCTAATCCCTCTGCATGTTAATCAAGTTCAGCAGACCGCAATGCAGAAATCAATAAAAGATGAAAACATTGCCAAAATCGTAAAGAAATTTCCTAAAGTCTTTGAAGGGGTAGGAAAACTGAAAAACAAGCAAATCGAATTGGTTATTGATCAAGAAGTACAACCAGTTGCCCAGCAACAGAGGAGAATCCCTTTCCATTTACGTGATAAAGTTGAAAAGCAACTACAGCAACTTACACAACAAGATATCATTGAACGTGTGCCCGAAGATGAAAAAACTGACTGGGTATCACCCATAGTCTGCGTTCCAAAGAAGAATGACGAAATTCGTATTTGTGTAGACATGAGAGCTGCTAATCGTGCAATAAAACGAGTAAGGCACCCGATTCCTACTGTTACCGACATTGGCCTCGAACTAAATGGAGCACAAGTATTTTCAAAGCTGGATTTGTTACAGGCATTTCATCAATTAGAGCTCAGTCCCCAAAGCCGAAATATCACTACGTTCACAACTCATATTGGCCTGTTTAGGTACAAACGTTTGAACTATGGAACAAATAGTGCTGCAGAGATTTTCCAGTTCACTTTACAACAAGCACTTACTGGTTTAAAAGGTGTTCGAAACATAGCTGATGACGTAATCGTTTATGGTCGTGACATCAAAGAGCACAATGAAGCTTTAGAATCATGTTTAAAACGACTTGCAGATCTTCACTTGACACTCAACGTCGAGAAATGTAAGTTTTTGAAAACCAGTATTGATTTCTTTGGCTTCACGTTTTGCAAAGATGGTAAGAAACCCGATCCAAAGAAAGTCGAAGCATTTGGTAACGCTGCCACACCCACAAATGCCAGTGAGGTAAGAAGTTTACTTGGAATGTCCAACTATTCATCACAGTTCATTCCTGATTACGCCACAATAACAGAGCCTCTTCGAGCTGCGATTCAAACTGGCTGTTGGAACTGCGATGTCGTAAATTCCTTCAAAAATATTCGTGACGAAATATCCGTTGATCACCGACACAAAATATTATTACGCGGTACAAGAATTATACTCCCGAGTTCATTGCAACGTCGAGCAATTAAGATCGCCCATGAAGGTCATCAAGGCATTGCAAAAACAAAAGCACTTTTACGTGAATATGTTTGGTTTCCCCACTTAGAAACGATGGTAAAGGACGAAATAGATAGCTGCATTCCATGCCAAGCTGCGGGAAATCCTGAACCCCCAGCACCACTCCAAACATCAAAAATGCCTGCAGGACCATGGAAAGAAGTTAAAATGGACTTTCTTGGACCATTTCCTAGTGGAGAGTATTTATTAGCCGTGATTGATTGTTACTCAAGGTACCCTGAAGTTGAAATCGTTTCATCAACAGCTGCAACAGCAGTGTTACCAAAGTTAGATGTCATATTTGCCAGACACGGAATACCAGATAAAGTAACATCGGACAATGGACCACCGTTTCAAGGAAAAGAATTTGAACGTTACATGTCATTGTTAGGAATAAATCACGTACCAAGCACACCACTTTGGCCGCAAGGCAATGCACATGTAGAAGCATTTAACAAGCCATTAGGAAAAGCAATTCAAACAGCTCATGCAGAACATCGGAAGTGGAAACAAGAGTTACAAAGGTTTTTACTCAACTACAGAACAACGCCACACACGACTACAAAAGTACCTCCAGCTCAATTATTGTTTAACAGAGTCGTAAAAGGAAAACTACCAGTTTTGGAGAGAAAAGCAAAGGTTATCGACCGACACGCTGAAGCGACACGAAACGACGAAGAGAGAAAACAATCCGCAAAGATTTACGCCGATTCGAAAAGACGAGCGAAACACAGTGAAATACAGATTGGAGACACTGTTATCTGTCAAGAAAAGAAACGAAATAAATTGTCAACGAGATTTAATCCTGTTCCATACACAGTGATAAAGATTAAAGGCACTCGAATAACTGCGAGAAATAATAACAAATTCATCACTCGAAATGTATCATTCTTCAAGAAACTATCGGATAAAACCGTTGTAGAAGAATCTGGTGATGACTTAAGTCCTATGTTGAATGATCAAATGAACAGCCAACAAACTGTAGCCATGCCAAGACGTTCAACAAGAAATCGAAAACAAACGGAACGTTATGGAGATTCAATTGACTCCTCACTCACTCGATGAGCTAATTGACTATTTTTTTTTATTCGTTTTTTTTTTAAGAGAAGAGTAATGCTGTATTGTTCTGTTGCGAAATGGAAGCTAGTACCGAGACCTTTTGTATACGCCCTGTATGTGGATTATTATTGATGATGGGTTCGCTGAGAGAAGCTTAGAAAACAAAGTCTGCTCTCTGACTAAATAATCTAATGCGGGATACAACAGATGGTTCATGTGATCATCCAGCAGGGACCAGTGGATAGTAGTCCTAGTTTAGCACCTAGTATTGTTGGTGTACTGCTGGATGATGACAAAGAGGATGTTTCCAAGCACTTGTCGAAACACCACATTCCATTAAATGCACAAACTGAACTCGTTTGTCAGAGAAACGAGCCTTCGAATGGTTCTAGAATACCTGCAAATTACAGAGCAACAAGAAGAAGTTTTTGGGGGTTCAAGGATGAGTGCACTTTTAATGTTCTGTACTGGCAAGCAGAAGCCCCCAAAAGATGGGGTTAACTCAAAAATTGAAGTGAAATATCTTCCTGATGATGATGAGCATGCTCTTCCAATAGCACATGCCTGCTTGAAGATTATACAGATACCTACAGTACATTCGAAGAAATCAAAGTTCTTCCAGTCTTTGGATGCAGCTCTAAAGCATGGTGCTTCGCGATTTGGTATACCGTAGTGAAAAGTTTCTACAGTAATTCATTCCTACCTGTGGTCAACAATTGCTTCTTTGGGTGCTTTGCTGGACTGTTTACAGGTTTAAAATAACTTTCAATCAGTTTGTTTATGTTTTGATTTCAATCAGTTTGTTTATGTTTTATCAGTTATAAGTTTTTATTATAAAAGATTTTGTTAATGTTAATGAGTTTGTAGTATTATGAGGTGAGCTTCAAATAATTTGAACAAGGCATACGATTTCATGCAGAGTACTAATACATTTTTAGCAAGAAACTGTCTATAAGAAACCCCTATGAAACTTAATACTACGATTTCTTGGAAATTCCATTCAATTTTCAGAATCCCTTTGATAAAAACTTTTGAACAAAATCGGAAATAGATTTGTACTAATAACTCTATGGAAAATGTTCACATACATTTGCGTGCATAAGTTATTCATAAATCTTTTGTGGACACCCGACCGGTAAAATGACATGACTTGATTTTGTCAACATTATAATTAATGTACAACATGAGGTATTGCAGTGACAGTGTGCCTTGTTATATCATAATACAGCTTGCCTCAAAGCAAAGAAAAGCAACTAGATATATAAGCTAAATACCACTTCTTATTAATATGCCAATCTGATTTTTGGTGCTTTTATTGTTATGTTCGATAGTTCATACAGTCTCTTGTAGCTATGTAACGAAATTGCTCAGTATTTTCTATATTTTCTGACCCACTGCTTGTTTAACATCTCTGAACTTTCCAACGCTGCTAGCTTTTTCAACTATATGGCATGTGAAAGCGTTCTATTTCGCTATATTTCAATTTTGCTACATCTCTATTTAGCCGAAGAACTATTAAATACAATCGTCCTTAAATGTAGGAAGTTGTTTTCATCATACTGCGTTCATATGCAGTCTATGCACATATTCACGAATACGGAGATACAGATCAATGCCATTAGAATTTGAATCTTCGAGGGGATCTACAACCATTTGAAATTCATGTTGCAGATTTGCTGCAAAATGTCCGCTAAGACTGGGAATTCCGACTACTTCATCTTGAGAGTAAATGTTATTGTATCTTGCTGAAGGCAATGGTCCTTCCCAATCAACACCTAACAGGCTCAAGTTATCCACCTACATATCATCCATTAACTGGTTCCCTTGCATTCCTTGTACCCATAACTGAATAGGTGTCAAATTAGACTCACTCCGTAAAGGGTGGTAGTCATAACCATCCCAAAATAACGAAAGATTTCTTTTTATTCTTGGCAGGAAAATGTATTCCAAACAGCAAAGATCAATTTCGCTATCAATTATAAGATAGGCATTTTCTTCCAAGAAAGAAAATATATGATAAAACAAGAACAAATATCCATGAAATAAATCCCTCCAGAAATGTTCTATCCTTTGGTTGTGTTCTACCCGGGGCAGCTTTTTCCAGAAATAAAGCTGCCCCGGGTGTAGTATTCTGACACTGCGGAGGAACACACACACACACAAAAAGAGACGCGAATGACTCAGTAGCTTAGTTCATATTTGTTAACGCTGTATTGCTGTTTATGTTATGTTCGGGTTAAAAGAAACATGTGGTTTTCAATCAGCGTGTGATCTCAAAATACAACATTGGCGACGAGAATAAGGAGTTATTATTGTTTTAAAACATGGCTACGTTAGTGCAGAGTATGCCGCCATTCGATCCCGATGTGGATGTTGGATCGTCAGTTGGGCCTAGATGGCGAATATGGCTGGACGATTTTGAAACATTTGTCGTTGCTAACGCAATCACGGATGATACTCGAAAAAGAGCCCTGCTCTTGTTTCAAGCTGGCCCTCGAGTGCGAGAAATTTTTAGACAATTACCTAACACAGGAGAAGCAAAAGATTACAAGAAAGCCGTCGAGAAATTGACTGAACACTTCGAACCACAAAGGAACAAATTATATGAAGTTTATAAATTTCGCCAAGCCGCCCAACAACCAAACGAGACCATCGATAAATTTCACACCCGCCTACGTTCCTTGGCACAAAGCTGTGAATTTACAACCGAAGATATGGATTTTCAAATCATGATACAAATAGTAATTGGGGGTAGTTCCTCTCGTTTACGTAAAATGGCACTCCGCGACCCGAAACTGACACTGAACGAGCTATTGCTCGAAGGCAGACGTGCTGAGATGAGTACATTTCAAGCTGCGGAAATTGAGAAAACGACAGACAATGTTCAAGCTGTGAAAGTCCAGGGGGGTAGATATAAAACACCCCAAAGAAAACAAAACTGCAGAAGTTGTGGGGGGAAGTTTCCACACACAAACAAACCTTGCCCCGCACAAGGCCAAATTTGCCATAAATGTGGAAAATCCAATCACTTTGCGAAGTATTGTTTTAGCAGTAACAAATCAGAAACAGTCAAGCCTCAAAAACCGAAGGTACGCCCCATCCACCAGGAAGAAGGCGATTCATCTGACTCTGATTATTGTTATGCTGTAAGCTCCACTAAACCAAAACAACCAGAAGCCTATGTCACAATAAAGGGGAATAAATGTCGTGTTTTAGTGGACACTGGTACAACCCTCAATCATTGACAACGAAACTTTCAAGGGCATGAGTGGTGTTGACTTGAAGAAAACAAAGGTCAAAGCTTATGCTTACAATTCGAAAACACCCATGCAAATGCAAGGGAAATTTGACGCCTTGATTGAGACAAAGAAGCGTTTTGCGGTTGCTACGTTCTATGTTACTGAAGACGATGGAGGATGTTTACTCAGTTCATCAACTGCTCAAGATTTAGGTCTTATCAGTTTTCATATCAACAAAGTCGACCACAAAGAGTCTGCTGTCAAGGACAAAGGAATTGCAGGAATCCTAAATAATTTTCCTACGGTATTCAAAAACCTTGGAAAACTGAAAGGCAAGCAAGTAGAACTTGTCGTTGATACAGAGGTCAAGCCAATCGCCCAACAACAACGCAGAATTCCATTTCATTTACGTAACAAAGTACAAATTGAATTGGATAGATTGGTTGCACAAGATATCATTGAAAGGGTTCCCGAGAACGAGAAAACAGACTGGGTTTCTCCAATAGTTTGTGTACCCAAAAAGAATGGAGACATTCGATTATGTGTGGATATGAGAGCAGCAAACAATGCAATTAAACGCGTAAGACACCCAATACCGACAGTGAAAGATATTTCAATTGACTTGAATGGCGCGACTGTATTTTCAAAATTAGATCTCACACAGGCCTATCATCAACTAGAACTGGCTCCTAAAAGCCGAAATATCACAACATTTACGACACACATGGGCCTATTTCGTTATAAGAGGTTAAATTACGGCACAAACAGTGCAGCAGAAACCTTCCAACACATGTTACAGACAAGCTTACAAGGACTGCAAGGAGTGAGAAATATCGCAGATGACGTCATAATTTTTGGGAAAGATATAAATGAGCATAATCAAGCACTAGAAGCATGTCTTAAGCGAATGAGCGAAAATAATCTCACGCTCAATCTAGAAAAATGCAAGTTCCTCAAGAAAAACCTTGATTTCTTCGGATTTCAGTTTTCGAAAGATGGCAAGCGCCCAGACCCCAAGAAAATTGATGCATTCGCAAACACAGCAACACCGACAAACGCAAGTGAAGTGCGCAGTCTCCTCGGTATGTCAAACTACTGCTCGCAATTTATACCAGAATATGCAACGATCACTGCACCATTGCGTGAATTGACTAAAAAGAACACACCGTTTCAATGGTCAAAGCCATGTCAAGAGGCCTATGAAAAATTGAAAGCTGTGTTAACGAGCAGCCCAGTTGTCAGCTATTTCGATGTAAACAAAGAGTCGATTGTGTTAGTAGATGCCAGTCCAGTTGGTTTGTTGGCAATTTTAGCACAAAGAGCACCACAGTCGGAAGAAACAAAGATTATTGCGTACGCAAGTAGATCACTGACAGATGTAGAAACAAGATATTCTCAAACTGAAAAAGAAGCTCTCGCTATTGTCTGGGGTATTGAGTATTTTCACATCTACTTGTACGGCGCTCCGTTCGTTCTGTATACGGATCACAAGCCTCTAGAAATAATCTATGCTAATCCGTGTTCTAAACCTCCCGCTCGCATAGAACGATGGATGTTGAGACTCCAACAATACGATTTCTCAGTAATCTACAAGAAAGGAGAAGAAAATCCAGCCGATTTCATGTCACGCCATCCGTTACCAACAAGACACTCTCATCCTAACATTGCAGATGAATATGTAAATTTCATTGCACAAGAAGCTTTATTTCCTGCCTTAACACTTGAGGAAATAAAATCAGCTGTGGAGAACGACACACAATTACGTGCGGTACGTGCAGCTATAAAAACAAATTCATGGAGTTCAGATCTCGTAAAACCATTTCGTTGCATAAGTGAAGAAATAACAATTGACCACCAAAATCACATTCTTCTTAGGGGCACACGAATAATCATACCTCAAGAACTCCAGAGTCGGGTTATTAAACTAGCCCATGAAGGACACCAAGGACTCGCAAAGACAAAAGCTCTGTTGCGTGAGTATGTCTGGTTTCCAGAAATAGAGAAGTTAGTGAAGGAAGAGATTGACACGTGCATTGCTTGTCAAGCAACGGGACAACCAAATCCACAAGAACCACTCCAACCAACACCACTGCCGGAGGGACCATGGAAAGAATTCAAAATAGACTTTTACGGTCCCTTGCCCCAAGATCAATATATGTTGGTTGTTATAGACACGTATTCGCGATATCCGGAAGTTGAACACGTGACTACAACTTCAGCTAGGGCCACTATCCCTAAACTCGATGCGATATTCGCGAGACACGGTATTCCTGACGAAGTCAAATCTGATAATGGACCACCGTTCTTTGGAGATGAATTCACGTCATACATGAAGTCGTTAGGCATCAAACATACAACATCTACGCCATTATGGCCACAAGGAAACGCCACCGTAGAGGCATTCATGAAACCGCTCGGAAAGGCCATTTGCACTGCTGTTTTAGAGAATCGTAAGTGGAAACAAGAACTGTATCGTTTCTTGCTGAACTATCGTACAACGCCACATGCCACCACAAAGGTGCCACCGGCACAATTATTGTTCAACAGAATAGTCAAAGGGAGATTACCGCTGTTGCCAACAAAAAGTTGCCCAGTTGACAGACACGATGAAGCGAGAGTTAACGATGAAACTTCTAAGGAAAAATCGAAAGATTATGCAGATGTGAAAAGAAAAGTAAAAGAAAGTGAAATAAAAGTTGGCGATGCTGTTATCTGTAAGCAAAATAAGCAGAACAAATTTTCAGCGAAATTTGAAGCTAATCCTTACACAGTAGTGACTGTTAAAGGTTCGAAAATAGTTGCTAAAAGAGGAAAACACTATATGAGAAGAAACTCTTCGTTCTTTAAGAAAATAGCGTTGAAGGCGGATATCAGTACGGATGATGATGATGATGATGATGGTTTTATTTCACAAAATGATAAGAACGGTAACGAAAGAGACATAAGAAGATCAGGGAGAGATCGGGTACAAACAAGACGTTATGGAGATCCGGTAGACTCGTCACTAATACCCTGACTGGACAGTTTTTTTTTTATTTATTTTTTTAAAGAAAAGAGTGATGTAGTATTCTGACACTGCGGAGGAACACACACACACAAAAAGAGACGCGAATGACTCAGTAGCTTCGTTCATATTTGTTAACGCTGTATTGCTGTTTATGTTATGTTCGGGTTAAAAGAAACATGTGGTTTTCAATCAGCGTGTGATCTCAAAATACAACACCGGGATAGTCCACGAAGTGGATGGTTAAACATAAAAGAGGCCATATCCACATTTTCCATGCCTTGGTCTCCACGTACCCTTGAGGGAAGCCCATACTTATTTGTAGCCTCAATGAAACACTCTAAAACAGTGGAAGCTTTATTGTTTGTGGAGCATCGCAAGTACATAATCCTGCGCGAATAACCATCCACACAGCCGTGTATGACAAATCTCCACCTGATCAATTTATGGTTGCCATCAATGTGCCACAACACAAGACTACCAGGAACAGAATAACGGTGTTGGTGAACCACATTGATCTGCGTTGAACGTAAAAGTAGCCCCTCCGGGTCAACTGACAAGATTGCATGGTGTACTCGTCTCCACTGCACTCGAAAACCCCATGCCCCCAAGCAACCTTTCATTCTACTAATTCCACAGTTTGGAAAGTCTTTGAAAACACTTGCAACAATTTCATTCAGCTGCTCATCAGAAATTTCGGAATATTCCTTTCTTTCTCCCTCCAGGCCATACTGGAGGATTCTTCTCCGGACATAGAAGTAACATGTTTAAAGTTTCCTTTGGTACAGAAAAGGAGGGCCTACCCACATTTCCAGTTATAATAACCACAGGGGTATGGTGCTCCTGCTTATCAATTTCATCTAATGAAATATTGTTTGCCAAAATCAAAACTGGAACTGTTTCTTCTTGGATAATATTGTTGTTAGGCCATACCTCCAAACACTGAGCACAAAGATGCACCAGATGCTGCAGTTTGTAGGTGACATAATCAAATACATCAGAAACAGAAGATTCATTTGTCAATGCTTCATGTTCAAGCTTTCTAATTATTTGCCTAAGTAAAGCACTAATGTGTTCTTTGAAGTTTTGCTGAGCAGTTTCCTCTGGTGCAGCCATATTGGATATTGTTACCTAACCCCCAGATGCCCCCTTCCCATTATATACATTCAGGCCCCAAACTTTTGCAAGAACATTTCATTGATGAGAAACGCTTGAAAAAGAACTTGTCCATACTTTTCGATTTGCTATAAACATGTATCACCACCCATGGGAAAATGTGGACATACAATATGCCGAACATGCCACATGTCGATAATGGAAATTAGCAGCCAGACCCAGAAGTATTGTCCAATGTGCAGAGCTGTCCTCGAAGCAAGTCCAGTAACGAACTACAGTCTGTAGTCGTTACTGGACTAAGCTTATCGGCACGGTGCAAGCTATGTGGGTTCTCTTCCATAGTAGCAGTTGTGAAAGACCATTTGGATGATTGTGACCTAGTGCCAATTGGTTGTCCAACCACTGGTTGCGGTGAGATTGTATTATGACGGGACGCTGTGGAACACAGAGGACTTTGCCCAATGGAACTCGTCCAATGGGATCATTGCCAGAAGGACATGGCAAGAACTGGCTAGTCATATTTCATTAGAATGCATTGGAAGAAGAGTAGAGTGCAAATTTGGTTGCAATGCCACATCAATGACAAGACACGCATATATGTAAAAATCTACGACATGTTGCTCAATATGGCATTGCACCTAAAGTTTATTGAAATAGGAATGTCTAAGAATTCTAATTCCTATATTCGGATAGAAACTACCTCCTGCCCCATCAGTGTGAGTGTCCAATGGTGATGAGGCATTGTACTGTGCCCACGTGCAAGTTCTGGGGAAACCATGCCGAAATGATTCACCACAACAGATCATCAAAGGACTTGCATATACGCTTGTGGCAAACTGAAAATGGCAAACTGAAAATAGCAAAATACTTTCAGCTATGGAAAGCGGCATTCAGGTAAGTTCTTGTGTTGCTCTCAACTATGATTTCAAGGAAATATCTGTTCATTCTAGCCTATAATAGGAGCACACTGTAGCCAATAAAAAAGTGGATAAAAACTGATTGTAATGAATTCTTGAAAATATTTGTGTTTCTGCATAGGTCGAATTCATTATGTTTGAAGTATTTTGGTGTCTGATCACGTGCTTCCTATTTCCCTGCAAGTAGCTACCCGTTTTGGTTTCAACCAGATATTTCCTTGAAGCATAAATCTTAGAAAGTAGAAAGGGCAGTCAATTCGTGAGAAATGAAAAAAGAAATATACTTACTGTCTTGCATATTATAAACGGCCCAAATATTATTCTCTTTTCCTTTACCTTTTTCGGGAATGTTCGAAACTAGTAATGTTTGCACCCGTAAACGCTGAAGCTGTGCCCAAACTTTGATCAATCGCACATGCTTGCTCAAGTTATTATTTGGTGAGGGGGGTTGTGTGATCTGTGTTGTGGCCTCATATCGGATTCTGACTTGAATCAGGTAAATTACTGGATCGCCGTGTTCATTCATCATTGCTCTTCTGTCAGCTGTCATTGTTCGATAGTTCCTCTACACATCCCCAGGAGTGCACATGCGCCAAATCTTGCAAATCCTACACCAATCCACATGATAAATCCAATTATATATTTCATTTGCTTGACAAATATATGGCTAATTGCTGCTGCCTACATACTTCAAATGATTACCTGTAAGTTTGTTGTTCAATTAAATGGATCGTTAAATGGATTGAAAAATTGCATCATTATTACTATGATCTATTTTGGTATATTGACATAAATATTGACAACAACTACTACTATGTAGAGATAATCAGAATAATGTTGTGAATGCAACAAAACGATTGAACTGAAGTGGCACTTAGGCCCGATGAAAAATACAAAACAGTTATTATATGGCTCAGATGGTTCAATATCCTTGGAGGCCTTATTTGCTGGACATGCGAGAGGTTTATTGAGCAAGCTTTGATTTCACTAAAATGTCTTTGATGTTTTGGTTACGCTTGAATGCCAGGATATGGGTAGTACTCGAAATGTTATATAGGCCAGTCTCTTCCTGAATATGGTGCCAGTCACAGATAAAAGCCCTGAGTTATCATACACCCGTGCAATGCGACGCTTGGAATAATATCATGTGATCATATCATATTTATTTTTTGAAAAAATGTTATGAAAGACAGAAACGATATCTTTTTAATGTTCAACCCTCTACCACCATGCTTCTCTTCATTTCGTTTACAATATACACAAATGGGGCTACACCTGGAGTGAACACTTCCAATCTCGGGACACTTAGACACCTAGCTGGTTATGTATAAGTATATAGGTCAGTATCTTCATGAGCATGGTGCCACCCCAATGTCATGGTAGCAAAGCTCCCAGCCAAGCCCATGGTGGTTGTATGATATCTGACAACAAAAGGTAATTTGTGGCTCTGTTGGGCCTTGTTAGGTTTTAGTAGGTCATCCTGTGATAGTGCACGTACCCTGTTTAAAACAACGCTTTTGAGACCTCATTTGATAAGTGTGGCTTTTAGTGAGGGAGATTAGCGTTTCCATCGTGCATTTTATGATACTAACATATAACTTGGCGAAATTCACCCCTAAATGCTATTTTGAGACCAAAATACTCCGACCCAGTCCTTAATGAGAAAACTATCGATATTCACATTATTAAGCATGTCAGCTTTGTGATCAGCGTCATCAATTTAGTTCATTTCAACAAAAATATTTTAATTATAGGCCTTCTACAAAATTGGCTATGATGTCATATTTTTGATGACGTCAGAGAATTTTCAAAAAATCGCAAAACGGAAAATTAAATGCACATTTTCAGAACCTGATTCCAACAAAATCGCAATTGGTTAAGATATAATCAGGTCAGAACTCCAAATTACGGTTAACACAAGACAAATGATATAGTTTATACATAACAGGACTTATCCGCATTGACCATTACAAAGACAGAGCTTTGTACATTCCAAATCAAATTGTCTGCATTCGCATCGATTGGAGCACTGAGTCTTGCAACCCGCATTTTATTAATTCTTGGCATGCCTTTGATGCCTCGGGTATCGTCACCCAGAGAGGTAGCACTGAATTTTTATTCTGAAGCCAACCCCAATCATCAACATCTGGCAGGTTCTGCGTGGGCAACAATGACTGGCCCCAGACTTTTCTACAACAAGGAAATGAAACCTTTTTACAATAACAAAGTTAGGTGATTCTTGTTGTTTTTCAGTTCTTGTAATAGAAGTACAATGAAAACTAAGAACACTCACCCTGCCTGGAAAGCAGCTCTCTTTATATGTTGCTTCAAGGAATTACTTGTTGGAGGTAAACTTTCGCTAGGACATCCTTTTTTGGTGAAGTGATATCTTCGATACTCTTTTATCTCTTTAATCGGACTTGATGTGTTGTACATCAGTATAACGAATCATTCAATCTGATTGCTGTCGTGCTCACTTGGCCTGGCCGTTTCGCAATTTGAAAGCGTGAAAAAGAAAAAGGATAATAAATATCCTAGATTCAAGTGATTCATTGCAAACATCAAATGAGGAGTATATTTGCAAAAAAAAATATAGAAGAACGTAAAATACTTGAAATGCTTACTTGACGAAGGTCTCCGTTATCTCTGGAAAAATTCTCCGTGTAGACCAAGCAATTTTTTGCCTTTCCCACTGAATGCTGAAACATTATCACAGCCAGTAAATGAATACCAGATTGGCAATCCGCTGCATGTATCCGGTCCTAATTTTGTGACATATTCATGTATCGGCATCCACTTTCTAAATTTACCCACACCAAACTCGATCCAAAGCTCTTCGATGCCCAACTTTTGCATTTATATTTAGCATCCTTGGACCAGTAAGTACGAATATTTATACTGGATAGCCACTTCAGGTTTGATAGCTGTTATCAATGTGGTTCCAGTTGGTATAAACCCTTACCCCCAGAAATTCTGGGTACTCGTTTACCGACCTCGGAGGGATGGACAGCTGAGTTGGCTGACGGCTTGTAGTTTGTGATTCCGACCATACGTGGATTTGAACCAGTGAAGGGATTACCTCCAAAGAATCAAACCCAGCGCCTTAACCACTAGGCTACACCACCGCTAACACCACCGCTACACCACCGACTATTTTTTCTCTTGTTTTCCTTGACTTAAATTTCACTGTTATAGGGGCTTCATTCTTTGTCGAGATGCGATGGGCTGCTTCGATGTCATTTGAAATCGAATTTACTCCCAGTTTTTCTGCTAAACTTATCACTATCCTTTCGCAGTTCTCTTCTCTGGATCTTGGGATTCCACTGATTTCAATCATTTCTTGTCTTCGGTATTGCTCAAGATCATCAATGGCTTTGGATTGTACCTTTTCCTTTTTTTCTTGTACGTTTATGCGTGCAGCTAAAGATTCATTTTCTCTTCGAAGGATGACATTCTCTTTTAGAACATTGCCAACTTGTACGCGAAAGCTTTCGTATTGATCTGGTTGGAATTGCTGTGACTTCTCGGTTTCTTTTTGTTTTTTCTCAATTTCCGATATTTTCTTTGTCGAAAGGCTGTTGATTTCGTCTTTAAACTTTAAAGCGTAGCGTATGCGAAGGTTGTTTTGACACCTTGAAATCGCATTGTAAACAAATGCAGAGCAAAATTACGGGCTAAATCTCTATCTTTGTGTGCTGCAAGAGGGATACTGCACAGATACCGTAAGTGACGAAATTAGCGCCCGGAGCGCTCATTTAAAAAATATGGTTTTAAAGGAGGCGCTAATTCAGCAGGGCGGTTAATTCAGCTGGGGTGCTTATTAATTTTTGCTCAAAAATTGTAAAGGAGAAAATTTACTTTCAGTTGTTTTTCAGTTCATTTTTCATGAATCTTATAACAAGCTTAATTCAAAAGAATTAAAAATTGAATTGTTTTATAAGATGTCGATTTCTTCATCCCCTTCATGTTCTGAATCAACCATTAGAAATTCAGGTAAAAGTGCCTCCTTGGTTTATGGGGCGCTTATTCAAGCAGGGGCGCTCACTACAAAAATTGCCTTCATCCCGGGGGCCTTTATTCAATTCAATTCAATTCATATTGAGGATTCAAACTTTTAATTACAATATACTTATGAAAAACAATTTATGACTAAATACGTAAGTTTAGGACACTTGAAAAATACTCTGAAGAGCTATCAAGTCAAGTTCCCTTTACAATTAGCGGTTCACAATATAAAAGAAGTGAATATTTTAAACAGTAACAAAACATCAAATATATAGAATTGATATATAAAATTAATTAATTAATTAATTAATTAGAATCAAGCAAAAGGAGAATAAACTTGGCATAGCTTTAATAATTTAACAGAATAAGGCTGAGAACCAAGATAATTGCTAGTTTATTATTCAGAAATTAGAATAAAATTAAAATAAGGATTAAATTTGAGATTTACAAAAATCAATGAAAAAGCCAAAATACAAATTCAAATTGAAAGAGGATTCAAAATACGATTATTTGTTGTGATTATTTATGAATGAAAATCAACTGGTCAAGCTTTGTTTGTAATAAGCCATGCTTTGTAATGCTTTGCGAAAATGCGTTTATTTTTTAATTGCCGTAAATCAAAAGGAATACTATTCCAGATTTTGACTCAATTACTTATGACGCTTTGGTGCTTTGTATTGGTTCTTATCGCAGGCTGTGCAAACAAACCAGAGGTTGATTGTCTCGTTAATTTATCATGTCTGCTCTTTATTAACTGAAAAAGGCAGCAAAAGCTTTGATCAAGATTGTTATTACTAATTTCATGCATAAATTTAGCACATTCCAATTTGTAACAATCATTGAGGCATAGAAGTTTTAATTCGTCAAATAGAGGTTGACTGTTAGGTGTTTTTGACCGAAAAGTAATTAACCTTACAGCACGCTTCATGCTTTTCCTTAAAGGGTCCAGATTAGTATTGTATGTCCCTCCCCAATTTATATTACCATAATTAACATGTGGCTGAACGAATGCATTGTAAATATTTCCAAGTATATTTCTTGGGGCAAGGTGCCTGATGCGAGCCAATATACCAATGCTTTGGATATTTTAAATTTGTCTGTTGAATATGATCTTTCCAGGATAACCTATTATCGATCAAGACACCTAGGTATGTCATAGTCTTTGCTTCAGATAATTTTTCATTATTTATGGAAATATTTATTTTTCGAATTGGCATTCTGTTTTTTGGAGTAACAGTTAAAAAATCAGATTTTTTGTATTTAAGGATAGCTTGTTTGCAATTAACCAATCAGAAATCTTAATCAACTCAGTATTAGCGTTAGTTTCGAGAGTTTTCAAGTTTTCATGTGACATGAAAAGTCTGGTATCATCTGCAAAAAGATGAAAATCAAAACCTTGTGAAGATTTAGGTATATCATTAATATAAAGAAGAAATAGCAGGGGACCTAGAACGCTACCTTGAGGTACTCCGTATGTGATATTCAAACTGTCAGAAAGCTCACCTCCAACAAAGACTGTTTGTGTTCTATCTTTAAGATAAGAACGAAACCAGTCTAAGGTATTCCCTCTGATACCATAATAATCTAATTTTTTAAGAAGAATTTCGTGATCAACAGTATCAAAAGCTTTTGCAAAATCAAAGAAAATACAACATGAGAATTTTTTGTTTTCAACAGCATCAACAAGTTTTGCATAAACATCTAGAATTGCCAGGGATGTAGATTTGTTCCTCTGGAAACCAAATTGATGGATGAAAATTATTTTGTGTGACTCTAAAAAGTTGATAATTCGCACATACATTAGTTTTCCTATTACTTTGTTAAAAATTGGTAGAAGTGACATGGGGCGATAATTTGTTACCTCGAGCGGGGAACTGGCCTTAAAAACCAGGAATAAAAAGAGCCAAAATTTGGTTCTTCTCCAACCACTGTAACAATAGGCAATATAACAATTAAATCAAAACGAGGCAACTTACCATGGATACAAGGTATCCATGGTAAATATCCATGAAAATTTTTCAAATTTAATGGCCGCCATAAATTTCATTCCGCCATATAATTCGTTCGTCAATTTTGTTAATTTCAGCTCACTTTAAATTGCTATTTGAGCATTCCAGTTATGGATAATGACAAGAACAACTCAAATAATGTGTTTCATGGGAACTTTCGTTCTGTTGCTGGGAGGCCAGACCATGGTTTAAGCACTCAATCTCAGCACTTTGCCCCATTACGTGACCAAGAGGAAAACCTTTCGAACTTAAACAACGAACAAGAAGAACCAGTTGTAACTGGAATGCCTTTCAGCATTTTATCACCCGTGGATGGCCTGCCATCTTATTCAATGTTTCCAACTTTACCCAAACTGGGACGACGAAAAAGACCGAAGATAAGGAAACGGATAGCGCAGGGGGAGGGAGGAGGATCACGATCAGAACTTGCAATTGGAGCAAATGCCGAACAACTAATTGGCATTGTACATCTTGCTACGGCTTTAGGAAGAGAAGGTCTTGTGCTAAATTCTTGTCACTATTAATACTTTTTTATCAACATTTATTTTCATAGACATGTAGGTACTTGTAAATAAAACGAAATTACAGGCCTTCCTACATCCTAACAGCTTCAGAAAGACGCACTTGTAATTCCAAATGATATAAAGACAAAAAAATGCGTTTAACGTATCCGTCACGTATCCGTCACAAGATTTGAATAAGTTCATTATACAGTCTGGTGGTTATACCAATGGAAGTTCATCTCATAATTACCTATGGAATTACCTATAGAATTATTTTATTAAGCAATCATATTGTATGGAGTTTTATGCAAATGAACAGGAAGATGTTCATGCAGATTTTCAAGAAAGATATTGCAAACCCAACCCTATCTTAAAGGCCAGTTGGTGGTAAATTATGTGTGATAAATGTTTTATGTTCTCAGAATTTGAAGTGGCCAGTGAGGGTATGGACATGGATACTGATAATGACATTGAAGACAGCCAAGATGGTGGTGACAGTTTAGAATGTGTAGACAATGCCATTATGATTCCACAGGTATGTTCACTCATTTGATTTATTTGCACAATATTAATAAGTTTGTAAGAAATTGTTGCTGGAGCCAATGGAAACAATCAGCAAGTAGACCTTTATTATATCTGGCTTTTTACATAATTGTTTTGTTTTATGGGCATGGTTTTATTTTTGAAAACCTCTGATCTGCACTAATGTAATCTGAAATTTTGAAACACAGTGTCTGCAGATAGAGTACTCCTTGGCATTTTGCTAAGCTGAGTCCTCTGCTTGAGATTGTACCTTGGATTTATCATAATTGCCAGGCTACTAATTGCAATTTTGACAGATAAAATATGTTCTATGAGAATATATGTGAACCATTTGTTTTGTAGTTTTCTTCATAGCCAAGGCTCTATCTCAAATTATCTGTACTGGTGAGACCTTAAAGGTCGAAACACTGTTTACCCACTAATTTTTTTGTACTTGTTTGATTATGTATTCAGTTGCTTGAGATTGGATTGTTTTCAGGTGGATACAGCAGAAAGCTACTTGTTTCAAGTTCTGAAGGCAAAATCAGTAATGATTCTAAATGCCAATTGTGATTATTTGATTCAGGATTTTGATACTGAAAAGCAAATTCTCAAGGTATATATAGTTATTGGGGCAAGAATGGTGATACATATGTCATAATTATAGCTGTAATACGTTAGGTCATAGGTCTTGCCATAGGTCATCATTTTTGGTTTATTTCATCTGTGAAAATTCAACAGTTATGCAAGATATTCATTTCGTTTGGTACCAATGTGTAGTTTGTGTTTCCAGTTGATGCAACAATAAACAACTAGACCTGTTGAGATGCAAAGTTTTGTTTTTTACTTCTTATAGCATCAACGGTATTGTATAGTATCCAGATCACCCATGAAATTTGCAGACTGTTCTGACTGGGTTTACTTTTGCACATGTGGCAATGGAAGAATGGAATTTGTTGAAGGTTTGAATAAGGAGATACACCAAAATGTTCAGGGTGGGTAAACTAAACTACTTTTTATTTATGTGGTAAAATGTGTTTCCATTTGTCCTTACAAGTTGCACTATATTTCATAAAACTACAGTACTGTCAACTAATGAGAGGTTGGTAAAGAAACTTTATTTCAAGATTTCAGAGATATGATCAAAGAAAGTTTTCCTGATTGTCTACATATGCAGATTTGCAAGAAAGTTTCAGATGCTTGGGAGTCCATTAATGCGGTTTTGATGCAAAGAAACAACGGTTTCAACTGCAATTCTTTTTATTTTATATAATGGTGTAGAACCCACCTTCAGACCTGTCATATAAAGTGTGAGGAGAAAATTTGCCAGCTCTCTGTAATTCTAGGCAAAAAGGCAAAAGGAATCACGAGGTTTGGTCACATCGAGAGGAAGGACCAGGGTCGCACTGCTTCGATTAGTCTAGCTATTCAGTGGGCCCTTTGTGCTAAGCACATAAACCAATACCTTACGAAGATAGTAAGCGTATTTGCCTATCAATCAATCAATCAATCAATCAATCAATCAAATGTGTGGTAGTCCAGTGTGAATATATGATATTTGAATCGTTGACCTCAAATTAATTATAAAATGTTTTTAATAATTCGGTAGAGGATATCTATGTAAATAACATGTCAAAAATCGACATGGATGACAACGAGGAAACCCCCATTGTCCAGCCTTGAAGTTTTTTTGCTCAAACGATCTCTTTCTTCAAAAATCGACATTCCTTGGTCCTCGTTACTCGCTGAAATTATGGTTGGCATACAGTGTTTTCGTTGAAAAAGTTTGCATCTTTTCATGAAAGCTTGAACACGTAAATTTTCAAAAACAAGGAAATTGTGAAACTCGAATGGAAAATATCAGTGATTTTCTTTCACTTTTAGCCATAGACAGGAAAATTCTTATAAAATCTAGCAATCAGGGTAACCGGAATTTTGTCTTTTGAAACATGTTGCTGGGGGTTTGGGTTTCAAAATCCGTCGGGGGTCAAAAGTGTTCGGCCGGGGGGTCATGCTACTACTTACGTCATGTCTGGAGGGTCAATGAATTTTTTTAAACCAAACTTCTGCAAAATTGATATCAAACGGAAGAGAATTTTAAACTGAGCGAAAAACGTATAAGAATTGAGGCCATAAGTTTGGGATTAATTTTGCTGAGGTTTGATCAACCAAATTTCACTGATCCCCAGATATGATATGGGCAGTAACATGACCCTCGGGCAAAAATGTTTTTGTCCCCCCGGCGGATTGGATTTTGAAACCCAAACCCCCCAGCAACATGTTTCAAAAAATAGAATTCCGGTTACCTGATTGCTAGATCCTTATAAGAATTTCCGTCTACCATAAATTCGATTTGTTGTCTTAAAAACCACCCACCTCTAATATACTCTAATATTTTGTTTTCAGCCACCGTGATTTGTGTGTTTCTTGCCAGATATTGTTGTCAACTCTTGATATCTTTAAAGATGTAAAACGTAGACATGCTTTGGGTTATCTAACAATAGAAAAAGAAATGTTGGCAATTATTTTGAACTATTTTGATACATTGACTGCACTAACAATTACTTTTTGCTTTACAGATGTATTGTTGGAACATTGGTACCACCAGGTGCTGTAATGGCATTAATGTTATATTTTGTTTTCATGATTCTTCAACAAATTAATTCTCATTCTTTTTGAGATAATTATTTTGCATTACGCATTTGTTTTTAAAGGATTTTCCCACTATTCTGGACGTACCCTTTTCCAAAAAATCACTTGCTTGTGTTCGACCACAGAGTGGTACTTATGGAGTAGTAGATGTCGATCGAAAAGGATTCAGATGTTTAACTTGCAGCCATGGTCGTCATTCTTGTCCGCACGTGACATGCATAAAGTTTGAGCTTGAAAGGGATAGTGAAAATGTTCCCGAGTTCTTATACGAGTTGGTAGAAGAGCATAGCAGTTTGAAAGCTCTGATTAGACGTCCATATGTTCGCCACGCAATTTCAAAAAATCAAATTCCTGCGCAAGTTGTTCAAACTCAAAAAAGCATTTTTAATGGCCACTTGAATTCATCGGTTGAAGAAATAACTACAGGGGATAACAAAGTGCTAAGGCTGATTCCCGATGATGATAAATTTTGCTTCTGTTCCCGTGAGTTTGCTGTAGTTAAATGGAGCGAGGACAAAAAGAATCTCTTTACACTGAAGAATATTGTTGAGGTTTCAGGTTTGCGAATTTATATCAGTATACTCCCCATGTTTTTAATCACAAACAACTTTTACTTTACATTCCGACACTACGAGCATAAGCACGAACAAAACTCCCGATTGAGAATACAAAAATGTAATGAATGTAACTTTTGCTGTGGGGGACTGTTGCCATTAAGGAATAACGTACACGATGTGTGGTCTCAATCGAACACATTAAACTCTTATTCCAACCAGAGGCGCATTTATCCTTGATTACAACGGACATAAAACATTGCATTTCTTAGAAAGGCAGTGCGTTGTTATTACTGAAATTGGGAAATAGCTAAGAAAGTTTGAGTGCTCAGTTGAACAAAATGAACAGTGCTTACGGAATTTGAGGAAAAGTTCTCAAAAAAGAGAGGGGACTGTTGCAAGATAATTGTACAGGGCTTAGAGCCTTTACAGAAGCCACATGTTTGATTTACATCATTTTCATTGTCACATTACTTTCTGCAGTACCATACAAGATATGTGGAAATGTTTCATGCCGATCAATTCAAAATTATGATGGTTGCTCAAAAGGTATACTAAACATGGGAGATTATCTTGTTGGACACGACATTTTGAGAAGCTATATGAACAACTTTATTACCGGAAACAGGTGAGTGAATCACGAACTTCATCAACAAACTTTCCTAGTAGCTAAAGCATTGGTATAAATGAATTGATATCTGATATACAAAGCTTACCATGCATTCATGTTATTGCAGCCAAAGTCTTATCAGTTATCTTGAGGTTTTGAAGTTAAACTTGGAGGATTCTGGGCAACTGAGACAATATTGCCTTAGTTATTATCAGCTTCGAAGTAGTTGGCTTGCCTATTTGCGTCTACTGGATATTGATTTCGGCACGTGTTTTGAATGTTCCATTTGTGGACGCTATCCCAAAGTCATCCTTTATGATGCAACATCGTTAGGGCATAGGCGGATATATGCCACTCAAATTGAAATGCAGCAGCAAGTCCAAGGAAATGTGATGCTAAAAGGAAGATAAGTATAGCTAGACAATGTTAAGTTTTACATGTATTTTAGAACACAATCCTGTTTTTGCACTGCATTCGTCCATTTAATGCATCCCAGGTCTTATTGTCGATTTTTATTCATCTTTACTAGCTTTCAGGATCGTGTTTTCATAAAGGATTTTGCTACAAGAAAGTCATTTCGAAGTTTGGCCAAAACAAGGGAAATCGATCCAGAAGAACGCTTGAAATTGAACCAACTGCTTCAAAACAAACATCCAAGCTTGTTCCGAGTGCTGTCCGAATGCGAAGAGCTCTACACTGGAATTGCACATGTACCAGATAGTGTTTGGGTGCTTTTCCAATGTTTGTCATCTAGTTCGCCTGTGGTGTCTTACTTTCCTCTTTCTGACACTCTTGATAAGCTAATGAGTGATCTGGCAAACGGTTTGATCATTCGAAAAGAACCCAAACGTCTTCTCGATCTGCAAACAATTGCCCCCATTATCTTTGGTGTTCTGAAAGGACTACCATCTAGTCGATTATCCAAGAATTGGCTTGATCTGTTCTCTTCACTAAGAGTAACATCAAAAGCATGCTTTTCCAATGAACAGCATAATCTTGGATTGCCGACAGAGTCAAATTGTGAACTTTCGCATCCGTCTTTTTTCCCTGCATGGCCTGCTTTGTGTGATAGAGGTTTTTATGAAATGGATTTCAGTAGAACAAATGCTAGAGAACGTTGCAATAAGCTGTACACTGGCCATCCAAATCTTGTGTCAGGAATATTTACAGTTTACTGAGAACACGGTAAGAATAATCTCGCTACATCATCTTTCCATCTGGTGCCTAGTCCTATATATTTAAAATATGATGTAAACAAAAAACCGAAACAGCCAATCTAAGCAATATCTACAAAAGCATGTCATTATTTTTGTAGAAATATGTTACGGTTTTGAAGTGATGGATTCTCCAGAGTCGGTGAATGTGCCTTTCACTATTGTGCGTACTCGATTTCCATCAGGTGAGATTAATAGCATTACCTTCGGGCTGAACATTGTGAAATTTGTCCATTTCCTTTATTATTCGAAGAAGTGGTAGCTTTTGAAGAATGAACTACAACACTTGCAAATGTTGTTTTTAAGTACAAAGTTACTTCTTCCTTTTCAGCTCCAGAACTGATAGTATATGACAACTGCTGTCATCTTCATGAATATTGTTTGAACAGGGATCCAGTATATTTCAAATCTTGTCTTTTCTTGGTAGACAGGTTTCACTGGAAAAACCACATTGGTTAGTTTTTATAAACTGTTCTGATACTGTTTAGACTTTAAACATGCATGCATTCTACTCCAGAGTAGAACGCATGTAATGCATGTTTATTTAAAATATGATGCACTGCTACAAATTTAAAGCAATCACAGCAACAAATATAAACAAAAAAGGCAACCATAAAATCCGATTATTTTTTTAAACAAAACTGCATCTTAATTTTCAATTTTGAATTTTCAGGTTGTGCAGAAAGCTATAATGTATGCAACTATCCGCAATACGAAAAGCTCAATACTCAAGTCAATGAACAACGAAATTCAACGTTAAAGGTTTTGAGAAACCAATTATCTTACATGACGCCTGATAACTTCAAACGCCACTGCGCATTGTTCATGATGCACAGAAATAAAAAGAAGAATGTATAGGTAAAAATGCTTAATTTTACTCTGATATAACTGGGAAATAGTAAACGATTGATCACTGGAGTACCAAAATTTGGCACTTTAGTATCCCTCCACAAAAATCAATTCAAAGCGTAAAATTGACATAAAGACGAGGAAATAGTAAATGATTGAACACTGGAGTACCAAAATTTGGCACTTTAGCATCCCTCTACAAAAATCATTTCAAAGCGTAAAATTGACATAAAGACGAGGAAATAGTAAATGATTGAACACTGGAGTACCAAAATTTGGCACTTTAGTATCCCTCTACAAAAATCACCTCAAAGCGTAAAATTGAAATTTGGCACTTCAGTGTCCTTGCACACGGTCTAAGTTAAATTAATTAAACAATGTCTACAAAATAATAGCGGCAATTCTTCTTGTTGATATAATATAAACAAACAAATATATATAAACAAATATAAACGAAACAAAAAGTAAAAATCACAAATCACAAATACAAAAATCATTTCAAAGCGTAAATGTGACATAAAGATGAGGAAATAGTAAATGATTGAACACTGGAGTACCAAAATTTGGCACTTTAGTATTCCTCTATCAAAATCATCTCAAAGCGTAAAATTGAAATTTGGCACTTCAGTGTCCTTGCACACGGTCTACATTAAATTAATTAAACAATGTCTACAAAATAATAGCGGCAATTCTTATTGTTGTTATAATATAATCAAACAAATATATATAAACAAATATAAACAAAACAAAAAGTAAAAATCACAAATCACAAATACAAAAATCATTTCAAAGCGTAAAATTGACATAAAGACGAGGAAATAGTAAATGATTGAACACTGGAGTACCATAATTTGGCACTTTAGTATCCCTCTACAAAAATCACCTCAAAGCGTAAAATTGAAATTTGGCACTTCAGTGTCCTTGCACACGGTCTAAGTTAAATTAATTAAACAATGTCTACAAAATAATAGCGGCAATTCTTCTTGTTGATATAATATAAACAAACAAATATATATAAACAAATATAAACGAAACAAAAAGTAAAAATCACAAATCACAAATACAAAAATCATTTCAAAGCGTAAAATTGACATAAAGACGAGGAAATAGTAAATGATTGAACACTGGAGTACCAAAATTTGGCACTTTAGTATTCCTCTATCAAAATCATTTCAAAGCGTAAAATTGAAATTTGGCACTTCAGTGTCCTTGCACACGGTCTAAGTTAAATTAATTAAACAATGTCTACAAAATAATAGCGGCAATTCTTCTTGTTGATACAATATAAACAAACAAATATATATAAACAAATATAAACGAAACAAAAAGTAAAAATCACAAATCACAAATACAAAAATCATTTCAAAGCGTAAAATTGACATAAAGACGAGGAAATAGTAAATGATTGAACACTGGAGTACCAAAATTTGGCACTTTAGTATCCCTCTACAAAAATCACCTCAAAGCGTAAAATTGAAATTTGGCACTTCAGTGTCCTTGCACACGGTCTAAGTTAAATTAATTAAACAATGTCTACAAAATAATAGCGGCAATTCTTCTTGTTGATATAATATAAACAAACAAATATATATAAACAAATATAAACGAAACAAAAAGTAAAAATCACAAATCACAAATACAAAAATCATTTCAAAGCGTAAAATTGACATAAAGACGAGGAAATAGTAAATGATTGAACACTGGAGTACCAAAATTTGGCACTTTAGTATCCCTCTACAAAAATCATCTCAAAGCGTAAAATTGAAATTTGGCACTTCAGTGTCCTTGCACACGGTCTAAGTTAAATTAATTAAACAATGTCTACAAAATAATAGCGGCAATTCTTCTTGTTGATATAATATAAACAAACAAATATATATAAACAAATATAAACGAAACAAAAAGTAAAAATCACAAATCACAAATACAAAAATCATTTCAAAGCGTAAAATTGACATAAAGATGAGGAAATAGTAAATGATTGAACACTGGAGTACCAAAATTTGGCACTTTAGTATTCCTCTATCAAAATCATCTCAAAGCGTAAAATTGAAATTTGGCACTTCAGTGTCCTTGCACACGGTCTACGTTAAATTAATTAAACAATGTCTACAAAACAATAGTGGCAATTCTTCTTGCTGATGTAATATAAACGCAATGATCTAAACAAATGTGGAGAGTAGATTATCTTTAAATGTTGAAAGTAAATTAAATATGAATTTATAACCGAAATATTAAGTGCATAAAAGAATGTTTGACTGGACTTACCTCCGGGACAAATACGTTTAGGTTCAGTGTAATACGCAGTGTAAGATCAATTTTGGCGTATTTCCTTATGCGGCCACTGCGCCTTAAAACATAATTGGACAGCTCTTCTTCCTGATAACGAGGAATAGTTAACGGTTATGATCTCCTCTAAAATAATTTGAAATAAACAGGACAATTGTACAGAAAAATACATTGGCAAAATTAATTTTAAAAACATACCGCATGTTCTTTCAGAAACCAAGAGTTTTCAGCCATATCACGCAATTTCACGAATGCCTTGTCCTCGAAAAGTTTAACCGGTGGAGAGTATATTCTCCCTGCCACAATATCAGCTAAATACTTCTGCAATGAATATTGATACCAGAATGAATTATATGTGATACGTCAATTCGAAATACACTCTTCCAACTTAATACCCATAAAGAGAACACTTCCAATCGTTAGCTGTCAAATATTTGTTTACCATAATGGCTTTATCCATAGTTTGCAACAGCGTACGTAATGTATGTTTGGAGGCAAATGCTGGCAGGCTGGAAAATAATTGTTATTCGTGGTAATGAACTAAATTATGCTGTAAATGAAAGTTGTATGTAGCTAGCTAGGAAATACAATTTTAGAAGCGGTGTTGAAGATACATGTAATATTATAAAATTGTGCAAGTATACCTTGTGATTGGATCTACTCTCATGTGGCAAAAACACGACCAATCTGTTGGAGTCTCTTTTGCACTATCTATTGATGCACAATAAATGTGATACTGGCGTAGGCAGTACTTACATTTAATTAGATTGTGCTTGGTCTTTATTCCAAAATGGAAGGAGCACAGATCACCGAGAGCGCAATGACCATTTTCTAACTCGTGTGTTTCCTCCGTAGGCTGCAAAAGTGTCACAGTATGGTTGAAATTGCCATCGGGTGATGATGGCACCCAAAGAATATCAACATGGCCTGCGCTATGGTTTGCATTAATTTTATGATTTAAGCTTCCGAGTCTTCTGGGATCAATGGAATTGATATTAATGTCCATTGCCAACGCCACAAGGACCAAATGCAAAAATGCTGAAAAGAATTAAATTTTCCATGACTTTTCCATGCCATGACTCTTAGTGTCAATAGCAAAAGAATGAAGTTTAGAACAAATTTCCAGCTTAAAACATACGTACATGAGTATCTGTAACATTGCAAACTCTCCATCACCTCACCGCGTACAACATGCCTCAATCTATTATCCTCATCTTCTATTGCTTGAAATGCTCTTGTCACATTGTCTGTTGTTATCAACGTGATAAGACATGGGACATTGCTGATTATATCTGTAAGCTAAATGAAATATTTTCTCATTACATATACCTTCCCAATTTCACTTTCCAATAATTTTATTAATGAGCATTAATTTTAAAGTTATACCAGTTTTAAAACTTTATCCTCATTCAAAATGGCATAACGAAGAGCAGACAATTTTACGATGGGCCACATTTCTTCTTCTCCCAAAATAGCAAGGGAAATAGACCTGTAAAAACAGTTTCCATCTCCTTTCACTGTTATTGGCTCCTTTCTCATTGCAGCAGCATATTGGGGCACTAAATGGCGATACCTAAAAATAACTTTCATTGGCATTTTTCTAAACTTTTCTGGTTTGTTGAGCAACAATGAATGTCAACAGCATTGTGGGACTTGAACCCACAGTACATTTCTCATTGTAGAAATGTGTGTTTCATTACACCAAATGCTGATGGCTAGTGACATCAATGTTGCGAGTGGTAAAAAAGCACAATCATTGCATTAACCTACCAATGCTCTACCATATCTAAGCTAATGTTCAATTGTGCTGGTCGTTTTGGAGCAATGTATGGAAGGGCAGAAAATATTCCCCTCAATACCAAAAAATTTGGAATTTTGCTTGGATCGTTGAAAAATTCCAAGCATTCGTCTGGAGTCCATGTAAAACTCTAAAATAAATATTAAGTGGTAAAATAATAATATTCATTCGGAACCATCTTCTGAATCTGTTGATTCCCTGGAACATAGATACAAACCTCATATCCAATCCCATCCAAGAAGCGATTAATTGTGGTATCGTTTTCACCTAACTCGCAGGAACTTTCATCCAACGCTCCCTTAAAATTATTGCCTATACCCTCTGTACCACCATCCAAAACACCCAGCTCACCATCATCATTTACATCCTGCATATCGTCCTGCACAACCACATTGCCATCACAAATACCATCTGAATTCACCTCTACAACACCACCTTCTTCTATCTCATTTTCAAAATTCTCACAATCCTCCACATTATCACTATGAACATTATCATCATTATCATCACCGTCACCCTCCTCAACATAATCTCCCTCTACTCCATCAACCAATCCACCATCCTCTCTAGCTCTGACTTCTTCAACAACTACACGCCGAAAATATTCCTGTGCAACTGTGAGCAATTCATCAAGGATCTCAACACTGGGTCTTGGAAATTTGTTTGGTGAAGCAAAAGTTATACTTTGTGGCCACCAAATTGGACGGGAAGCCAACTGCCACTTGTCGCGTTTTAACAAATCTGAAAAAAATATAGTATCACTGAAACAGATGAGTAGAAATATATAGAAAGACATAAACATTGCAAAAACTAATGGTACTTGATTTGCACTTGCAACACAATGCATCTAAACCACAGATCACAGTGTGAATGTAATAAATACCATTTCCCAGAACCAGTTGACAAATTAACTTTCGCTTGTCATCAACATGATAATCTATAACATCCCCTTGCGTGATGGTTCTCAAGAGGAGTTCATCAATACCTATAACAAAATTTTATATATAGCTTTCATAAAAGTCACATGCATATACACAACACACATATATACAGCTTAATCAGCACATACTTCTAACTCTTCCCTCTTGTTCTTCCACTGGGGCAGCAGTATTCATTGCTTTTAAGCCTACTCTTGTGAATTCTTTTGCAACAATTCGATTTTCTGCAAATTCCGCAAATGCTTGATCTCCTGAATGAAAAATATCAAAAGTCTGAAAACTTGAAGCTTGAGGGTCTTTAACAAAACACAACTTTATAAAACCATCTACTGTACTACAAACCCAAAAATTTCATATGCAGATTCCCATTTTTGTCTTTATGCAGTGTCAGTGTTACTGCTGGCATCCCGGTTTTCAATTTCCAATCTTTCATCTGCAAATTCATTTTAATTTTAATCTAAACTATAAATTCAAAATTTGCATGCAATGCAAGGGAAAATTAAATATTGGAGTGAGTGTGAGCGGTGAGCCCGACTCTGGAAATCTGAAATTTATGTAAGTAATCACCAACACGTACCAGTCTATCTACTCTCTTCATCATTCTTCCATCAGTTCTGGTCCTTTGTTTTTTTTCTTTCAAAAATTCTTTTTTAGATGGACCACGAAAACGCTACAAAACAATACGTTGTTTTATTGCAACATGACCTTAAAATAATTTTGGTTTAGTTCAGCCATGATACGAAGTGTACAGTACAGTACTCACTGTTGGAGGTAATCTAGCAGCCCCATTGTTTGATTCGGTTGGCTCGGTATCCTGCATATCTTCTTCGAATTCCATTTTCAATAGACAGATCAAAATATAATATTCAAACACACTAAATTAAAAGATTACTTTCTCAACCTCAAAACCTTTTTCTCTGGTCGGTTCGGGCCACGTGTACCTGTGCTATATTGCGTAATTTGTTTATCATCCTCAAGTGCAAGTTGCCTCGTTTTGATTTAATTGTTATATTGCCTATTGTTACAGTGGTCGGAGAAGAACCAAATTTTGGCTCTTTTTATAACTCTTAAAAACTGGAATAACTTTAGCATACTTCATAATCTGCGGACAGTGGCCAGCGGTAAAAGACTCGTTTATCAATATAGTTAATGGACCAACAATAGCATCTTTTATTGGCTTGATTAGTACAATAGGAATACCATAAGCATCATCTGACTTTTTTGCATCCAGATTACTTATTACGTGATTGACTTCATATTCCGTTACAGGGTTCAAAAAAAGGCTGTTTGGTTGCAGGTTGTTAAGATAATCACTGTATTTCTTGGTAGTACTACCTAATTTGTTTACTAAATTCTGAGCTATTCCAGTAAAAAATTCATTAAAGTTATTAGCAACTGTTTTTTGATTATTTATAATGCTGTTCCCTATTTTGATGGAGATGTTTGATGACTTTTTCTGATAGGTTTTCCCTAATAGATCATTAATTCCCGTCCAAGTTTTTTTAGCATTCTTTTAACATTCTTTTAACTTTCGAAATAATCGTTGAAGTAGTTTCGTTTGCTTTTCCTTATTAAACGATTCAGCATATCCCTGTAATATTTATAGCGCTGATACCAAAATTTGTCTTGTGATTTGAGAAAACGTTTGTATAACTTATTTTTGATAGAGATAGATTTTAAAATTCCGTTTGTAATCCATGGTTTTCTTTTGAGTTTTGCTTGCCTATTTGAGATCTTTTTCAAAGGGGCATGTTTGTTTATAGTTTTCAGAATGTTATCTTGGAAGTATGTAAATTTACTGTCTAGGTCTGGTAAAAAAAAGGGCAAAAGATCTGTTGAATTGATATCTGAAATATAAGCATGTTCATTGAAGTTCTTGAAGTCTTGTTTGAGCCGGGATATACGTTTACCTTTACTTATTTTCTTATCAAGTACGAGAAAGTTTGGCATGTGGTTGGAAATTTTGGAAATTATATTACCAGTCCATGCATCATTATTGTCAACCGTGTTAATAAAAATGTTATCAATGAGAGTCGGCTTATTGGTATCTGTGTATCTGGAAGGTTGTAAAATTACAGGTTGCAAAAAGTTAGCAAAAGTTATGTTAAGAAATTCTTCTATGATAGGATGCTTTTCGTATGCAAGTAAATCAAGATTAAAATCTCCAGATACGATAATTAACTTGTTTTCTTTTATTAATTTTTTCAGAGAAACGTTCAGATAATCAATAAATTGTGCTGGGTCCCTGCCAGGATGATTATAAATGACCCCTGAAAGAACATTTGGACCCTTTGTGTTAACGATTTCCATCCATTCTGCCTCAAATTCACATTTTTCAGATTTAAAGGACTTATTTAAGTCCCTCCTATCATGAAAATTTAGACCATCTTTGATAAAAAAAGCCACATCCTCCATTTTTGACTCACGGCGTAAGCAACGTGAGTAATAGTTGGTGTACGGGAAAATCTGCTCCCTGTCTTCCAAAACATTCCAATGCCTCAGTTCAAACAACCGCCGCGATTTCATGTTGTCTTTTCTGTTCCCTGTTTCGTGTATCGTATTGTCAATGGCCGTCCTCGTCTCCACAGCTTCAGGCCCTGGAGAACAGGTTGGTTAATGGCTATCTATCTATCGAAACCATTGACACCATATTGGAAGGTAAATGGTAGTAAATAAAAGAAATTATCCGCAACAGGCAAATAAATTTTGTAGATCACCTGAGCAAACTGATATCATTAGTTGAGGGTCCTAAAACTTTTGAGGGGTCTCACATTAGAGTCTTGTCTAACTTTTAAAGCGGTTTGCTTAATTTTTACACAATTTGCAACCTCGTTTTTTTGTTTTAAACTTTGAAGGCCTGAGGTGGGAAGTTTTTATTTATTTGGGTCTGTGCTTATCTACCTACCGAGCCTTCCTAGGTAGGTATTTTGATTTGTTTATAATTAGTCTACACAACAGACTTTGTTGTGTACGAAAATCATATGGACTTAATTCAAACTAACTTAAGGGAATTGCAAGTAAAACAGGAACACTGACTCAGTGCTAACTGAAATTTGGTCATTACTGGATTTGCCCTAGTTTTTTATGGGGTGCCATCACCGCCAAAATTGTCACATCCTGATTCTATAAAATGGTACCTTGATTTTATAAAATGGTACCTTCTATTCTATAAAATGGTACCCCTATTCTATAAAATGGTACCTTCTATTCTATAAAATGGTACCTTGATTTTATAAAATGGTACCTTCTATTCTATAAAATGGTACCCCTATTCTATAAAATGGTACCTTCTATTCTATAAAATGGTACCTTGATTCTATAAAATGGTACCTTCTATTCTATAACATGGTACCTTGATTTTATATAATGGTGCCCTCTATTCTATAAAATGGTACTTTCAATTCTATAAAATGGTACTTTCAATTTGTAAAATGGTGACGGTAATTTCTTAAAATGGTGAGTATGATTTTCTGAAATGGTACCCAAAAAAATTCAGAGGTCTGGGAATTACTTTGTTGCTTGGGCTTCATGTAGTCTCACTACATAATCCCCTTGTTTCCCTGTGCTCTATTTCATCTCGCTACGGGAAAGGATCATATTATATTTATTATATTTTATTTTATTTATTATATTTTATTTTAATATTCGCTACGGGAAAGGAGATATTTTAATATTCCTTTCCCGTAGCGAGATGAAATAGAGCACAGGGAAGCAAGGGAATTATTTAGTGAGACTAGGCTTCATGGTTGTCTAGCAGAGAACAGCAATGGAAGATGTGATACAATTTGTCAATGAAAAAGTAGGAAATATTTGCTCTGAGTTAACCAATGGCAATTGCTCTGATTTCGAGGATATTTTGCTGCAGATTGATTTGGTTATTGATGCCGTTAGCTACCTAGATTCAATCACAAAGTTGCCGGAAGAGTTTTACTCTGATTTATTCACTGCACGGGGCTGGGTTGAAGCTTGTTGCAAGTCCTCTTCACGGACACCATTAATCTACAATGGTTTTTGAGGCCGACCCAGTTACTATATCACAGAACTTCAGTTGCTATCTCTTCTAGATCTTGGATTTGCCGTTCCACAGATAAGTGAGTTATTACGTGTGTCGGTAAGGACAATTGAAAGAAGGATATCTTCGTTTGGACTAACTGCAAAAAAGACAAGTCAAATTTCAGATGAAGAGCTCGATGATAAAGTGATTCGAATAAAAAGCTTTAACCCAAACTGTGGGTCGAAAGTTTTAGCTGGTTATATTGCAGCTTCTGGTATAAGAGTGCCCCGTGAACGAGTCCGACAGTCCCTCCGCAGGGTGGATCTCATGGGAACATATTTAAGAAGATGCACCTCTATTCGTCGTCGAGTTTATATGGTTTCCCGCCCATTAGCTCTGTGGCATTTTGACGGTAATCACAAATTAATCCGCTGGGGGTTCGTGGTACATGGGTGTGTAGATGGCTACAGCCGAGTTCCTGTATATCTAGTATGCAGCACAAACAACAAGGCAGCAACAGTTCTTGCATGCTTTTTGAGGGCTGTTGATAAGTGGGGTTTACCTTCACGCGTGAGAAGCGACAGAGGAGGTGAAAACGTTGATGTCATCCGTTACATGCTTGAAGTCCGAGGAACAGGGCGAAGATCAGCATTGGTTGGAAAGAGTGTACACAACCAAAGAATCGAAAGGCTTTGGAGAGACGTATTTAAAGATGTTATCCACTTATTCTACGACCTTTTCAGCATAGTGGAAGATGTCAGCCTCTTGGATCCTTAATCTGAAATCGATTTGTGGTCACTTCATTTCTGCTTTTGTGACATTATTAATGCCAAGCTTCAAAACTGGGTCAATGGCTGGGTGAGGCATCCCCTGCAATCCGAGAGAAATCTCACTCCACTCCAGTTGTGGACAAGAGGTATGTTTAATAGCTCATCGCTACCATATACAAATGATACCAACAACATTGTACACGAAAACTATGGTATTGATTGGGATGGCCCAATCAACACAAATGATACATTGGAGAATACCGTTTCTTTGTCAGATCTGAATTGCCCTCTTGATGAAGAAGAAGCTGCGTCCTTGAAAGCAAACGTGCAAAACAAGGGGTTTTCTGCCAACAACTGTACTCCCGTGGCAGCTGTCCAGACATACCAATTTGTCAAGGAATTTGTGTCAAATCATGTGGGACATCATTGATAGGGAGAACTTTGGACAATAATCACATAGAGCATATCTTCATTGCAATTTTTACTGCTCATTGCTTATTCAAAACTCAACCTTCAAGCAAATTTGAGAGGGGGATGGACTGTAATTGTGGTATTGTAATACACTAAAACTAAATAGTTATTCGGTAGTCAAAAAGCAAGAACAATTGCAATGTGTATGTGCACTATGGGGCTCTGTAGGGATTTTCGACAGAATTTGCAGCAGGAAATAAAGTCGCAAAAATTATCAACTCAACCCCAAAAAGTGTGAAAAAATAATTAATGCATTAACTTTATTTTAAAACATAAACTAAAATACGGCAACAGAATAGAATCTAATAGAACAGTAACAGAATACAGTCAATTTAATTTCTGAGTTATAATATCAACTGGGTATAGAAATAGTTATAATATGTTCATGATTACATGCCTTTGCCTTTCTACAATTTTCTTCTGCTCGTTCACATTTCTTGAAGCAAAAGAATTTGCTAACAATTGTAAGACAACGTCTCGACCAGCACAAAGTTCAGCCATAATTTGAAAAATAAAAGTTTTTAGTCGTGCCATATTTTAGGAGACTGACTTGCATTGTATTTTTTCATTGTGAAGTACGACCAGCACGCCTTCTAACTTCGCCACTGATTATACCTGGCCAAATCCCTGGCAACCCAACAAAGCCTCAACCAAAATGCTTCTGAATACTTCTGGACTGTCATATTGCCTTGGAATATACAGCATCAGTGCACAGGTTGATGCCCAGGGCCTTCGTTTCTGTCCTTCAATGTCATCATAAAATCCGATGGTTAATGGAGTTGCAAACCCCAGAGGAGGGATTTTATCTGCACCACTGATAAATACCAACAGGTCTTGCAAAGACAGACCATCAATCTCACCCTCGTCAAGATCTGCTAAGAACAGCTCAAAAAAATAGATAGCACTATCCTCTAATCTTCTTTGGTTTGACCCTTCGGGTGAGAAATCTACTTTGTACAGTGTTGTAAACTTCTCTGGCGTCAGTTTGACCTTGTTATTAGACATGATCATTGCAAACAATGGAACGTTTGACATTACCTTGTCACCGAAACCTCCTATCAAATTCATTCCTGCAAAGAATTGCTGAATCTCGCTTGCAACACCATAGATATAGTGTTGCTTGATTAAGCTTTCTATTACAGTATCTTTATCATCAAACTTTGCAACATAGATCATTGAATATCCATATTGTGCAATTACATCCCCATGTGTGCTGATAATTTGGTCTTGAAATTCTTCTTTGGAAGTGCACTGTGATATTTTTTCAAAACATCTTTTAATTCTAAATCACTTACTGCATCAATAGTCCAGTCAACCAGACATAAAATGTACCTGAACCTAGAACTAATTGCAAAAGAATTTTTCTTTCCAGTTTTGAAGTCTAGATAAGTTAAATAGCAACATAGCAAAAATCTACATTTTTCTACAAAGGGGAACAGTCCGAAAAAGGGGGGGTAATGTTATGTCATTTGACGTCAACCTCTGCGGAGGAGCAATGGTCAAACCTCACTTAAGATGATAACTTTTGTGACAACAATTACGCAGGTTTTTATATCCAAATAACCCAAAATCAGATTAAGAAAGTTTTTGGCACCTGGATGAGGGGGGGGGACAGAAAAATAGGGTCACTGGGGGGAAATTTCGGGGAATTAGGCAATGCTGGCTCGAACAAAAAGGCTTCAATTTTGCTAGAAATATTTTTTGTACTGTCAAGCGAAGAACATTTCGAACTAGCTAGATGATTTAGTTACACACTGGCTTGGTTTGGGGTGCGGAATAGACTACTCATGTGCTTAGAACCGTTGCATGAAATGCTACTACACCCTTCCAAGTAAAGTACACACACGAAGAACATGGACTCAAACAAATCGAAATGGAAATTCAGAAATATCAACGGTTAAACTTTCGGCCAGGTAATATTTGAGGATTAAATGCTTAAATAAAATTTCACTTTAAATGTCCATTGTTTCTTCGTTCATTATTATTACAGGTGAGTTAGCACAAGCTGTACCACGGCATTCTCTGCAGCTTATAGAACATTCAAGTCCATGTCGTTTGCAGGTACATCTGCGAGAATCGCAACTTGTTTTACAAGAACATCGAATAATCTGAAGAAGCCTTTGAGGTGCTGGAGGCAAGGCAGTTGTTTTTGGTATAAGCTTTCCATTTTCGCAAAACCATCCCCAGCTTTCGGGCTGCCATTCATTCGCATGTCCTATCCAATAATGAACTTGCAGGTAAACTCGTTTGCTATGAAAAGCTGCAGCAGCAGACGTTGGTGGTAAATTTTGCATTTGAACAGCAGAAGTGTTGCATGCAACTTTTTCATGAAACCTTTGAAATCGCAGGGTGTCTAAGTTATCTGCATCCTTTGCATTATACAAACTCAGAAGCATCTGTTCTCCAGCAAATATAATTTCACTCTCATCTGCGTGGTCATTGAGAAACACTTCAGCGAATCGGCAAAAATTGTGATCGAGTCTTTTCTTCAAGGCGACGCTCTTTCCAATACCAAAAACACGGGATGTTGTGTCACATCCGCTTACGGCATGTATAACTGGAAGCAGGCGACATTCATCTAAACCAATGGCACGTTTAGTTTGTTTTATGTCCCAAATGCGTCTCTTTTTTGATTTTCGCTTAGCCTCTGAGTAGAAAACAATGTCGTGATCCTCAACGTCTGCATGATAGCACAGAAGCGCCAGTAAATATGTGTCCTCTCCAATAACTGCAACGGGGTGTAGTTTTGCCTCTTCAATTGCAGTTTTTACGATAAGAAAATCTGCATCTCCCATTGCATGAACTGTATTGCACCCAGCTGCAATTAACTTCCCACTCAACAAGTTAATAAACTGCTGCTTATTCGCTTCGTTAGATAGAAATTCATCTTTTGAAGTTTGCAACACCATATCTTCTTTGAAGTGAACTTCGGCACCAATTTTTCCCTTTGATCTTCTTAAATGAGTATTGTCCTTTGTGCTTGGCCCGGCCTGATACCCATCAAAAACAACGGCTGCCCTTGGATATTTTTTCGTAACAAAGTCAATGTAAACTTTGCAAATAGCAAGGAACGTAGACCTTTTTGGCCAGGGGATTCTTCGAAGCAACGAGCCTCCATCCAAAACATGCACGCACACTTTTGTTATTGTTTCTACTGCAGCTTCATTTTGTCCGGTTGCCCAAATTGCATCTGCAAGTGTTGCTTTGTGAGCTTCCCTCATAAGCAGTGTTGATTCGAATAACGATGTTGGGTAACTGCACAGTTCATATTTGAAGATTTCGGATCGATTCTCGTTCATTTGATCGGCAACAGTTATGAGCCGTTGGAAAAGAAGTTGTGGGTCGACGGAAACGCTCTCTCCATTAATGTTTACGTTATTTTTTACGTCCATTGTCACCACCTGATCCTTTCTTTTAAATGTGTAGTCAACTAGATTTTCGTTTTCCATTGAGGCATGAATTTTTTTACCAATGCATTTCGCACTATCAGCATTCACAGATGGCTGAGCGATAACTCCAGTGGCAATGTTTCTCAATGAATCATCTTCCGCAAAAGGATCTCTGTCTTGAAGATATGAAAAGACCGATGAAATGTCTTTCATGTCTCTTTCGAGTCTTGCTTTTGACAGATCTTTATGCTGCTCGCTTGTGATAAAAGCCGTATCAGCAAACTCCTGCATCACGAAGTTTACTTCTGCACATGCAGGCATCGACAATAACCAAGTAGATCGCTGTGTTTCGGCAATGCCTCTTCCCCTTGTTAGGCCGCCCGTGGTCTTTACACAACGCATTAACACCTGTTCGATTATCAGGTCTGTAGATAATCCAGCCCAAAAACGATCCGACCTCCTGGCGACGTGATTTCCATTTAAGAAAGCCGAATGGACATCAGGAAATTCAGTCTCAAGCCCCAACATCATTTGCATATAAATTCGAGCGGATTTAGCATAGTTGTTGTGTCCCGCAGCTGCAAAATATGGAAGCATATCCTGTACTGACTGAAGATGTAGTTGCCAGTTGCCTGTCCGTTCAGCTTTGATAAACCTCTTGACGATTTCGAGCATTTCGAGGTATTGTAACCATAGTCTGGAAGTTCTTGATATATTCAAACATTTCTTCGCGTTTTCAAACATCCTTTCGATCTCTGCCAGGGTGCTTTCTGAATAGATTTCATCTATAGTTTTGTTTTGTGCTGTCAAATCGTCATAAATTAATAGAGCCTTCTTTAGCAAAGCTTGTGACGAGTCATCAGATGGTTCCTCGCTAACAGCGGAGCTTCGAGAGCTTGATCCAGAATTGTCTTCGTTGTTATCAATGGAATTTGCTTGAAAGTCTGTATACAGCACAGGCTGATCCATACCATCCTTGTCAGTGTTCTGCTCTATTGAAGTGTCAAAGTCCTGTGCTTTCAAACCAAACTGTCTTGATAAGATAAGACCGTTGAGTGCCGTATTTACAATAAAGTGACCTCTCATTGCTCTTGATACAGCTTTGCCATTAAGCATGTGCGTAACAGCATTTGGTGCATAGATGGTTTCCAAAGTCTGTTCTAATCCAGAGCCTTTCATTATGTAGCCGATTGATCCAAGGAAGCTCATCTGCATGTGAAAGGCCTCGAGTCTCAGCACTACAGATCTAATAAAGAGGTAATTTTCACACGAGGTATTACTTTGTGACCGCTAATTTTTGGAGTTGCAACCGCTATCATTCCCATACCATGAAACGTGCTGGTGCCATCAAGTGTTCTAGTGTTGTGATCCACATTATCAGCAACAAACTGTGTAAAGCACCCAGATGCAAGTCCAAAGACGTCATTCTGTTGAAGCGCGGCGGCACTGCTTTCAAATCTCTTCACTTCACTGTACGAAACACAAAATCCATGAGCATGTAAAGACTCAACCAAGAACTTCGACCCGAAATGGTGATGCATTTGCACTCCGAGCCCTAGTTGAAGTGGTGCCATCAAAACTTTTGGTCTGGCAGCTTGCATTATTGCTTGGCCGATGGAAGCAACTTTTCTATTTGGCTTTTCTTCGACAAAAATGTTTTTCAAAAGGATCTGGAGTGAGCATGGGACAAAATCGAGATTGTTATCCACTGATGAAATGTCGTCAATTGGTGGATAGTGGGATTTTGAAGTTTCTCTAAGTTTTATATCATTTTTTATCAATTTTGCTGCTGCCTTGATAATATGCGCTTTATCCGCTTCAGGATCATTTATTTTAGGTAAACTATGAAATTGATGCAGTATCAATGCCGCTGTTGTGCGAAATGTAACCACATCTGATCTTCCATTTATGTTTGTTATTGTGATTTCATCCCGAAAATGCTCTAAAATTCTTTTCTTCATATGTTTTGCCGAGTAACTTTCTTCTCCCATATACTCTTTCATTTTCAGAACCAAGTCTGCAACTGTTATTTGTTCGTCGTCGTTTTCTGACAAATAGGATGCCACATTCAAAAATGCTTCCTCTTTGCGAGCATCCAGAGGCCTCCCTTTCATTTTCTTGGAAGTGGATTGCTCCTCACTTTGATAGGTTCTTGGAATGTCTCTACGTGTTCGAAAATTAACGTTGCATTGCTGATGATAAATGGCATCAGCAGCGTGGAGATCACTACAAGAACGTATACGTTCCTCGACTTTCTCTGCCCATGCGACCTTCCTTGTTGAGCAAACCTCTAGGATTTTTTCTTCGAAGTCTATAGTTCGAACAGGAAAGACGTCAATTCCCCTTTTCTTATCTTCAAATTTCGCCTCTTTCCCACAAAAAAGACAGTTATTGGCAAATGAAAATTGTTGCACTCCAGACCGAAGTCTTTGTGTATTTCTGGGTTGATTAGGATCAGGGCCTTGCTCTTTAAGATCTTTCTTTATCACATTTACGTTTGTGTATTGCTTCCTGCATTCTTGATGGACATAATCTCCAACTCTAACGTCAATACTTGTCCCTCGTTCCTGGCTTGCTCTTATCAGTCCGTCGCAGCCCTTCGTTCTCAAAGCAGATGCCTTGCTCTTATCCAAAATATCTTGCTGACAGATAACACACCTCTCCATTTTATCGCCGTGATTACCTACATATAAGGATTTCATTTTATTGTGGTTTGAACAAGCTTATTTGTCACAATTAATATACTGAAGGAAATGATCATTTATTGGTTTTCTGTTGCAACTTTTGAAGATAAATTGGGTTGTAAAATCATATTTATTCCAAAATAGGCCTGCTAGAAAAGCAAAGTTAGTGATTTTTGTGTAGATATTCAGTTGTTTTCAAAAGGGGGCGTTGCTCTTTTGGGGATTGATCATAAAAAATCGGCCAAGTCCCATAAAGAATTTATCCTCACCTGTTTTATTGTTTTCTGGCCCACATCTATCTATTTTGAAAACCTGTGGGGTCCATGATGACTATTTCGAAATTCGGTCCGTAAAGGGTTGATTATTCCATTGTTAATTATCATGCTTTATACTTTGTTGAATTTTATAATTGATTAATATTAATATTAAACATTATAACTCATTAATTGTATAGGCCTACTTAATTATTACTATAAAAATGATTTAATATAATATAGGCCTTAAGTTATTTGGCTAGAATTGGGAAACTTTCTGGAAATATACATAAAAATAAAAATAAACATATAAAGTAATAGGAAGTGAAGTCTAAAACAAAGTTTTGATTTACTGATAACATTAAGCATTTTCTTACCGGAAAACTTGTTGATTTGACAATTTGTTCATCAACTGCTTGTTGTTTTCATTGTTTCTGATTTCTGTGTAGACTTCGTGGTGTTTTTCTTTCATCTAACTGTATACTGTATCATTTGTGCGGGAATCCCCAATGGACAATGGGGATATCCCCAGGCCTCCGCATTAAAAGGGTTATTTTTACGGGGTTCCCCGCAATATATTTTTCTAGATTTTCTGACACGACTTGAAAATTACACGTAGATCATGTTTAAGCAACAAGAAATTCTTTTGCAATTAGTTCTCCGTTAACTGCTTGGTTGACTGGACTACAATAGCATCAGCTTTATTGTATTGAAGACCTTTCAAACATCTAAAACCTTCCATTGTGAGACAGTTAATGCCAGGACCCTCATTGAGAATGCTCCATGCCACCAAACTACCAGCCAATTTGTATCTTTCAGACGCGAGCAATGCAATATCATGGGAAAACCAAGATCCTCTAAACACACATGAATCAACCAACGAAAGCATCAGAAGCCTGAAGAATTCACGCTTAGGGCCTCCTGTATCTACAGCTGCTTCACCGGCAAATGTAACAGAAACAGGTTTAAAAAATGAGAAACTCTTCTCATTTTTTCAACTCATCTCATTTCTCATCAACTCTTCTCTTCTCTGGACAGCTCTCAAGTGCTCTGAAATATAGATCTCCTGCTGATCAGTATATTCACAGCTTGCAATTCACAACCAATAAAATCCTTCTCTTGAACTTCTTCAATAAAGCTTTTTATAATTCCCTGTGCTGATTCTAAATTAACATCAGTCGAGCAATGAGCAATGCTTTCTTGCTCTCTGAGACTGGCTTCTACAGCAGCAATGAAATCAGGGTCATTATCCACAGTTTCCCAATCATCCTCATCAAGCAAATTAACATACTCTGTGTATTGTTGTGGTGCATACCTGTCACCAGCAGTGGCTGGTTGTTCTCCATCTCTGTGTTTTTGAAATGTACTGGCAGCATTCTCATTTCTAAGTGCAGGAGCACTGCAACTACTTTCTATTTCACCAGAGTAAATCTTAAATGTTGGCTGCATTAGTTCATCATCAAAGTCCTCTCTCTTATCATCTGCAATATAATAATGAAGTTTCAGTATATTAAAGGTAAATTATTAGAGGTTTCTAATGTATTGCAAAGTTAAAAAAAAATAAAAATTCATACATGTTTTCCAACATAGTAATTCCAAGTGAATAAAAATAGCAAGTGAATCATTATTATGCAATGTTGGTAATATTACTCATTGTTGGTAAATTTCTTGCAATACTTTAGGCCTAAATTGGTGCAGTACCTGCCTAACTAATATAATATAAATGCAATATAAATTCATTACCTCGACCACAATTCATGTTATGGCTTCTAAGTTCATGAATGTCCATTATCTTCATGCATTTGTTGCACATTTCTCTTTGAGGAGGGTCAAAAGGTCCAGACCGTTGTTCTTCTTTTGGTTGTGATTCAAAATTATCATCACCAAGAAGATTTTCTTGAATAGGCCTTATAAAAACCTTGCCCTGTCCAATGAATGACACAAGATATCTCATTGTGATCCCATTAGGACCAGGCGGCATTACTTTCAACTCTCTGCTTTGCGTTTCGACATACATAAACTCAAATCCTCCAGCAGACTTTAGCTTTGGAAATGCATGATTGAGAAGGTCTCTGACTCCTTTCTCCACAGAATCTTCTGGCAGCGACACTTTCATCTCACCAAGACCTGCTGCCAATAGTTTTCTGTGTTCTTCAGCATCTGGAGATTCTTCTTGGTTTTTATCCGCAAGACAAACAAACCTACGCACAATTTCCTTCACAGTTTGTTTTTTCTTTCGCTTTCTTGAGTTGGGCCTGGAAAATACACCACTTGGCCTAGGCCTATTATTATTAAAAAAGGCAGACGAGGAAGATGATGATGAAGCAAAAGGGCGAAACTGGTGAGGAAACAGGTTCCTTAACTCAGTCGCTGCATCCGTTGCGACTGTTTCTTGTGGTGCTGGTGACGTGGGCAACTCCGAGCCAGACAGCCTTGAAGCAACTCTTGAGAGAAGTCGTGCAGCATTGCCCAGATCTTCAGCCATCTTTTTGATTTTGCTTTGCCATGTGAGAGCCATGTGACCTCGCCACATTTAACAAAGTAATTCCCAGACCTCTGAATTTTTTGGGTACCATTTTATAAAATCATACTCACCACTTTAAGAAATTACCGTCACCATTTTACAAATTGAAAGTACCATTTTATAAAATTGAAAGTACCATTTTATAGAATAGAAGGTACCATTTTATAGAATAGAAGGTACCATTTTATAGAATACAAGGTACCATTTTATAGAATCAAGGTACCATTTTATAGAATTAAAAGTACCATTTTATAAAATCAAGGTACCATTTTATAAAATCAAGGTACCATTTTATAGAATCAGGATGTGACAATTTTGGCGGTGAAAACACTTGCATGTAACTGCATAGAAATTGGGTAAAGTTCATTATTATTACAATATTACTGCGGTTGATAATTTTTAATCCATTTCATATGAAAGTGTGATAATATGCTTGAAAATTAAATAGACTAACACAGCACTACTGAAAATGTAAACACTGTATGTAAATATTTGCATACTAATACTATTAATATTGTATTGTGCAAAGTTTAATTTGAATTTGGATAACAATTGGTTTACTGAACTGAATTATAAACGCTTTGTTTGTTTATTATTTACGCATGTTTATTATTTAAGCATTGTTAAACACCTTTTAGTTCTCCCAATGGGACTGTTGCCTCAACATAAATAGCAGCTAATTGTTGAGGCAAGGGGAGAAAGCTTGGAAGGCGTGGCACTGCTGCTGTTTGTAACGAAGTTTTGGTCGCCAGGATAAACAGTCTGTATGTTTATTTATTGATGTCCTTGTATTAATTTATTTACATTGTTGTTATCTACGTCGAAAGGTTTCTTAAATTGCATTCTGTAGTTATTTGTCACTAAGTTGTGTAATTTATTTTCTAGCAAACCACATTCGTGAAACTAAAACCTCTGGTTTATATGCTGTGTTTTCTGGGTTTGGTTCGTGGTGCGTTTGGGCAGTTTTACCAAAACCGATGCTTTGAGATTCGTTAATTACAGTTTGAGACTATTCCTTTGGTGGTGTGATGATTCGATTGAAACGTGAAAGAGCAAATGCAAAGCGAACGTTGACAAACACCGTGAAAGAAATATCAACAGCGTTGGCCTGTCGCGATTCAGAAGATGAAGAGTCATTACGTAGATACGAAGAGAAACTCGAGACAGCGTTTGCCACCTTTCAGAAAGCCTGTGAGTCCTTCAAAGCTATGCTAACTGAAGTAGAAGATATCAAAGAATACTGTGTTTACTTCCGAGATGGACAGGAAAGGTTTCTCAGTGCAATGCAGCAAGTGTGTGATGCTGCTAATTCGGAAGTGCCCCTGATTCAGCCAAACGACACAGCAAGTCAAGTATCCCTGTCGAGAGAATCAGATATATCCAAATATTCAAAATCATCGAGTTCATCAAGTGTGAAATCAGCCATAGAAAAGAAGATGTTGCAGAACGCAACGAGGTAGGCAACTTTGGTAGCAGAAGAGAGGATGTTGGCAAGAAGACAGAGTCTCGCGTATCAAGAGATGAAACTCAGTCAATTAAGAGAAGAGTTCCATTTGCAAGAAGAACTGACGAAATTGGATGCTGAAAAAGAAGTTTTCGAGGAAGTGTTAAAATCAGATGGCAAAATTACCTTTTCAATTTTCAACCCAGAGAAAAGTCTCAGTTCCTTGGGAAGATCTGCAAAAAACTGGAGGTCAGTTCCTCAGTCCAGCGCCCCTAGATCAGAAGACCCATTCCCACGGACAGATTTCAGTGACGTCATGGATCAAGATCAACCAATGAAGTCAGTACCTCACCCCAGTCCCCCAAGATCAGCCGTCCGGTTTCTACAGCCAGTTTCCGATGATGTCACGAGTCAGTGGATGAAGTCAGTTCCTCACCCCAGTCCCCCAAGATCAGCAGCCCGGTTCCTACAGCCAGTTTCCGGTGATGTCACGAGTCAGTGGATGAAGTCAGTTCCTCACCCCAGTCCCCCAAGATCAGCAGGCCGGCTTCTACAGCCAGCTTCTTGTGATTTCATGAATCAGCCAGTGATGTCAGTGACTCAACATAACCCTCTGAGATCATTGTATACTGTTCCATTTGATGTCCTACCCCACCATTTGGTAACTTCAGAAAGGCAGGAAATCAGAACAAGCCAGGCTGCGAGATTCTATAGTGATTATGATGATGATTCCTTGCAAGAGCAACCTCATGCAACAGTGAGAGTGGAAGATCCTTGTAGCAATATGATGAAATCTCATGAAAGTGCAAAGCAGATGTATTCTCATGGAGAGCAGCAAAGCAGTGAAATCAACACGAAGCCCTCAAGCAGAGCAGTAAGGCAGCATAGTCCATCTGTTTCATCTGAATATGGAAATGCGTATTTGACAACAATGAAGAAATTAGCTGATGCAAGTATGCTACCTAAATCTGAGCTCATTCAATTCGATGGTAATCCGTTGCGATATTACATATTTATGAAGTCCTTTGAGAATCAAGTCGAGAAAGATACAGATGACAACAACAGGCGGTTACAGCTACTGGTACAGTATTGCACTGGCAAAGCATGGAAGGTCATCGAGAGCTGTGTTCCTAAGCGAAGAAGAAGGATACAAAGAAGCTAAACGACTCCTAGAAGAGAGATTCGGTAACAAGTACAAGGTGTCGAATTCTTGGATCAATAAGGTTTCTGATGGCCCACCAATCAGACCGAATGATAGAGAAGCATTGATGGATCTAGCAGACGATCTTCAAAACTGTGAAATAACTCTGAGAGCAACTGGCAGGCTTAATCAAGTAAACAACGAGGACAAGCTGGTGAGAATATTGGAAAGATGCCCAGGGTACATCAGAGGGAGATGGCAGTCGAGGGTGCAAGATATTCGAGAAGATTGTAGAGAGCCAAACATTGAAGATGTGCGCAGACTAGTTAGAAAAGTGGCCATAGAGAAGAATGACCCTGTGTTTGTCGGGATATTGGACGGAGGAAGTAAAGACGGTGGAACCAGGAATAAGAAATCGTTGCAATCAGCAGGAAATCGAAATACAAGCCAGCGGAACATGACATATAGTGTCCAGACGAAAGATGCAACTAGCAGTGCTGCTTCAAAGCCGAATGGAAATATGCGCTTCAAATGCTATCTCTGTGAAGCAGATCACAAACTGGAAGACTGTGAACTGTTCAAGAAGAAAACAGGTTGTAACCTGAAAAAAAAAGCATCTGTCATCACTGCATGAAGCGATTGTGACTTTCGAGATGAAGAGAAATCAGCAACTTGCGAAGACCAATGTAAATCAGTCATCCAGCCTTCCTACAAGACCAGGTGATGATCAAAGGCAGTTTGTTGGAACATTGAGTGAAACCGGGGCCGGATGTGGACGCAAGAGTTTGTTGATCGTTCCAGTGAAGGTCAGATGTCCAGAGAATACTGGTGAAGTCGTTACATACGCTCTTTTGAACAATGGCTTGACTGCATCATTTTGCTCGGAAGATCTTTTGGCGAAACTTGGCATTGCAGCAAGAAAATGTCAGATTTCAGTAGCCACTATCAGTAACGTTATGGAGAATTGCGACAGTGCAGTTGCCAGCCTAAAGATAATGGACCTCAACAAGACAGTATCGATTGATGTGCCACAAGCCTTTGTTGTGAAGAAGGTGAACGTCTCAAAGGATGCAGTTGCAAGTCAAACGGATGTCGATTCATGGACTATCTCAGTGATCTCGTGCTCCCAACAAGACTTGAAGATTGTACAGTTGATCTCTTGATTGGTGTTGACGTGCCCGAAGCTCTGCAGCCCGAAGAAATACGAAGAGGAGAGCCCGGAGGACCATTTGCAGTTAGAACCAAGTTTGGTTGGACCAACGGACCCCTCGGACAGACAGAAGTCGCAGCTGCACACTGTGGTATGATAAGCACGAATCAACCGACTGACTTCCTGAGTGAGCAATTAAAGAAATATTTCAATCATGAATTTGACGATTGCATTTCTGACGATAGAAAGCTGATGTCAGCAAATGATAAGAAAGCACTCAAGGTTTTTGAAGAATCAGCTTAGCTGAAAAACGGACATTACCTGTTGGAAATTCCCTGGAAGAATCCACAACCTTGCCTTCCCAACAACCGCAGTCTAGCAGAAAGTCGGCTGACCTATTTGAAAAGAAAATTGTTGAAGAATAAAGACCTTCAAGTGAAGTATACAGAGTTTATAGAAGATTTGCAAGTCAAGGGCTACTCACGGACAGTTCCTGAAGAAAAGCTTCACGAGAATAACGGAAAAGTGTGGTACCTGCCTCATCATAACATCATAAACCCGAAAAAGCCAGAGAAAACACGTGTGGTGTTTGATTGTGCTGCCAAATTTCAAGGTAAATCGCTGAATGAGCATGTAATGCAAGGCCCTGATTTTACGAATTCATTAGTTGGTGTTCTTCTGAGATTTCGCCAAGAAAACGTTGCCTTAATCGCGAATGTTGAAGCCATGTTCCACCAGGTGCGCGTAAAAGAGGACGATGTCAGTGCACTGCGGTTCCTATGGTTTCCCAATGGCGACTTATCAAAGGACCCAGAGGAAAGACAGATGCTGGTTCACCTCTTTGGTGGCATCTGGTCCCCAAGCTGCGCCACGTTTGCTCTTCAGAAGACAGCGGAAGACCACAAGGCTCACTGTAAAGATAGCGTGATTTCTACCGTGAAGAGAAACTTCTATGTTGACGATCTTTTAAAGTCGGTAAAGAACAGCAAGGAAGCAGTTAGTACCTACAATGACCTGAAAAGCCTTTTGTCCCTCGGTGGATTTTATCTGACTAAATGGATCAGCAATAAAAGAGACGTAATTGATGCGATCCCCAAGGAAGACCATTCAAAGGAGCTGAAGAAGATTGACGTAGAAAAGGACCTCTTACCTGTGAACAGAGCGTTGGGAGTTCAGTGGAATGTTTCCAATGACAGTTTTCAGTACGACGTGAATATCCCGGCAAGAGAAGTGACAAAAAGAGGAATTCTCAGCTTTGTATCTTCAATATATGACCCGCTTGGCATAGTAGCACCGTTCGTACTGACGGCCAAGATCATCCTGCAAGAGTTATGTCTTGAAAAGCTTGGTTGGGACGATGAAATACCTCAAACTGCTATCAACCGTTGGAACAGCTGGATCAAAGAGTTGCCAAACCTTGTGAAGCTGGCAGTTCCAAGATGTTTTCAACCAGAGAATTTTGGTGAAGTCAAAAGAGTGGAGCTACATCACTTCTGTGATGCCTCAGAGAATGGATATGGTGCATCATATGTGAGGACAATCAGCCGTGAAGGGGAAATAAATTGCTCCTTTGCTATTGGTAAATCTAGATTGGCACCGTTAAAGCCCATGACAATTCCCAGGCTTGAGCTCTCTGCCGCTACAGTAGCAGTCAAACTAGACCGGATGTTAAAGAGGGAGTTGGAAATTTGTGTGGAAAAATCTGTATTTTGGACAGATAGTACAGCCGTTATCAAGTACATCAATAATGAGTAGCAAACGTTTTCAGACTTTCGTTGCCAAACCGCATTGCTGTGATAAAAGATGGATCAGATGCATCTCAGTGGAATTATGTACAGACGAAAATGAACCCAGCTGATGACGCATCAAGAGGTGTTTCTGCAAATGATCTCGTTGGTGACTCAAGGTGGATCAAGGGACCAGCGTTCTTATGGCAAAGTAAGGAAGCATGGCAAACTGAGCACACAGAAAATCTGGAAGTTGACGATGATGATGCGGAAATAAAGAAGAGTCTACAATCACACAGTGTTGCAGCGATCGAAAAGTCTTGTGATATGAACGAAGTGATTTTCTCAAAGTTCTCATCCTGGACCAGACTAAAAGAGTTGTCTCGTGGATATTGAGGTTCAAGAGTTGGCTTATTCTGAAGTCAAAGTCATCAACAGACAATCCAAAGCCACTTCCCAGAGAAAAGTTGACTATAGAAGAGCTGAAGAATGCAGAACATGCGGTTATTTTATGGATTCAAAGAAACTCCTACAAAGAAGAGATTGATGCCTTAACCTCAGGAAAGAAGCAGTTAAAGAAGCAAAGCAGTCTCCTCAACCTGGACCCTGTAATCATCATGGCCTTCTTGTGTCGGTGGTCGACTGAAACATTTGCCTACGGAGGAAAGCCGCATGAAATACCCCGTCATACTGCCGAAACGGAACCACGTGGTGGACTTGATAATCAGATACTATCACGATCTGTCTGGATCGGGAAAGAGTATGTATTGTCACTGGTTAGAGAAAGGTATTGGGTCGTTAATGCCAGAGCTTCAGTGTGTCGAATTGCTAGTCAATGCAAAAGACACCTCCAACAGCCCATGCAACAAAAGATGGCAGATTTACCGCAAAGTAGAATAGTTCCAGGTGAACCACCTTCACACATGTTGGCGTTGATTACTTTGGACCGTTTCATGTGAAATTTGGCCGCAGCCGAGTCAAAAGGTATGGTGTAATATTTACCTGTCTCGTCACTCGTGCAGTTCACATTGAGGTGGCACACAGTTTGGATACAGATTCTTTCGTCAATGCATTGAGAAGATTCATAGCACGCCGTGGTAAATCAAGTGAAATAAAATCAGATAATGGAACCAATTTTACAAGTGCTGAAAATGAGCTGAAGCATTCAATTCGTCAATGGAATCAGCAGAAAGTTCACGATTTTCTCCTTCAACAAGAAGTAAGCTGGCATTTCAATCCACCATCAGCCTCACACATGGGAGGAGTATGGGAGCGCTTAATCCGTACAATCAGGCGTGCCATGAATATGGTATTGAGGGAACAAATCTTGGATGACGAAGGCTTACATACACTTTTGTGTGAAATAGAGTCAATATTAAGGAAGACCTTTAACCAGAGTGTCAGATGACGCAAGAGATCCAAATGCATTGACTCCCAATCATTTGTTGATGTTAAAATCGAACGAGTGTTACTCCAAGAAACGATGGAAACAGATCCAGTATTTGGCTGATCTCTTCTGGAAAAGATGGGTAAAAGAATATCTTCCAACACTTCAACAGAGAAATGGCTAACACCAAAAAGAAACCTGAGAGAAAATGACATCGTTCTCATTGTGGAAAAACCACTGCCAAGAGGAGCTTGGAGATTGGGCAGAGTGGTTGATGTGCATATTGGAAGAGATGGTCTTGTGAGATCGGCAAAGGTCAAAACATCTCAATCTGAGTTAGTACGTCCAGTTGATAAGCTTTGCTTGTTAGAGGGCAGTGAAGAAAACCCTGCTGATGACGAACTTTGCACTGATTAAAGGATGAAGGAAACTGTTTCTTCTTGGAATAAACGTTTGGGGCCGGATGTATTGTGCAAAGTTTAATTTGAATTTTGATAACAATTGGTTTACTGAACTGAATTATAAACGCTTTGTTTGTTTATTATTTACGCATGTTTATTATTTAAGCATTGTTAAACACCTTTTAGTTCTCCCAATGGGACTGTTGCCTCAACATAAATAGCAGCTAATTGTTGAGGCAAGGGGAGAAAGCTTGGAAGGCGTGGCACTGCTGCTGTTTTGTAACGAAGTTTTGGTCGCCAGGATAAACAGTCTGTATGTTTATTTATTGATTTCCTTGTATTAATTTATTTACATTGTTGTTATCTACGTCGAAAGGTTTCTTAAATTGCATTCTGTAGTTATTTGTCGCTAAATTGTGTAATTTATTTTCTAGCAAACCACATTCGTGAAATTAAAACCTTTGGTTTATATGCTGTGTTTTCTGGGTTTGGTTCGCGGTGCGTTTAGGCAGTTTTACCAAAACCGATGCTTTGAGATTCGTTAATTACATTGTCACTACCTGCAATAGATCTAATGTGCAAAGGTAACCGATTCCAATACATTGGTCCGGCGTTACTAAAGGACCGATTTCCATAATTTGTGTTTGTTTCATCCACCTTTAGAACAAGATTTCGATTATCTAGCAAATTTAACTTACTTTTTAAGACGCTTGGTTCTTCTCCTTATACGCACTGGTGAACTATTACACATATTTTAGAAACGATTCTTTCCTTCACTTTCAACCAATGTAGTTGTAAAAACAGATCATGAACAGAACATTTTATCAACATGTTTTCTTAAAAAGAAAAGCCATGTATTATAACATCCATTTCAGTACTGAATTTCTCCTTCTATAGCATTGTCAAGGAAACATCATCGAAAACCTCATTATTAAGTTTCTGTGATTATTTCTTTAGATGCGTTTTCATATCGCTATTGGCTCAATCTTTTGTTGGTCATATATTGCGATTACCATGCAAGGAGGTGGGAGAGTTCAGCATTGTCAAAGACAACCTTGTGCTTCAAGGCTCAATTATCAATACGTTCAGTGGCTTGGAAGATTTTGATTGTGAACACGAATGCCGTATGAATCCCCAATGCAAATCAATAAATATTGAAAAAGAAGGCAGCAAACTGTGTCAACTGAATTCAGTTTCAACAGGTGAAATTTCCAAAGGAGAAAGTAATTTAGTGGCTAAATCTGGCTGGATTTACAAAACAACAAATTACAATGCAAAGCTGGTATTAATAATTATGATTGCTATACAAAAACTGATTATTAATAACTTGTGCCGTTGATAGGTGCAAACCTCAATTTGAATCAAAGGAGTAAATGATCTCGCATAGATATAAATAATAATATTTTGTTCGTAGATTGGAGAAAATTGTCAAATATTAAAACCATGTCCACAAGAATTTGTTTGCCAAGATTTGTGTTCGTGTCCATATTATGAATGCTTATTACTTCCAGGTGAAATTTGACTTTTCAATCATAAATATTCCCAAATGCATGTTCATAGCTAATCATGAACATACAGTTAAATGGAAGTTTAAAGTATATAAAATATCCTTGTACTTATTAGGAGATTGCATGGCTTGGAAAAAGCTTGGCTACAATTCCAGCAGGATTTACAATATTGCGAAATTGCCCAACAAGCCGATGAAGGTATTTTGTGACATGAAAACAGATGGAGGGGGTTGGATTGTATTTCAACGAAGAATTGATAGCACAGTTGATTTCCAAAGGACTTGGTCTGAGTATAAAAATGGCTTTGGAGATATGAGTGGAAATTTCTGGCTTGGCCTTGAGAAATCGCATCTTCTTGCAGGCCCAGGCAAAGGTGCTACGTTGATGGTTGAATTAAAGCATCGCACAGATGCAAACAAAGTCTACGCACATTACAGCACATTTGAGATTGGAAACGAGGCTGATGGATACAGATTGAATTTTGCTGGTTATTCAGGAAACGCAAGTGACTCCCTTCAAAAAGCTAATGGCATGAAATTCACAACAAAAGACCGTGATAACGACCTAAACAAAGTGAACTGTGCCATCAAATACAAAGGAGGTTGGTGGCACAAGAAATGTTTCAGTGCAAATCTTAACAATCTTTATCCAACAAGCACAAACCCAAGTTCGCTTTACATGAGCTGGAAATATCTTAAAAATGCATGGGGCAACATAATGTTTTCAGAAATGAAATTACGATTTCTTATTTAACACCCGGCGTTTTAACAAACAAAAAGACAACAAATAATAATATAAACTTTAACACATTTGGTGCAGTCTCTGAAATGCTAACTGATTAACAGATAAAAATGGTGATACGTAAATAATAACTAAGAACATGGACACAATGGTCCAAGCGAACCAGTAGTAAAAATGACATGTAAAGACAAGCACAGCCAAATCATAAGCTTCTATTTATATTTGTATGCATGTGTGCACATTGCACTCTTAATGTTTTAAGTATATCATCCTTAAAACCACATTTGCTATAGATTGCTGTGGTTATTAATGTCAAGACACTTTCCGTCAATGTTTTCTTCACTAGTTGCAATATAAATTATTTACTATTTGCAAACGATTTTCATGATATTATGTTTATAATTTATTGTGTTATATTTCTGCTTATTGCCTATTCGTATTGTGACCTGATACAAAGAACTTGCTAGAAAACGCACATAAGCTTTTCAAGTGTTCAAGTCTTTTCAAACTTCAAAGATATATGAGAAAAATTCGCTATTCTTGCTACACAATACCCAGGTTTCATCGCTGCGGAGGAGGACACGGGGTCCGTTGCTCAACCAAGACAATTCTTGTAGTGAAGCAAGTGGCAAGCTATATTACGAGTGTATAGCAAGTTTAGAAATGCGCTGAGTTTCAGATACTGCCACAAAAGTACGAAGCTAACTAGGCAAAACCCAATGGCCCAGCCACACACCAAACGAGACAATGCGTCAAAGAGAGGCTGATGAGTTAAGGAACGTAGATTTAGGTATGTAATTTATTCCACTCCAAGTTATAAATTAGAAATGCTAAAATAAAATGAAATGCTATTTGTAGTAAAGCGTTCCAGCCAAAAACAAAGTACTTGTAACTTCACTGCTTGTCTTCGTGATAATTTTACTGCAATTAGTTTTATGCTGAATGCAAAATAACTTTGAGCAGAGAATGCATATTTAATAATGAATTAGGCCCTTCAGTGTGTTTATTGAATGGAACCCATCTTAACTTTAAACAAGTCACCACAAAAAACAATAAACTATACTTGCCATACCGACGCAGCAGATATAGACAAAACTTTCATGATAAACAAACAATCGAGCATGCAATATTTACTTGTCAACGCAGGCTGGCTGATAGTCCTAGCAACTATAGAGCTGATGTGGGTCTGCAGCTTGTGCCCCCAGAATGGTATTCTAGTAGAACAAATACCCTGGGTACTCAATTACTGACCTCGGAAGGATGGACAGCTGAGCTTGGCTGACGGCTTGTAGTTCGTGATTTCGACCGTTCGTGGGCTCGAGCTTGAACACACGAAGACCACCCTTCAAAGTTAAAGGATACAAAATCCTGCACTTTAGCTGCGATTTTAACCACTCTAAGCTACACCACAATTGAGACATTCATTAGTGTATTGTGCAAAGTTGAATTTTAAATTTGGTTAACAATTGATTTAATGAACTGAAATATAAACGCTTCGTCTATTTACTACTTACACATGGGATCCTTTTTTAGTATAGTGAACATTTGTAGCTTTCCCATTGGGACTCTCGCCTCGCCTCAACATAAATAAAATAGCAGCGAATTGTTGAGGTGAGGGGAAAAAGCTTGGTAACCGTGGCACTGCTGTTGTCTGTAAGTATTTTATTTATTTTCTTGCCTTGATTTTTTTGCATCAATTTATTACGTTTTTGCCCTTACTTGTTGTTATTTATAACTTACATCTAAAAGTTTCTTAGGTTTGTATTCTAGAGTTATTTAGTAGATTGTTTGATAATTTATTTTACCTTCTAGCAAACCACATTCGTGATACTAAAACCTTTGGTTTATTTGCTGTGTTTTTCTGGTTTGGTTCACGGTGCGTTTGAGCAGTTTTCCTTCCCCAATGCTTTGAGATTTCGTTAATTACAATTAGCATTCTACATATTTTTAAAAATTCTTCGCTTAGGATTCACAAAACCTTTCTGTTCTTCATTCACAGAACATTAAACTGTTCTTATCAAGCCCTAAGCATTTGGCACTTGAAGCTTTAGGAAATTTCTTCTTAAAATAAAACCCAAATAAAGGTTTTAGGTTCTACGTGCTAGAAGCACGGAGCCAAAGAAAGGAGTAAAGGGAAATGTGTTGTATTTGGACAATTATTTGAATAAACTCTGACTTACTCTGTCTGATTAATTACAATAATTTGCATGTATGTTATATTATTATATGTTATATTATGTTATATTATAGCAAAAGTGACTCCTTGTTGAAAGCAAAAGGTCAATTGCTGTTGTTGCTGTTAGCGGTATTAGCGGTATTACACAAAGCCCACTTCAGAACGAATTGTTCTGAGCACATTTGCTTTGCAAAGTGCAAGGCTTACTACGTCACTAATATATTATTATTATTATTATTATTATTACTATTCTTATTATTATTTTTTTTAATTATTATTATTATACTATCAATCCATGCTCTTCTTTAAATTGTGCTGTTGTTGTTGCTGTTGCAAAAAAGGCGGGCCCGTCTCATTTTCCCGCTTGATTTCTACCACGCGAGCATTATTTCCCACTTGCCGCCAATTGCAGAGAAATTGTCACTTACAATAGTCAACAATACGTATTCACCAATAAATGATATCAACACTATTGAACAATTATGGCAAAAAGAAGATCACAAAGCATTGATGAAAATGAAGAACACAACCCCAAGAGCAAAACTTCAAGAGAGCAAGAAGAAGCAATGATGATAATAGTGGGCCTAAAAATACTAATGGAGCGGAGGAACACGTGTTGTCTGAGGAGAAAAGTGAAAATGAGGAAGAAATGGAAGTTGATTTTGAAAATTGCTCGCAGAATCCAGATTTTACAATCCAGGTATTGCATTTTGGTGAATGCTAAGTTGATTGAAATTAACTACTTACCTATAACTCCCACCCTTCATTCACACCTAATGCCCTGCCCTTCCCCCTCTTCGAGTCCGACGTCCAGTTCAAGAACCCTTCAGATGTTTTTCTATTGTTTTGTCCGTTTATTTCTGCTGTTTCTTTTGTATTTTCTGTTGACTCAACTCATCAACTCAAAGTAAGGCAAGTAGCAGTAAGACATTAATTAAGTAATTTTATTTTCATTTTTTAGTTTTATTTTTATTTTTATTTTCAATGTACCAGGTTGTAAACAAGCTCTAGCTTAACCCTGTAATTCACTTAAAATAATTAATACATACATAGATATATACATACTCTATTGTTCTATTTATTGTCTGCTCTATCTATTATTCAATTTATCTCCCCTGCCATGCCATGCTATGCCCCATACTTTATTCTACTGGCTCAAGCTCAACCATGCAAAGTGCTTTCAGTTGCAATCATTTAATGGATGTCAAAATATGTTTTTATTTTGCTTTCACAGACAGAGGCTGAAGTGGGGATCATTGAGAAGGTCATTTTGCAAAATTTCATGTGCCACAAGTACCTTGAAGTAAACTTTGGATCAAATGTTAATTTCATCATTGGCAGAAATGGGAGTAAGTTGAGAATTACTCTAATTACCTTTTTGCAAGCAAATATATAAGTACTCAGCAAATGTAGTTGGTGCAATGGAGTTTTGATCCCTACCTTTATAAGTTGACTAGTTGTTAAGTTTGTTAAGTCCAATTCTTTGTTATGTCAATGAGGAAATTTTTGTCAAACTAAGGTTTCTCATAGCGCAATTTTCTTTATAAATTTAAGGTGGAAAGTCTGCAATCATGACTGGTTTGATTGTTGGGCTTGGTGGAAAGGCTGCAATCACAAATAGGGGAAACTCACTGAAAGGATTTATCAAAGAAGAATGCAGGTATTGTATAATTGTATAAGAATAATTGCTCTTTGGGAGTAGCTTCTCGATGTCGTATTAATAATCACAGTTTTGTATTAACAGGCTTTAAAATCTCTTTCTCTCAGCTCTGCAGCAATTATTGTCAAGTTGAGAAACAGGGGAACTGATGCATACATGCCAAAGCAATATGGCGAAAGCATTTTCGTTGAAAGAAAACTCAATCGTGATGGTGCCAGTTCTTATAAAATAAAATCTCACGATGGTATGTTTTTGCTCCTCATTCTTTTCTGGTATTTATTTTCCAGCTTCTGGTTTTTTCTTCGTTAAAAGAAAAGCACTACTTATCATACCTGCTAATTCGTTTCACACTCTAAGCAGTTAATGCAGAGCATGCTTATACAACCAGAATGCCTGGTTGTATAAGCATGCTTGGATTGGATGCACTTTGTCTTATGCTCTTGACAACATCAAATCAAATATTCCAAATCAAAAGGAGTGTTTTGGGGACCAAGCTAGCTTTTGGATCTGCAGGGTTGACATTTTTTTATATCCGAATTTGTCTTTATTTCCAGGTAAAGTAATTTCTAACAAAAAAGAAGATCTGTTGACCATCCTCGACCAATTTAATATTCAGGTATCAAAGTTATTTATTAATATAATCAAAACCAGTTATTTATAGTAATTTCCATTGTAGTATCTTGTCTTTTAAGTTTCTAAAACTATTAACTACACTTGTTTGAAATAAATGAAAAATTGAATTGTTTCAATTAATCCCGTGATTTTTAATTTAACCCAGATTGATAACCCTGTGTCACTTCTCAACCAAGACACAAGTCGGTGCTTTTTAAATTCTTCTGATCCCAGTGACAAATACAAGGTAATTTAAAGTTTTTATATCATTTTTCACTGTTGTTTCATCATTTCCAGGGGCGTCGTGGGACCTGAATTTAAGGGTTGGCGAAACACGAAAAAGTTCTGAAAAGTGGGCCAAACAGTGAAAAATGTTTAAAAAAGTGGGAAAATCCCCAAAATTTCCAAAAATCCAGCGATGTTGCTTTCACAGGATGGGTTATGCCTGCCCCAATGCCCCTGATCATTTATCACTATTGTTCAACATTAGGGTAACACTATTGTTGGTTTAACATTTCCCTATTGTAGTTAAATGTCCTTGTTGTAACCTCTGTTCATATTTCTATTTTTTCATGGAAATTTGTTGTCATGCACATTTCATTTTTCACATCTATGTTGTTGATTTTGCAGTTCTTCTTGAAAGCTACCCAGCTGGAGCAGATGAGTATGCACTACCAGATGATTTTCGAAAAGAAGGAGAACATCAACATTACGTTGCTCAGAAAAAAAGAGGTTTGTTGATTTGACTTGTGCCCAAATATACATCACAATCAGTTGGGTCTCAATGCATCAAGATTCCTTACCTTTCCATTTTACCCCCTCTCCCTTTCTTTTCCCCTCCTTTTTATCCCCGTCCTAGTCCTCTCCCATCTAACGCAACTCTCAATGCAATTAACTTGAACATCAAACTCTTTGAGCTTTTATCGTACATTTGAACCTCAATTAGTCGACTTTCATTTATGTCGAATTCCTTGATTTTTCGTAGCTACACATTTCTGTCTCCTTTGAATTTGATTTACCATCAGTTTACCGTATGTTTTAAGCCTTGATAACTTGAACTCTCGTTAACTCAAACACATTTATGGCTGTTTAACTTAACGAGACTTGACAATTTTTATCTGATTGATTCCTCCTCTGTCATATCAAAACTCCAGATTATAGCTACCTTGTCAAACGGTTTCTACAGATACAATAGAAGCCTTTAATTGTATTAAGGCTATTGTTCAATTACAATAGGCTATTGTTTCTTCTATTGTGTTGTGTCAGATTCTGCCCGAGATGGAGCAACATGTGAAGGTATTGGAAGAGAAATACCAGGACATGGCCCAACTGAAAGAGATGAAGGAGAAAGTGAAGAACTTGAAGGAAGAACTCGTCTGGGCGATTGTCAGAGATAACCTCATGGTAAGTAATTTGTCATATTATCACTAGTATTTTACAACTATTTCAGTGAGTTACAGTCGCTGGCCATTCAGAGCAAGAATTTTCACAATGGAAGCCCACAATAAGTCGAACGCCTGAATGTATAGAAAATTGTTCTGTTTCATTTCATGTTGACCTGTCGTATGTGTGTCTTGTGTTGGTCCTTCCTTAGCTCGAACGAACTCCTCGTTAACTCGAACATATTTCGTATTCCTTTGGGTTGTAAACCTATTGATATTCAAGAGTAGCTTAAGAGAATTCGAATTGTTGAGGGTAAAATAAGTGAAACACATTCAAAAATGGATAGGTAAACCGTATTTAGAACCGATGTTTGTAGTTACTTCGAGCTGAAGTAAGCAAACATAATGTCTTCCCAAACAACAATGCAGTAATAACAACAACTGCAGTAGCGTAATTTCAACCGCTCTCTTTTACACCGAGTGGCCTGGGCTTTATTTTTTCCAGGAATTGGAAGGCGCGAAAAAGAACTTGCATCGCGAAGAGGGCCGAGTTCCGAAATACGACAATAAAATCGAAGAATGCAAGGTAAAATTCTTTCAACTCATATCAACGTAATTTCCACGACATACGTAGCTGTGATCTTTAAAGTGTAATTGTACATAATTACTTGCGACCCACTGACTGCTATGTATGCATGAGCTTCCCGCTGCTGCGAAGTAAAAATTGGTAACTCTTGGGTGCGTATTTACCATCTTGCATATAGAATAAGCTTCTTCTATTGCGGCCCTCGGTCCACACAGATTTTGTGCCGCGACATCGATTCCACCGTGCGCTATAGAGATGGGAGTATGGAATAGTATCTAATTAATCTGTCTCTATGCTGTACATCTTTCTTTATGTGTGCTTGAATTGAGTTGTGGAATGAGATCCACGGATAAAAAGTTACTTGTAAGAAGCTCTTAGGCTCACGAAAACAATAGGAAGACAATGAGAGATCTTTGTTAACAATGGGGCTTAACCTGGCTCTTAGGCTCACGAGAACAATAGGAAAACAGTGAGAGATCTTTGTTAACAATGAAGCTCAACCTGAAAGTCCTTTTTCTTAATTTGCGGGATCTTTCTGTACTAACCAGCCAAGTCACTCCCAACTAAGCTACTGCTATTTTCACATCCCTGAAACAGGCCGACATGGAAGCAGCTGAAAAAACACACGAAGCAAAGGAGTTGACAATCAGAAGCCTCGTCGATGAAGCCACTGAGTTGGCGCACAGAAAAGCGGAGTTTGCTGCCCAGTTCAAGAAAATGAGAACCGATATGAGATTCAGACAGGTAATCACGTGATTGCACATTGATGGTATGATACAGTAAAAACCCGCATAGGAAGAACCTGTCCATACTGCATATAGTCCATTGTTTAAATACAATAGGTTATTGTTTTGTCCATTGTTTTGAGCAGAAATGGCAACCTGGAGGGTTCTTATTTGCGGGATTTTGCTGTATTGGAAAATTTTGTATTGAAAATTTCAACATTTGTATGACAATTTTTTTGCTTGTGTGTTTAGGAGAGCATTCGCAAGAAGGAGAAGGAAATTGATTTGTCAGAATCAGAGCGACGTCAGCTGTACGAAAGAATCGAAGAAAGCAAACAAAAGTAAGTCAACTCTTCTCCCTCCCCTCTTTTACGTTTCTCTAACTGGATGTGTGTCAGTGGTGATGGTGCTATGGTTATTGCGAACGACAGAAAGATACGAATGGTGATTGTGGAGTTCTACCTGTCATGTTACTGACTTTACCCCCTGAAGATGTATAATTGTGCATTGTTTTCCTATGTAAACAGTGAATCTTCTCATGGGAGCGTATATACTCGTAGTAAGAGCTTTTTTCAGTTACCCCCTAGTAATGCAGAGTTCCAGCTTACTCCCTTGTCATTGTAGTAGGGACCCCCGCATACTATTTTCTATGTAACTTTATATCCGGCGGTTGTTGTGCGTAGCTTCATTCTCAGATAGTCGTTGTTCGGGAAACTCAAGTTCAGTTTATCTGTCTACAGTCTCCAACATCATGCACAATTCCAGTTTACCCCCGGTAATGCACAGTTCCAGTTTACCCCCTAGTAATGCACAATTTCTTATTGATTACAATGTGCTTACTCATTTTTTCGGGGGATATGAACCGGTTCTTTTTGTCTTTGTTGTTTAGGGCTGTCCGGGACTTGGAAGCTGAGAGGACGAAAATGCAAAACATGTTGGCTGAGAAGGAGCAGGCGCGGCAGATGGTCCAATCACAATTGAGCACGTCCATTCACCATAGAAACCAACTCAACATGTCAATCAAATCTTCGCAAGAGAAATCA
>RQOL01000926.1:0-13586 GCA_013076295.1 Sanderia malayensis
TCCACACATTTGGGGCGCAAAATAATTTGTACATGCGTCGAACATTTAGTCCATGAGCAAACAGATGGGCACGAGTGAAGGACATCAAATAAAATACGAAAATATAAAAAGAATTTACCTTCCGGTCTCGGTCGCTTACTACAAAGAAAGAAAGAGAGAGTGAAGAAAATCCAGAGACACTGATAAACATGAAATGCACACAATAATAATTTTACTGTATTCATAAAACAAGGAAAAATTCTTTTCCGGTTTCTTCGATCCTGGTTGTCCATGATAAAAGGGGTGAAATTATACTTGCATCTCGATTTTATTGAAATCACAGTAGGGAGTCACCGACAGGGAGTCAATAATAATACTATTGAATTATGGAAGTGTTGATTTTTCGATATACATTTAAATCAGCAACATGATTTTGCAATAATATTTCTTATTACAATACACAGTCACAAATAGAGTATACCATAGGCGCCGACTACGTGGGGGCTTGGGGGCTGAAGACCCCCCCTGGAAATTGCTATGGGGGGCTCAGCCCCCCCTGGAAATTTTGTTTGGGATCTGAAAAACACGTTTATTTTATTGAAGAAACACTAATCAAAGAATTGAGCTGATGATACTGTAGACCATGATGGTATATCTGTTTTATTGCAATGTTTTGTTTTTTGTTATACATAATACATATGTATATTGTACGTTATTTAATTTTGAGCCCCCCTGGGAAAAATAAAAGTCGGCGCCTATGGAGTATACTGGAATTGAATAGAAAAGGTTCCTTGGCCTTGTTATGTAATTATATAGAGAGATGTGCCTGTTTTATGCTGTGTGCTTTCTTAACATAAGAGTCTTTAGTGTTAAAAACGGACTCAGTTGTAGTTACTTCAGTTACTTCATCAAAAAATTTACTTTAGTTACTCAGAAAAAATAACATCATCAAAAAATAACACAATAAAAATAAGAAAAAATAACTTCATCAAAAAATAACACAATAACGGCGACAGTAATAACCAAGTACTTTGCATTTTTTATCCTTACTAGAGATCAAGACCAATGTAACAATGTGCATATATGAGCTACGTCAGGTTTCTAAGCAATGAGATGTATAAGAATGGGGTGAATTAGGCAAAACGTAGTCTGTAGTAGAAGCAGATTATCATTGCTTACTATGAAACGCTTATGAGTAAGATCAAGACCCTTATAAGAATCACATATAAGCTACACAAGGTTTCTAAGCAGTGAGATGTATAGGAATGGGGTGAATTGGGCAAACCGTAGTCCGTAATAGAAGCAGATTATCATTGCTTACTATGAAACGCTTATGAGTAAGATCAAGACCTTTATAACAAGTCGCATATAAGCTACACAAGGTTTCTTAGCAATGAGATGTATAAGGATGGGGTGAATTAGGCACAATGTAGTCCGTAATAGAAGCAGATTATCATTGCTTACTATGAAATGCTTTTGAGTGAGATCAACACCCATGTAACAGACGCATATAAGCTACGTAAGGTTTCTAAACATCGAGATGTATAAGAGTGGGTTGAATTAGGCAAAATGTAGTCTGTTATAGAATCAGATTATCATTTCTTACAATGAAATGCTTATAAGTGAGATCAAGACCCATCTGTGTATCTTCAGTGTCTATATTTGCCTGTGAGGATTGCAATACCTTTTCTTCAACATCTAAAGAATTGAACAATTAAAGAATGTCTTTGGCAAAAGAACTTTACATCATTTTTTACGTATACTTCTGAAAGCGTCTAACTTTGTCAGGTACGAGACATGCGCTTAAAAATATTCAATGATTGAAAACACTTGAAAATTTAAGCACCTGTAGCTAATTCAATTTGGAAACTCGTATTTTCTTATGGTTATATCCTGATCTATCCTGGCTAGATTTTGGTGATTTTTGCAACATCTGGAAACATTCTTTGTTCTTTGTCAAATTATATAAACCAGGCATATAAAGAAAACCAAAAAATTTGATATTTTGTGACGTCATACCTAGGTAATCTTTTCACTTTACCATCATGAACATTGTTGGCCTAACTCCAAACTTTTATATCCCGAAGGTATTTGCACTTGAAAATTTTTATAAATTTTCAAACTCTTACCTTCAGTTTTGGATTCTGGCATTTTATCTTGCTATGTATGTGTACAGTAGGTTACTGTATGTTGATAATGACACTGTGTTGATAATATTTCGAACGCAAAGAATTTATTTTTTACCAAAGTTACCCAAATTTAGAAAATTGTTGATTTTCCGCCAAGATTTCCCTAATAAAAATTCCCTCGCTTGGGTTACTTAGTTGGAAAATTTGTGGAAGTCCTGGGGAATTCAAATCCCGAAATAAGTCTGGAAAATTGTCGAGAACAGCGTGCGAGCAACCGCGAGAGCTTGTTGGACTGAAACTATTCAACTCAACAAAAGAAAAGTAAAAAGGTCATTTTGAGGCATGGAAAAGAACAAAAGATTGATAACACCTACCATCAAGGCCATAGCCACGCACGAGGTGTTATATGATTCTTGTTGGATTTCAGTTCCACAACGCCACGCTTTTCGCTTTTACTTTAAAGTTTAAATATTTACTTCATTCGAAATGTTGTCAAAAAGATCCAGAAGAACGTTTTTGAATCCTGCCGAGATTGCAAAACTTTGGATTCGGAAGCACCAAGATCAAGATGGACTGGATAAAAAATTCATCGATGAGTCGATCGGTGAGTGAGTTTCTTCTTGGTTTCTGCCTTCTTTGTGGCCAATTTTTGTTCTTAGGCCTGTAGCACCCTAGTATGTTGCTTTGACTTGGATGGGTTAGAGAAGATAGATGAAGATTGATTTGAAAAGTCACCCTTGGTTCATTTTTCATTGGGGTTCTGTGAGACTTAAGGTCAGGCTAAGCTCATGACCTTGCCGATTGCAAATAATGCTCAAGGTTGATATTGGAGATTGAAGAGATTGAATAAGATATAATTAAAAATACCTGTCAATTTATAAATATTCATCCATGTTTCATAATTGTTATCTTGTTATATCATGATTTTTACAACATTTTTATTTTGCAGGATGGGGTGTGATTGCGAAGAAGACCTTTGAGAAAGGAAGTTTTCTTCTAGAGTATATTGGGGATACTGTTTCAAGAAAGGAAGGGGAGATCAGAGAAAAAAAGTACGAGAAGGCAAAGCTTGGATACTATTTGTACTTCTTTAGCTCTAAAGGCAAGGAGCTTTGGTAAGTTCTCTTAAATACTTTGACTAAAAGTATGTACTGGAAATTTTTAGCTCACATTGACTTTAACAAATTGTCAGTGTAAATGTGAGCAAAAAACGCCTGTCTGTTGTTTGCATGTATCACAAATGTTAATTAAGGCAGAGTCTCAATTTGTTTTTGTACCTTGGTTTCCCTGGTCGGCAACAAAATATTCAGGTTTTTTTTTATTTAAAGAAGTGTCAATTTCTCACAGATGTTTATCACAGGAAAATCCCGCAACAACAAGCCCCCGCCTTGCAAGGCATTTTATTTTCATAATTAACCTGAAGACTAGGCCCTGCAAAAATTCTGCTTTAACTCAAATTCAAATCAATCAATGTTTTTTGCCCTGCCCCAAATCATATTTGCAATGCATACCTACTTTCCAATGCAATTCTATTCCCACTTCATTATATATTCTTTCTGCATCTTAGCTCTCTGTACTTTGTCTTGCATGAAAGAAAACAATTTACATGCACTATGAGGACATTATATATTCATTATATATTCTTTCTGCATCTTAGCTCTCTGTAATATGTCTTGCATGAAAGAAAACAATTTACATGCACTATGAGGACATTATATATTCTTTTTATATCTCAGCTCTCTGTAACATGTCATTTATAATCAAAAACAATTTACATGCACTATGAGGACATTATGTATTCTTTCTGCATCTTAGCTCTCTGTAATATGATTTGCATGAAAGAAAACAATTTACATGCACTATGAGGACATTGCATATTCTTTCTACATCTCAGCTCTTTGTAAGATGTCTTGTATGGGAGAAAACAATTTACATGCACTATGAGGACATTGTATATTCTTTCTACATCTCAGCTCTCTGTAAGATGTCTTGTATGAGAGAAAACAATTTACATGCACTATGAGGACATTATATATTCCTTCTGCATCTCAGCTCTCTGTAAGATGTCTTGTGTGAAAGAAAACAATTTACATGCACTATGAGGACATTATATATTCTTTCTGCATCTTAGCTCTCTGTACTTTGTCTTGCGCGAAAGAAAACAATTTACATGCACTGTGAGGACATTATATATTCATTCTGCATCTCAGCTCTCTGTAATATGATTTGCATGAAAGAAGACAATTTACATGCACTATGAGGACATTATATATTCTTCCTATATCTCAGCTCTCTGTAACATGTCTTCCATGAACGAAAACAATTTACATGCACTGTGAGGACAATTTATATTCCTTCTGCATCTCAGCTCTCTGTAAGATGTCTTGTGTGAAAGAAAACAATTTACATGCACTATGAGGACATTATATATTCTTTCTGCATCTTAGCTCTCTGTACTTTGTCTTGCGCGAAAGAAAACAATTTACATGCACTGTGAGGACATTATATATTCATTCTGCATCTCAGCTCTCTTTAATATGATTTGCATGAAAGAAGACAATTTACATGCACTATGAGGACATTATATATTCTTCCTATATCTCAGCTCTCTGTAACATGTCTTGCATGAACGAAAACAGTTTACATGCACTGTGAGGACAATTTACATTCCTTCTGCATCTCAGCTCTCTGTAAGATGTCTTGTGTGAAAGAAAACAATTTACATGCACTATGAGGACATTATATATTCTTTCTGTATCTTAGCTCTCTGTACTTTGTCTTGCACGAAAGAAAACAATTTACATGCACTGTGAGGACATTATATATTCTTTCTGCATCTCACCTCTCTGTAATATGATTTGCATGAAAGAAAACAATTTACATTCACTATGAGGACATTATATATTCTTTCTGCATCTCAGTTCTCTGTAATATGTCTTGCATGAAAGAAAACAATTTACATGCACTATGAGGACATTGTATATTCCTTCTGCATCTTAGCTCTCTGCCCTTTGTCTTGCATAAAAGAAAACGATTTACATGCTCTATGAGGACATTATATATTCTTTCTGCATCTTAGCTCTCTGTAATATGTCTTGCATGAAAGAAAACAATTTACATGCACTATGAGGACATTGTATATTCTTTCTACATCTCAGCTCTCTGTAAGATGTCTTGTATAAGAAAAACAATTTACATGCACTATGAGGACATTATATATTCTTCTGCATCTTAGCTCTCTGTATTGTCTTGCATGAAAGAAAACAATTTACATGCACTATGAGGACATTATATATTCTTTCTGCATCTCAGCTCACTGTAATATGTCTTGCATGAAAGAAAACAATTTACATGCACTATGAGGACATTATATATTCTTCCTATATCTCAGCTCTCTGTAATATAATTTGCATGAAAGAAAACAATTTACATGCACTATGAGGACATTATATATTCTTTCTATATCTCAGCTCTCTGTAACATGTCTTGTATAATCAAAAACAATTTACATGCACTATGAGGACATTATATATTCTTTCTGCATCTTAGCTCTCTGTAATATGTCTTGCATGAAAGAAAACAATTTACATGCACTATGAGGACATTGTATATTCTTAGTACATTTCAGCTCTGTGTAGCATGTCTTGTATAATAGAAAACAATTTACATGCACTATGAGGACATCTCAATTCTAGTGTTTAATGCAGTATACATTTTTCAACAGGAACTAAGTATTTCAACACCATTGCATCATCATGAAATATCAGCTGCAAGTGATATCCAAGATTTTACTCAACCATTGTCACCGGTCATAAATCCTATACTTGTCATGAAGGTAAAAACAAAATGTAAAATTTTACAATTTTAAACATTATTCCCCGTGTATGTATTAATTTGTCTTTCTAAGTCCTTATTAGTATTCATGGATATACGTTTTCATATATTTTAAGGATATAACATGATCTCAATATACCCAAACTATTTTTGAGCCAATATTGAATATATCAACATACAGGCACTGTATGAAGGCAATACATATTCTTTATACACCTCATCTGTGTGTTATATGTTCTTTATAAAAGAAACAATTAATATCTACTATTAGGACATGAAATGGTCTTTGTACATCTCAGCTCTCTGTAGCATGTCTTGTATGAAATAAATTAAGATATAGTACTATGTATACTTGTAATGTTTATTGGATGAAACCCCTGACTATTGTTTTATCTATTTGTGATGTTTCATCATTGTTTTTAGGCTGCTCACAGAGAGAAAATGGGCTCCAAAGATATGATAATTGCAGACAATGGTAAATTTCCAACTTTTTTAATTTCTTTTGTTATTTTTAACCCAGAATCGATGGACTGATTTTTATAAATTGAAAGTGATAATTATAAACTCTATCAAAAGATTTTGTTCTTTCTTCCCCTATATCTTGATGGATGTTGATATTAAAAAGAGCTTTTTTCCTTAATACACTGACTTCACCACTATGACCACCAAAAACATGTAGCTAATTGTTCAGACATTGTTAGATATTGTGACACATGGTTGCAAGCTGCATTGAAAGGGATGAATTTGTATTAACATCTCAGGTCATTTGAATCGATTGGACAAAATATCTAAGCTGTCTTGTCTCTATCTTTTTCTTAAATTTTACAAATCCTCCTTCATTGAAATATTCTTTACAATAATTTAGACATTGTTCCAGAAAGTGATCAGGAGGATGATCTTTAGTTCCTTTGGTTGGTTCCATTTCATGTTGGGTAAGTCTGATTGGTTTTTTCCTAAGTTCCAGATAATGATTCTTGGTATCTAGACAGAGACAAGTCTTGTCCTGCACAGTGTAAAAAAGAATTTTGGTTTTTGCCAATTTTGAAATTCTCAGTAGCAATATTAAAGAGCCAGCATTTGATGATGATGGGAATCATTGGTTTGTTATTTTCTGTAAATGATTATTGATCACTAATGATTATCTTTGTTCTATCTTGCTTATTTTGCAGGATATAAACACCAGCGTGGAAAATGTTAATGAGAAAAAATTATTTGCCTCCGACAACGTTAATCAAATTACAAATGTAAGTATGAGTCCATTTTCAAATAAAATGGAATCAATCTATTGAATCACATTTTGCTAATTACTTTGTTCTCACACTAGAAAAATTTTTGTAAAAATTGGTAACTCTTTTATGGCAACTGTTTAGGTTAATGTTCAGACCCTTTAATACAAAGTTTTTTTTATTGTGAAGTTGCAGCGAGCTTGTGTTTGTGATAATGTCTAATGTCATATTTAGAATACATGCTTTGTGTAGAGTTTACATTCCTTAGAAGATGTTTCAATGCTGTTTCGTTTTTTAGGATAACGGCGTAGGCTCTGAGAACCCTAATTATTATGCCTTTGATGAAAGTGAGGAAATTGAAAGTGTAAGTTTATTTTCAATGACAAATTTTATAAAAAAGGCAGCCCAAGCTCTAAACCTTTTGGTGTTTGCTTTTATTATCATTTTTCAGGCTCTATGAAATTGTGAAAATAATTAGTTCGTGGAGTAATGGAAATGTTTTTGTAACTAGGTTGACCTTCACAATGATTCCGGAATTAACGGTGATTTTAACCAAGTAATAGAAACTGATGAAATGACAGATGATAATGAAGAAGAAACTTCACCAATGGAATGGCTTTCGAATGTATGTTTTTTATAATATTTTTTAAATAATATTTTGTAAAACTCAGTCCCTTCTGGTTATCATACTTGCATGGAACCCTCAGTTTTGAAACTTTTGTTGCTTCAATTCTAGATGAAATATGAATAGGCCTATGCATTCTCTCTCACAATCAGAAAAGTTGTATTAAAATCAACATCAATCAATTGTTTTATCAATTATCATTTAATTGCTTTGTCTTTCAAGCCTTTCCGTCACCTTATTTGTCAAGACTGTTCAATTCATTTGCCATTTTTCTTTATTCCTCCCAAATTTTTTGTAGCAAAATACTTTCTATTTACTATTCTACAGCAAAATACTATACTATCTCGCCCTATCCATGATTGAAGGTTGTGTATTGTGACAATGCTTCCATTTCTAACCTTGGACCAATCTTTTATTTGTAGATTAATAGTGCAGAGACTTGTAGAGATGAATTTGAGAGAGTCAATGACAATCAAACTGCTGGCTCGTTTGTTGTGATGCCCTCAGTAACGGAAGATATAATTGTAAGTGGCTAAGCACATACTACTTTAGTATTGATTCATATTAGCTATGCAAGCGCAGATATTAGATTATAATTGTATGAATGGGGGCTATTTTGTTGCAACAGAAAGCCAGATCAGAGAGAGCCCTTTACCGATCTTCTTCCGAAAACTTTCCGAAATAATGTCCTCAAGGTAGCTGTTTTCAATAATAATTGACCTTGTTTTGTCAATTCATTAGTGCCCAATGAACTATTGATAATTACCTTTGTTTTGGACTTGAGGAATCCGCACATATGTTGAGGCTTCTAAATGTTGGTTTGCTATATATATTGTTGGGAGATGTGGTAGTAACCTTTTAATTCTTATTGCAAGGGACATATTTCACACTCAGTAGTGTAAAACTAGGTTATCCTCCAAAGTTAACATTTGATGTTGGAGACAAAATTTAAAGCTCATGTCATAAAAAAGGCTGAGAGCCTCGCATATGTTGCAGAAACCCACAGCAAAGTGAAGTTACAATGCAGCGGCAAAGTTCTTTTGTTCTTAATAGGCATTCTGACTAAGATCCTTATTTGTGATAGTCCAATTTGAACCCTAGACTTCAATGCTAATCAAGGCTTTGTTTATTTCTTTATGTGTTTAGTCGTTTTACAGATAATCCAGTATAGTAGTTTTTCGATTATCCGGTCTGTTAAAAAAAATTTGCAACAACGAAATCATTGTCCAGCGAATATTCCATGTTTCTCTGCATAAACCACTCGAACATCAAAATGTAACACAAAAATGATCCCAAAATCCTTCTAAATCCCAAACTACTCTTGGATACTGAGAATTTTGGTTACTGGTTTTCGCTGTGATTACATATTTTCGATTATCGGGAGTTTTGGATTATCCACACAAAATTTGGAAATTTTGTTCCCTGAAGAGGCCGGATAACCGAACAACTACTGTAATGCTGAATTGGTTAGAGTTATAGTTGTTTATGCTCCCCTTAACATATTTTCCTGATGATGTATTGTACTTCAAAACCTATAACTGAACTATTTCATTACAGAAGGGTAAAGAAAGGAAGCCTGTTGAAAGCAGTGATGATGATGATGTTTATAATGACCCATCCTATGAAGCTGATGATGTCCAGAGCAGCACAGACTCTGACTCTGACTCCTCTGACTCTTCAGGATCTGACGTTTCAGACACTGATGACCTTTCCATTGGTAAGTCAAAGAAGAAATCAAGCAAAAGAGTGTCGTCATCCATTCAGTCAAGGAAAACACAATCTTGCGAAAGTATACGTAGTACTAGTGATACCCAACAAGCAAGACCTGAAGTGCTGCCAACGGTTCAATCCTCAGTGAAACCTAAAGGTAGTTGTCATTCGATTTTGTTTTGTTTTGTTTTATACTACTTTTATGGTCAGTCTACAAAACTTCTGACACCACGAGTCAGCTGGATTACACGCGACGCCACAGTAGCTTCAAATTGCTTTAAATTTTCTTTCTGTAGGTAAAATATTGATGTTTTTCTTCTAGTTACTGTACCTCTGTTCAAGAAGAACGAGCATGGTGGCAGAGTATACGACAAAGCCCACAATTGCTTCTTTTGCGACAAAGAGTGTCTTAAGATTGCAAGGCTTCTGTTGACAGTGCATAAAGATGAAGAGGACGTGCTGAAAATAATAGCAATTGATGAAAAAACAAAAGAGGGCAAAGTAAGAAGGCAAAAGGAGCTTGAGAGACTGAGGCTGAAGGGTGATTTTCGCCACAACTCCAAGGTGCTTAAGTGCGGAGGAGAGCTGAAAGTTTTGCGTCGTCCAATGACAAGTGATTTGGCAGATTACCGTCAATTTACCCCATGTACCCATTGCTTGGGCTTTGTCCAAAGACATGAGTTGTGGAGGCACGTGGCACAGTGTGATTTCAATAATCACAAAAAAGATCCAGATGCAGAAGAGCATGTTGCAAACAGGCGACTGCAACACGAGAGTGAAATGTTGCTATATGGGAGCCAAGAATTCTGCAGCCAGGCCATGCAAGATTCTGTTCTGTCATCAATGCGTCCTGATGAAATCAGCTTTGTTGCCAAAAGAGATGATCTAATCATCCTTTTTGGCAGCTCTTGGTTTGAAAAAAGTGGCTCTTCAAGAGTTAATCATATTTCAGATAAAATGAGATCCTTAGCGAGGCTCTTGATCAAATTGCGTGAACTCCCTGGAAAAGAAGAGGCTGACCTGGCTGATTTTATCAAGCCACGGATGTTCGACAGTGTAGTCAATGCAACAAAAGATCTCTGCATATTCACTCAGTCTGCAGAGAATGATCATATATCAACTTTTAATAAGCCTGGATTGGCATTGAAGATAGGTCATGCACTGACAAGGTGTGCAGAGCTTCTGAGAGGTCTTGCACTAAGACAAAGTAACAAAGATATGAAGGAAGATGTCGACTCCTTCATTCAACTTATAAGCTCAGAGTGGTCGGCAAAAGTGTCCTCTGCAGCTTTGAGGAAACTTGGGGACAATGCATTTAAGAAATCCCCTCACATGCCAAAAACGGAAGACCTGGTCAAGCTGAGAGACCATTTATTGAAGGAGATCCCACTCACCACCAAAGCTGTCTTGTCAGAGCCAAGCTTGACCAATTGGCGAAAGTTGGCTGAGTTAACTGTTGCAAGGATCTTGCTGTTTAATAAGCGAAGGGGAAATGAAGGTTCAAAGGTGGAATTGAAACAGTTTGAAGAGCGTCCAAAGTGGCTCGATTTGAGTATGGAGGAGATGTCCAGGTCTCTTCAGCCATTAGAGATGGAACTCTGTAAAAGGTAAGGCTTGAGTCCCTGCAGCACTCAAATTTAATAAAATATGGTAGGCCATAGTGATAGTCGTTGTCTTTGTTCTTTGGCAACATTTGAAAAATGTACCCGCTGTGAAACCAGAAATTGAGGCAATGATTAATTATTGGACCAATATTTAGGGTTTCAATTGGCTTTTCATTGTGGGTCAATAGACTGGATAGAGAAATAAGATCAAATGAAATGTAATCGATAGAATAACACTTTGTTCATGTTATGTATTTCTTATTTACAAAATTTTTAACTTACTTCAATTTTGTAGGATAGACCTGGTTTATATACGTGGAAAACGAGGGCAAAAAGTTCCAATTCTAATGGACAAAGCTGTTGTGGCAGCCATTGAAGCCTTGATCAAACAGAGGAATGCTGTTGGAGTGTCTGCAGAGAACAAGTACATTTTTGCAGCCCCAACAAGGGGGTCCAAAAAGTACCTTAGAGGCCCTGATTGTCTTGCATCTGTCATTGGCCAGTGTGACCTTATGTCCCCAAATCTTATAAAAAGCACCAAGCTGAGGAAGTACATCGCAACAGTATCGCAGATAATTGATCTGAATAGTTCTGAATTGGAATGGCTAGCCAACCATATGGGGCATGATATATCTGTTCATAGGGAGTACTATCGTCTACATGATTCTACGCTGGAGCTGTCAAAGGTGAGCCGTCTTTTACTGGCTGTAGATGAAGGATCCGCAGCAAAATGGCAAGGAAAGAGGCTCAGTGACATAGACTTGAATGGTGAGCTCATTGTTGCACTTCTATTCTTAAAATTATGCTATTTTCAAATCCTATCCTATAGCTAAATTTCTTATCTTTCAATTATGACATTTTTCTTGAATTTTCATGTTCTTTTCTCCTTGAAGAGCTGGGCCCTCAAACTGTAAGCAAATGGGTGTTTTTGAATTCAACAAGCATAATTGTAAATGGATGAATCCCTCTGTAATTGTAATAATTTTTGTTCCAGTGTGATGCCAGGTATGTAGGCCGTACTTCCCAGTGACTAGGAGATAGGGTCAATTAGCATGCTCCTTACATTTATTAACACATTTTTCGGCAAAGAGAGCAACCACCCTGCAACTCTGGGCAGCAACACACTCTTCCGCAGCGGAAGCCGAAAAATTTAACCACTCCAAGCATGATTCTGCCGTACCACAACATTTACTAGACTACCCAGAGTGTGCAGAAAATTACAACTGATTGGTGAATTTTGAGTCGTATCTGGGTAAAATTTCACCCAATTGTTTCAATTGTTTTGGTCTGTTTCTGACATTCATACTCTGGGAAGTTTCAAAAAGCCTTTAAGTATGACTGAAAATGTTTCTGCTGTTTAACGCCATTTTGAAGTTTTCGGAAGAACTACAAACATTTATTTCATGTAGAAATTCCCGTCGAGGCAGATGAAGAGGATGACGAAGGAGGGGAAGGAGATAGAGCTGCAGTTGATGTTGACATAGAAGAAGAGGATGTGGAAAGTGTAACAGAGCAAGAGCCATCTCAAGCTGCTACTAATTCTTTTGAAAGCAGCAAAAAATCACAAGGTATGTGGTATATAATTATGTATTACCCTGTTAGAATGTGGAAAGTTACCTGTTTGAACTTATGGAATGGGAGGAAATTTTGTCTACAATTCAAGTTTGAAGTTCATTTTCCGCTTTGCTTTTTATCTTGATGTTCATATTTTTACAGGAAGTAAAAGTGCAGATCAATGAAAAAAGGGTGGAAGGAATTATGCTCCATGGAGTGTTGATCAATCGAAGGTTGTCCTGGATTTTTTCTCCGAGAATATCAAATCAGGCAAGAATCCGGGAAAAGGAAAATGCATGGAATGCATTGGAAAATATAGTATTCTGCAGAAGAGATCCTGGCAGAATATAAAAGATTTTGTTAGAAACCACATCGTTAAAGCACACAGGCATGACAAATCTTAGATACCAATTGCTACATCCCTGTGAGTCTCTGTGCCAAATGAAACATCAGTCATAACTGTTGAGTGCGCTGCATTCGCTTACGCTCATGCCTCTTAGAACCCCACGTACAATAGCTTAGCTCACTGCGCTCGCCTGTCTATCTATTATAAAGAAACATTGACTGATAGGGCGCACTTCGTGCGCTGCATTCGCTTACGCTCATGCCTCTTTCAACCCCACATACAATGGGTTGGCTCGCTGCGCTCGCCTGTCTATCTATTATGAGGAAACATTGACTGATAGAGCGCACTTTGTGCGCTGCATTCGCTTACGCTCATGCCTCTTTCAACCCCACGTACAATGAGTTGGTTCGATGCGCTCGCCTGTCTATCTATTATCAAGAAACCTTAACTGATAGGCCACACTTTGTGCGCTGCATTCTTTTACGCTCATGCCTCTTTCAACCCCTCGTACAATGGGTTGGCTCACTGCGCTCGCTAACATAAATGTTGAGAGATTGGCCTTGTTTTGGCAAAATAGGC
>RQOL01000926.1:13686-54380 GCA_013076295.1 Sanderia malayensis
CATGGTGCCACATCGCAGCAGGTTCCGCATTTCATATCTCCATTAATTTCCACCCTCTTTTGTCAAGGTTTGCTGTTGCACTCAGATGGAAGGTCGAAACACAAGATAATGATTCGATTAAATTGAAAAACGCCGACAACGACAATTCCCTGCGTTCGATTTCTCATCCGTCGAACACTGGATCATTGTCGTTGTCGGAACACGTTCGTGCTCCTCATCAAAAAAAATCTTCAACCCTGAAATTGAGATGGAGCATAGAAATAGCATGGACTATAGATAAATATGCAATATTAACCTAAATAGGATATATCTTCAAAGAGATACTTTGAAACAGTTTGAGGAAACAAGTGTTTGTTCCGCTGTTTATATTTATCACAGGACTCCTCAGTGTGCTATGGATTTGAATATGACGAACTTGTCCTATCAGTCAATTTTTTTGATAATGGATAGGCAGAATAGACAAATAGAATATGATGATCACCTGACGCGCCATCTTGTTGTTGTGGCCATGGGGCAAATCACTGAAGAGAAATTAGAAATTGCCATTACCAAAAATTATTTACCAAAAATTCCAATATTTCAGCATAAATTCGATTCCAAAGTTTGACGGATTACTTACAGTGCTTGGCGACGTCGGGAATCCTCTAACATCTGGTGGTAAATGGCCAGCAACAACAAATACATCGTTCTGCCTCTCACCTTTTAGAATAAAAGTCAAATTGTCTAAGTTTCAAAGACAGGCAGGACAACGCGTGAATCACAAAATTTCTTTTTTTCACACACTCACACACAAAAAGATGATACACTCTGTGATCGTCATCTTCATCCTCCACCTCTTCCTCCCCCCCCTCCCCCTCATCTTCATCATCGGCGTCATACTCCTCATCGAATTCTACTTGAAACATAAAAAATGGTTTGGGATTATTTTCCACACATTTGGGCGCAAAAGATTAATAATTTGTACCTGCGTCGAACATTTAGTCCATGAGCAAACAGATGGGCACGAGTGAAGGACATCAAATAAAATACGAAAATATAAAAAGAATTTACCTTCCGGTCTCGGTCGCTTACTACAAAGAAAGAGAGAGAGAGTGAAGAAAATCCAGAGACACTGATAAACATGAAATGCACACAATAAATTTTACTGTATTCATAAAACAAGGAAAAATTCTTTTTACCGGTTTCTTCGATCCTGGTTGTCCATGATAAAAGGGGTGAAATTATACTTGCATCTCGATTTTATTGAAATCACAGTAGGGAGTCACCGACAGGGAGTCAATGATAATACTATTGAATTATGGAAGTGTTGATTTTTTGATATACATTCAAATCAGCAACATGATTTCGCAATAATATTTCTTATTATAATACACAGTCACAAATAGAGTATACCATAGGCGCCGACTACGTGGGGGCTTGGGGCTGAAGCCCCCCCTGGAAATTGCTATGGGGGGCTGAGCCCCCCCTGGGAATTTTGTTTGGGATCTGAAAAACACGTTTATTTTATTGAAGAAACACTAATCAAAGAATTGAGCTGATGATACTGTAGACCATGATGGTATATCTGTTTTATTGCAATGTTTTTTTTTGTTATACATAATACATATGTATATTGTACGTTATTTAATTTTGAGCCCCCTGGGAAAAATAAAAGTCGGCGCCTATGGAGTATACTGGAGTTGAATAGAAAAGGTTCCTTGGCCTTGTTATGTAATTATATAGAGAGATGTGCCTGTTTTATGCTGTGTGCTTTCTTAACATAAGAGTCTTTAGTGTTAAAAACGGACTCAGTTGTAGTTACTTCAGTTACTTCATCAAAAAATTTACTTTAGTTACTCAGAAAAAATAACATGATCAAAAAATAACACAATAAAAATAAGAAAAAATAACTTCATCAAAAAATAACACAATAACGGCGACAGTAGTAACAAACTCCGTCTGCAATTCTGTGACTAAGGCCCCGTTTACACGAGAGAAAAAGATACGGACCCAAAAGGTCCGTGCCTTTTGGGTACGATATGGAAACGATTGTATGGCGTTTACACGGGAACGGACTCAAAAGCTGTTGAGTTTACACGAGAACGGATCCAATTGTTGAGCATGCGCAGTTGTTCAAGTTAAAGCATGTTTTGTTGTTGTTAGTTACTTGTAATTGCGCCAAAACACTCTCAGAAAATGGCGAACACGAATTTCCTTACTTCACCTGCCCTAGTTGTTTGGTTCAACATGAACTTCAATCCCTGTCGATGTTGTTCGCAAACTAAACTTACCACACACAACAAAGAAGCTATATTGGAAAACATCAGAGACAAAATTGATATTACTTGCTTTTCAATAGGCCCAGACATTTGTACTGCTTATATTTTGGACTTCCCGCGATAACACAACCTCAGTTGCAACAGCCTCAGTTCAGTGCCGTGCCTGTTCTGGTTCCATTCCAAGCGTTTACACGACACCGATACGGGAACGGACCCAAATGGATCCGCTTTTCTAGCGTGCCCAAAAAGATACGATCCCGTTCCCAAAGAGGAACGGATCCATGCGTACCCGTGTAAACGAAACACCTATCGTAACCTTTTTTGGAACGGATCCACTCGGATCCATTCCCGGTAAACGGGGCCTAAATGAGATCAGGAATCGTGCGGGATAAATCAACACTTATCTCCGGACTTTGTACGCACGTTTCATAAATCTTGTGACATCGGAATTTGTTTCTACGCAATCAATCTGTTGTGTTCACATCGTGTTGATGTTGAAGTTTATACTATCAAAATTCTGCATTAATCTCATCATCAGAAATTGTAAACAATGTTGATATACACAAAACTAAGAACCACTTTGAGGCATACATTTCGTATACAGTTTCGAATCTACTTTAGTGGCAGGATAGTTGCTAGTGAGATATATTTAAGATATATGTCCATGATCATCGGACCAGAATAGTATACAGTGGGAATGGCAAGAGAATTGTCGTTGTCACTAAACTTTAGGGATAATTTAGAGGCATGCTTGTTGAGGGATAAATATCGGGATAATCTATTTCCTCATCGAAGTGTGATAATGATAATATGTGAAAATGGGAATTATCACGATAATTTAGTGTTAAATTGCTGTATAGGGATAAAAAAATAGCCAGCCCGAAAATATAGGGCTAATAATTTTTGCTAATAGAAACAGCTTATCATTGCGTATTATAAAACACTTATGAGTGAGATCAAGACCAATGTAACAATGTGCATATGAGCTACGTCAGGCTTCTAAGCAATGAGATGTATAAGAATGGGGTGAATTAGGCAAAACGTAGTCTGTAGTAGAAGCAGATTATCATTGCTTACTATGACACGCTTATGAGTAAGATCAAGACCCTTATAACAAGTCGCATATAAGCTACACAAGGTTTCTAAGTAATGAGACGTATAAGAATGGGGTGAATTAGGCAAACCGTAGTCCGTAATAGAAGCAGATTATCATTGCTTACTATGAAAGGCTTATGAGTGAGATCAACACCCTTATAACAATCGCATATAACCTACACAAGGTTTCTAAGCAGTGAGATGTATAGAATGGGGTGAATTGGGCAAACCGTAGTCCGTAATAGAAGCAGATTATCATTGCTTACTATGAAACGCTTATGAGTGAGATCATGACTCATGTAACAAGTCGCATATAAGCTACACAAGGTTTCTAAGTAATGAGACGTATAAGAATGGGGTGAATTAGGCAAACTGTAGTCCGTAATAGAAGCAGATTATCATTGCTTACTATGAAAGGCTTATGAGTGAGATCAACACCCATGTAACAGACGCATATAAGCTACGTAAGGTTTCTAAACATGGAGATGTATAAGAGTGGGTTGAATTAGGCAAAATGTAGTCTGTTATAGAATCAGATTATCATTGCTTACTATGAAACGCTTATGAGTAAGATCAAGACCCTGATAACAAGTCGCATATAAGCTACACAAGGTTTCTTAGCAATGAGATGTATAAGGATGGAGTGAATTAGGCAAAACGTAGTCCGTAATAGAAGCAGATTATCATTACTTACTATTAAATGCTTTTGAGTGAGTTCAACACCCTTATAACAGACGCATATAAGCTACGTAAGGTTTCTAAACATCGAGATGTATAAGAGTGGGTTGAATTAGGCAAAATGTAGTCTGTTATAGAATCAGATTATCATTTCTTACAATGAAATGCTTATAAGTGAGATCAAGACCCATCTAAGAATACGCTTATAAGCTAGGTAAGGTTTCTCAGCAATGGGATGTATAAGAATGGAGTGAATCAGGCAAAACGTCACAGCAATTTTTATGAATCCGTGCAATGATATTTCCTGAATCACCCTGAAGAGAAAGTAGTTTCGTGGACACGGGGACACGGTGAATAAATGTCATGAATGAAAGACAAGTTAATGAAAATTTCGTTATACCGAGGGACCTCGTTACGATGAAGAGACCTGATTTAGGGTCACACACACGCGATTGAAAAAGGCAAGCACATGGTTTCAGCGCATAAAATATATAACTTGTTTTGCTCTCAATATCAGTATCAATCATCTGATCGTGTTACTATTCCATAATTCAAACAAATAACTTTCACCACAACCACACGCAACTTCATTCCAACGAATATTAGCGACAAATTGTCCTCCTTGAACAAACAGATGGGCACGAATAAGGGAAATTGTGTCTTGTTTCATAATAATTAAAAAAATCGATTTGCAATTACAAAAGGACGTAATAAAATAAAACCTAAAATAATAAAGTAAATTAGTTAGTTTTTATAGTTCGTAACGTGATGAATGACAACTTGCTGCCTTATGTATGTTGTTGCACTCCTCGCTTCTTTCTCCTCGCTCCTTTCTCCTCGTTTTTCCTTCCCACCTTTCCTCCCTGCCATCTCTTTTCTCCCTTTCCTCTTCTTGTCCTTTCCTCTTTCCTCTTCCTCTCTTCTTCCAATGACCAATACATACATTGTTTGCATTTTACTATACAAGACAAAATAATATTTCAGAAATTGTCACACTATAAAAGAAGCTAATACAAAAATTCGGAAACAATAAAATATTCAACATGATGCAACCTTACCTAGGCTCCCGAACTTTTTTCCCCCCGATAATCTGTAAATATGAACTTTTCATCGGAAGCGAGCCAAAATCGTCGCGCCACAGACACTTTAAGGTCTGCCATTTTTTCCAAACAAATACCTGGAAAGTTAAATGGAATAAATTTACTTATAAAGCATTTCAATTTCTCAAAAAAGAGGAACAAAATAAACAGCCAACTTACCTTCTTCTCTTCTCCAAAGAAAATGCTCACTTTTTGACCTGCCATGTTATCATCAATTACACAATCCGACTTGTCTTTCGATTTCAGTTAGTGAATGACCACAGAGTTTGTCCGAAAACTCTACCACTCTTATTTCATCCAGTTTCTTTGTTCTCATTAAAAGAACAATGCACAATAGACTTTTCGACAATAGATTTTGTTTAGAACGCCCAACGAATCCCCAGTTCCCCCAAGCAATTAACACAACAATAATCAGAAAACAATGGCAATTGATCAACCCCGCGAAAACCATATTGAAAAGAGCTCGATCACTCCGACAACAACAACAATTTGTGTAGCTTTAATGCGCAATTTCAAGCCAAAGCTTCCTGGCTTTCAAATTTTGAGCGCCAAATTCGACATTTTCGAATATTTTCTCTTCCGGATCATCCAGGAAATATCCTTGACGATCCCGAAGAGAAAATATTTCGAGACGAACTATTTTCTCCTCAGGACTCATTTTCGAATTGCCTCCCTCGCCTGCCTTGTCAACCTTGCGCAAATGTGGAAGGTTGAGAAGGTGGGGTAGGGAGGCAATGCCCAGTTTGCGCAAATTGAAATTATTCTCTGCCTCCTTTTTAACATTTATACCTACCATTTCATACTCTTCATTCGCTTTGGTTTTTCGAGCAATGCAATTGATGGGCATTTATGAAAACTGATGCACTTTTCGCAGAGCATGCAACACTTGTCAAAACTTCAATTGTGTTTGACACGGTTACTGGCAAAAACCCCCAGCACAAAAATAGCATTGATGACATGAATCGTGTGGAGATAATCATGTAATGCCATATACAGGTTTCATTGCATGATGGTCATGGTGCCACGTCGCAGCAGGTTCCGCATTTCATATCTCCATTAATTTCCACCCTCTTTTGTCAAGGTTTGCTGTTGCACTCAGATGGAAGGTCGAAACACAAGATAATGATTCGATTAAATTGAAAAACGCCGACAACGACAATTCCCTGCATTCGATTTCTCATCCGTCGAACACTGGATCATTGTCGTTGTCGGAACACGTTCGTGCTCCTCATCAAAAAAAATCTGCAACCCTGAAATTGAGATGGAGCATAGAAATAGCATGGACTATAGATAAATATGCAATATTAACCTAAATAGGATATATCTTCAAAGAGATACTTTGAAACAGTTTGAGGAAACAAGTGTTTGTTCCGCTGTTTATATTTATCACAGGACTCCTCAGTGTGCTATGGATTTGAATATGACGAACTTGTCCTATCAGTCAATTTTTTTGATAATAGATAGGCAGAATAGACAAATAGAATATGATGATCACCTGACGCGCCATCTTGTTGTTGTGGCCATGGGGCAAATCACTTAAGAGAAATTAGAAATTGCCATTACCAAAAATTATTTACCAAAAATTCCAATATTTCAGCATAAATTCGATTCCAAATTTTGACGGATTACTTACAGTGCTTGGCGACGTCGGGAATCCTCTAACATCTGGTGGTAATGGCCAGCAACAACAAATACATCCTTCTGCCTCTCACCTTTTAGAATAAAAGTCAAATTGTCTAAGTTTCAAAGACAGGCAGGACAACGCGTGAATCACAAAATTTCTTCATGATTTTTTACTCACAAAAAGATGATACACTCTGTGATCGTCATCTTCATCCTCCACCTCTTCCTCCCCCCCTCCCCTCATCTTCATCATCGGCGTCATACTCCTCATCGAATTCTACTTGAAACATAAAAAATGGTTTGGGATTATTTTCCACACATTTGGGGCGCAAAAGATTAATAATTTGTACCTGCGTCGAACATTTAGTCCATGAGCAAACAGATGGGCACGAGTGAAGGACATCAAATAAAATACGAAAATATAAAAAGAATTTACCTTCCGGTCTCGGTCGCTTACTACAAAGAAAGAGAGAGAGAGTGAAGAAAATCCAGAGACACTGATAAACATGAAATGCACACAATAAATTTTACTGTATTCATAAAACAAGGAAAAATTCTTTTTACCGGTTTCTTCGATCCTGGTTGTCCATGATAAAAGGGGTGAAATTATACTTGCATCTCGATTTTATTGAAATCACAGTAGGGAGTCACCGACAGGGAGTCAATGATAATACTATTGAATTATGGAAGTGTTGATTTTTCGATATACATTCAAATCAGCAACATGATTTCGCAATAATATTTCTTATTATAATACACAGTCACAAATAGAGTATACCATAGGCGCCGACTACGTGGGGGCTTGGGGGCTGAAGCCCCCCCTGGAAATTGCTATGGGGGGCTCAGCCCCCCCTGGGAATTTTGTTTGGGATCTGAAAAGCACGTTTATTTTATTGAAGAAACACTAATCAAAGAATTGAGCTGATGATACTGTAGACCATGATGGTATATCTGTTTTATTGCAATGTTTTATTTTTTGTTATACATAATACATATGTATATTGTACGTTATTTAATTTTGAGCCCCCCTGGGAAAAATAAAAGTCGGCGCCTATGGAGTATACTGGAGTTGAATAGAAAAGGTTCCTTGGCCTTGTTATGTAATTATATAGAGAGATGTGCCTGTTTTATGCTGTGTGCTTTCTTAACATAAGAGTCTTTAGTGTTAAAAATGGACTCAGTTGTAGTTACTTCAGTTACTTCATCAAAAAATTTACTTTAGTTACTCAGAAAAAATAACATCATCAAAAAATAACACAATAAAAATAAGAAAAAATAACTTCATCAAAAAATAACACAATAACGGCGACAGTAGTAACAAACTCCCGTCTGCAATTCTGTGACTAAGGCCCCGTTTACACGAGAGAAAAAGATACGGACCCAAAAGGTCCGTGCCTTTTGGGTACGATATGGAAACGATTGTATGGCGTTTACACGGGAACGGACTCAAAAGCTGTTGAGTTTACACGAGAACGGATCCAATTGTTGAGCATGCGCAGTTGTTCAAGTTAAGGCATGTTTTGTTGTTGTTAGTTACTTGTAATTGCGCCAAAACACTCTCAGAAAATGGCGAACACGAATTTCCTTACTTCACCTGCCCTAGTTGTTTGGTTCAACATGAACTTCAATCCCTGTCGATGTTGTTCGCAAACTAAACTTACCACACACAACAAAGAAGCTATATTGGAAAACATCAGAGACAAAATTGATATTACTTGCTTTTCAATAGGCCCAGACATTTGTACTGCTTATATTTTGGACTTCCCGCGATAACACAACCTCAGTTGCAACAGCCTCAGTTCAGTGCCGTGCCTGTTCTGGTTCCGTTTCAAGCGTTTACACGACACCGATACGGGAACGGACCCAAATGGATCCGCTTTTCTAGCGTGCCCAAAAAGATACGATCCCGTTCCCAAAGAGGAACGGATCCATGCGTACCCGTGTAAACGAAACACCTATCGTAACCTTTTTTGGAACGGATCCACTCGGATCCATTCCCGTGTAAACGGGGCCTAAATGAGATCAGGAATCGTGCGGGGATAAATCAACACTTATCTCCGGACTTTGTATGGCACGTTTCATAAATCTTGTGACATTGGAATTTGTTTCTACGCAATCAATCTGTTGTGTTCACATCGTGTTGATGTTGAAGTTTATACTATCAAAATTCTGCATTAATCTCATCATCAGAAATTGTAAACAATGTTGATATACACAAAACTAAGAACCACTATGAGGCATACATTTCGTATACAGTTTCGAATCTACTTTAGTGGCAGGATAGTTGCTAGTGAGATATATTTAAGATATATGTCCATGATCATCGGACCAGAATAGTATACAGTGGGAATGGCAAGAGAATTGTCGTTGTCACTAAACTTTAGGGATAATTTAGAGGCATGCTTGTTGAGGGATAAATATCGGGATAATCTATTTCCTCATCGAAGTGTGATAATAATAATATGTTAAAATGGGAATTATCACGATAATTTAGTGTTAAATTGCTGTATAGGGATAAAAACATAGCCTACCCGAAAATATAGGGCTAATAATTTTTGCTAATAGAAACAACTTATCATTGCGTATTATAAAACACTTATGAGTGAGATCAAGACCAATGTAACAATGTGCATATGAGCTACGTCAGGCTTCTAAGCAATGAGATGTATAAGAATGGGGTGAATTAGGCAAAACGTAGTCTGTAGTAGAAGCAGATTATCATTGCTTACTATGACACGCTTATGAGTAAGATCAAGACCCTTATAACAAGTCGCATATAAGCTACACAAGGTTTCTTAGCAATGAGATGTATAAGAATGGCGTGAATTACGCAAAGCGTAGTCCGTAATAGAAGCAGATTATCATTGCTTACTATGAAAGGCTTATGAGTGAGATCAACACCCTTATAACAATCGCATATAAGCTACACAAGGTTTCTAAGCAGTGAGATGTATAGGAATGGGGTGAATTGGGCAAACCGTAGTCCGTAATAGAAGCAGATTATCATTGCTTACTATGAAACGCTTATGAGTGAGATCATGACTCATGTAACAAGTCGCATATAAGCTACACAAGGTTTCTAAGTAATGAGACGTATAAGAATGGGGTGAATTAGGCAACCGTAGTCCGTAATAGAAGCAGATTATCATTGCTTACTATGAAAGGCTTATGAGTGAGATCAACACCCTTATAACAATCGCATATAAGCTACACAAGGTTTCTAAGCAGTGAGATGTATAGGAATGGGGTGAATTGGGCAAACCGTAGTCCGTAATAGAAGCAGATTATCATTGCTTACTATAAAACGCTTATGAATGAGATCATGACTCATGTAACAAGTCGCATATAAGCTACACAAGGTTTCTAAGTAATGAGACGTATAAGAATGGGGTGAATTAGGCAAACCGTAGTCCGTAATAGAAGCAGATTATCATTGCTTACTATGAAAGGCTTATGAGTAAGATCAAGACCCTTATAACAATCGCATATAAGCTACACAAGGTTTCTAAGTAATGAGACGTATAAGAATGGGGTGAATTAGGCAAACCGTAATCCGTAATAGAAGCAGATTATCATTGCTTACTATGAAATGCTTTTCAGGGAGATCAAGACCCATGTAAAAATGCGCATATAAGCTACGTAAGGTTTCTAAGCAACGAGATGCATAAGAATGGGATGAATTAGGCACAATGTAGTCCGTAATAGAAGCAGATTATCATTACTTACTATTAAATGCTTTTGAGTGAGTTCAACACCCATGTAACAGACGCATATAAGCTACGTAAGGTTTCTAAACATCGAGATGTATAAGAGTGGGTTGAATTAGGCAAAATGTAGTCTGTTATAGAATCAGATTATCATTTCTTACAATGAAATGCTTATAAGTGAGATCAAGACCCATCTGTGTATCTTCAGTCTCTATATTTGCCTGTGAGGATTGCAATACCTTTTCTTCAACATCTAAAGAATTGAACAATTAAAGAATGTCTTTGGCAAAAGAACTTAACATCATTTTTTACGTATACTTCTGAAAGCGTCTAACTTTGTCAGGTACGAGACATGCGCTTAAAAATATTCAATGATTGAAAACACTTAAAAATTTATCTATCCTGGCTAGATTTCGGTGATTTTTGCAACATCTGGAAACTTTCTTTGTTCTTTGTCAAATTATATAAACCAGGCATATAAAGAAAACCAAAAAATTTGATATTTTGTGACGTCATACCTAGGTACTCTTTTCACTTTACCATCATGAACATTGTTGGCCTAGCTCCAAACTTTTATATCCCGAAGGTATTTGCACTTGAGAATTTTTATAAATTTTCAAACTCTTACCTTCATTTTTGGATTCTGGCATTTTATCTTGCTATGTATGTGTACAGTAGGTTACTGTATGTTGATAATGACACTGTGTTGATAATATTTCGAACGCAAAGAATTTATTTTTTACCAAAGTTACCCAAATTTAGAAAATTGTTGATTTTCCGCCAAAATTTCCCTAATAAAAATTCCTTCGCTTGGGTTACTTAGTTGGAAAATTTGTGGAAGTCCTGGGGAATTCAAATCCCGAAATAAGTCTGGAAAATTGTCGAGAACAGCGTGCGAGCAACCGCGAGAGCTTGTTGGACTTAAACTATTCAACTCAACAAAAGAAAAGTAAAAAGGTCATTTTGAGGCATGGAAAAGAACAAAAGATTGATAACACCTACCATCAAGGCCATCATAGCCACGCACGAGGTGTTATATGATTCTTGTTGGATTTCAGTTCCACAACGCCACGCTTTTCGCTTTTACTTTAAAGTTTAAATATTTACTTCATTCGAAATGTTGTCAAAAAGATCCAGAAGAACGTTTTTGAATCCTGCCGAGATTGCAAAACTTTGGATTCGGAATCACCAAGATCAAGATGGACTGGATAAAAAATTCATCGACGAGTCGATCGGTGAGTGAGTTTCTTCTTGGTTTCTGCCTTCTTTGTGGCCAATTTTTGTTCTTAGGCCTGTAGCACCCTAGTATGTTGCTTTGACTTGGATGGGTTAGAGAAGATAGATGAAGATTGATTTGAAAAGTCACCCTTGGTTCATTTTTCATTGGGGTTCTGTGAGACTTAAGGTCAGACTTAAGGTCAGGCTAGGCTCATGACCTTGCCGATTGCAAATAATGCTCAAGGTTGATATTGGAGATTGAAGAGATTGAATAAGATATAATTAAAAATGCCTATCAATTTATAAATATTCATCCATGTTTCATAATTGTTATCTTGTTATATCATGATTTTTACAACATTTTTATTTTGCAGGATGGGGTGTGATAGCGAAGAAGACCTTTGAGAAAGGAAGTTTTCTTCTAGAGTATATTGGGGAGACTGTTTCAAGAAAGGAAGGGGAGATCAGAGAAAAAAAGTACGAGAAGGCAAAGCTTGGATGCTATTTGTACTTCTTTAGCTCTAAAGGCAAGGAGCTTTGGTAAGTTCTCTTAAATACTTTGACTAAAAGTATGTACTGGAAATCTTTAGCTCACATTGACTTTAACAAATTGTCAGTGTAAATGTGAGCAAAAAACGCCTGTCTGTTGTTTGCATGTATCACAAATGTTAATTAAGGCAGAGTCTCAATTTGTTTTTGTACCTTGGTTTCCCTGGTCGGCAACAAAATATTCAGGTTTTTTTTATTTAAAGAAGTGTCAATTTCTCACAGATGTTTATCACAGGAAAATCCCGCACCAACAAGCCCCCGCCCTGCAAGGAATTTTATTTTCATAATTAACCTGAAGACTAGGCCCTGCAAAAATTCTGCTTTAGCTCAAATTCAAATCAATCAATGTTTTTTGCCCTGCCCCAAATCATATTTGCAATGCATACCTACTTTCCAATGCAATTCTATTCCCACTTCAAAGAGCTATCCCTATTTAAGAAAACAAATTTGTCTCAATCTTGAACATCAGACTTCTAATTTTTATAATTTTTAATGCTTCCTCATAGAGAATTTGTATCCTATGGCAGGAAAATAATCTTGTAATTTGGTGATAAATTGACAAAAGCAATAGGTGCTAGAAATATAGGGAGTAATTGATATAAAAGATAGACATTTTTTCTTTTTCAAGCATTGATGCAACACTACCAACACCTTTTCTTGGGAGACTGGTGAACGATTCAAGTAAGCCTAATTGTGTCATGAAACTAATTGAAAATGACAATGGACCACACTTGTGTTTATTTGCAATAAGAGACATTGCTACTGGAGAAGAACTGAGATACGACTATGGTGTCGGCGATTTGCCATGGCGCAAGAAGGTATAAAATGCTTTTTTTTTTAATTTTGAACAGCACTATGAAGACATGCATTATGACGACAATATATATTCTTTCTGCATATCAGCTCTCTGTACTTTGTCTTGCATGAAAGAAAACAATTTACATGCACTATGAGGACATTATATATTCTTTCTGCATCTCAGCACTCTGTAATATGTCTTGCATGAAAGAAAACAATTTACATGCACTATGAGGACATTATATATTCTTTCTATATCTCAGCTCTCTGTAACATGTCTTGTATAATCAAAAACAATTTGCATGCACTATGAGGACATTATATATTCTTTGTACATCTCAGCTCTCTGTAAGATGTCTTGTATGAGAGAAACCAATTTACATGCACTACGAGGACATTATATATTCTTTCTGCATCTTAGCTCTCTGTAATATGTCTTGCATGAAAGAAAACAGTTTACATGCACTATGAGGACATTATATATTCTTCCTATATCTCAGCTCTCTGTAACATGTCTTGCATGAACGAAAACAGTTTACATGCACTATGAGGACATTATATATTCTTTCTATATCTCAGCTCTCTGTAACATGTCTTGTATAATCAAAAACAATTTACATGCACTATGAGGACATTATATATTCTTTCTGCATCTTAGCTCACTGTACTTTGTCTTGCATGAAAGAAAACAATTTACATGCACTATGAGGACATTATATATTCTTTCTGCATCTCAGCTCTCTGTAATATGTCTTGCATGAAAGAAAACAATTTACATGCACTATGAGGACATTGTATACTCTTTCTACATCTCAGCTCTCTGTAAGATGCCTTGTATGAGAGAAAACAATTTACATGCACTATGAGGACATTATATAATCTTTCTGCATCTTAGCTCTCTGTAATATGTCTTGCATGAAAGAAAACAATTTACATGCACTATGAGGACATTGTATATTCTTTCTACATCTCAGCTCTCTGTAACATGTCTTGCATGAAAGAAAACAATTTACATGCACTATGAGGACATTATATATTCTTTTTATATCTCAGCTCTCTGTAACATGTCTTTTATAATCAAAAACAATTTACATGCACTATGAGGACATTATATATTCTTTCTGCATCTTAGCTCTCTGTAATATGATTTGCATGAAAGAAAACAATTTACATGCACTAAGAGGACATTGTATATTCTTTCTACATCTCAGCTCTTTGTAAGATGTCTTGTGTGAAAGAAAACAATTTACATGCACTATGGGGACATTATATATTCTTTCTGCATCTTAGCTCTCTGTAATATGATTTGCATGAAAGAAAACAATTTACATGCACTATGAGGACATTGTATATTCTTTCTACATCTCAGCTCTTTGTAAGATGTCTTGTATGGGAGAAAACAATTTACATGCACTATGAGGACATTGTATATTCTTTCTACATCTCAGCTCTCTGTAAGATGTCTTGCATGAACGAAAACAATTTACATGCACTATGAGGACATTGTATATTCCTTCTGCATCTCAGCTCTCTGTAAGATGTCTTGTGTGAAAGAAAACAATTTACATGCACTATGAGGACATTATATATTCTTTCTGTATCTTAGCTCTCTGTACTTTGTCTTGCACGAAAGAAAACAATTTACATGCACTGTGAGGACATTATATATTCTTTCTGCATCTCAGCTCTCTGTAATATGATTTGCATGAAAGAAAACAATTTACATGCACTATGAGGACATTATATATTCTTTCTGCATCTCAGTTCTCTGTAATATGTCTTGCATGAAAGAAAACAATTTACATGCACTATGAGGACATTGTATATTCCTTCTGCATCTTAGCTCTCTGTACTTTGTCTTGCATGAAAGAAAACAATTTACATGCACTATGAGGACATTATATATTCTTTCTGCATCTCAGCTCTCTGTCCTTTGTCTTGCATAAAAGAAAACGATTTACATGCTCTATGAGGACATTATATATTCTTTCTGCATCTTAGCTCTCTGTACTTTGTCTTGCATGAAAGAAAACAATTTACATGCACTATGGGGACATTATATATTCTTTCAGCATCTCAGCTCTCTGTATATGGCGCGCCATAGCGGCCAAAAACATTAATTTTTGTGCTTTGAAGTTAACAAACTTTGTCGATCAAACTTTCTTTTTCGTTGATCGTACTTTCGTTTTTGTCGATCAAACTTTCCTTTTCGTTGATCGTACTTTCGTTTTTGTCGAACAAACTTTCCTTTTCGTTGATCAAACTTTCTTTTTTGTCGATCACAAAAACACAGCCTTAAAACTTTTGTGTCACACAAAAACCCTTTCAAAAAATCGTGTCACACAAAACGGGGCTTTTAAGATTTTGTGTTGCACAAAAGAATCCTCAAAAAATTGTGTCATGAAAAACACGGCCTTTGAGCTCTTTAATATTTTGTGTCACACAAAAAACTTGTTCTAAAAATTGTGTAACACAGAACGAGGCCTTAAATATTTTGTGTCACACAAAAACCTGTTTAGAAATTGTGTCACGCAAACACAGATTAAAAAATTGGTGTTACACACTTTGAGAATTTTGTCCATACCGCCCACTGTGAATTTTTGAGACGGGGGTTATATTCTTTCGAACACATTATGCAGACAGCAAGACATTTTTGATGAAAATATCTTTTCCGGTAATCAAACATGGCTGAAATCGAAGATGTTGTCTCATTGCTCACCGATATTTTTCAAATTTGTCAGCGACTGTTGTCAGAGGCTAGAAGTTTACTTTCTGGACTTCCCAACGAGGATACTTGCAGGGCTTTTCTTGAAAAATCAGCACCGATTGTCGGAATGTTGCAAATTTTGCAAAGCCAGTACTATTTTTGCCTGTTACCCAGACTCCGATTTCAGAGGAAATAGTAGTCTGTTTCACAGAGCCCCAAATCGTGTTCAGACACAGTGAAACGATGAGCGTTGAATACTTGCATTAATTATCGTCTTGCAAACGAGTCCCATAATTTATGCAGACCTTTTCAGGCAGTCAATTGCAAAATGGCAGAAGAGGCCAAACTCACACCACTTTCAAAACGCAGAAAGGTTAATCTAGAAATGCTTGACGAGGCTGTGGAGATGGCTTGCTATTTTTTTCAAATCGAGAAACTGTTGCCTGATCAATTAAGTGCTATTAAAGCTTTTGTTACTGGAAAAAACATATATTTCAGCGCCCCAACAGGATATGGAAAATCGCTGATTTTTCAAACTTTACCTTTGATTTTTGATGTGCTTCGAGGTAATTTAATTGGAACTTGCAAAGCTCTGGTAATTTCTCCACTGAATTCTTTAATGATAGACCAAGTGACAAAACTAAAACAATCCTCAGGTGTAACTGCAGCGGCGATCTACAAGGGACAAGATAGCGAAGTGCTCGCGGACATCGAAAATGGAGATATATCCATTATTTATGCATCTCCGGAGAGTATTCTTGGAAATGATCGATGGAGAAGAATGCTTGCATCACCACATTTTCAAGAGAACTGTGAAATCTTGGTCATTGATGAAGCTCATTGTGTTGTTCATTGGTGAGTATTATATTTATTGTGTTTAACAACTAGCTAACAAAACACTTGAAAATGAAAATAATTTGTGGGTTAACAGAAATGTAAACTGGAATGAGGTGAGTGTAAACGGAAATGAGGAAATGATAGTTTCCTTTAATGTATTTTTTTTTTCATTTCAGGGGTACCACAGACAGTGGAGAGCAAAAAAATCCTTTCAGACATTGGTATGGTAACCTGTTGGAACTCATATCTCTTTTAGACAAACCAAGGACTGCAGTATTTACAGCAACTGCATCAAAAACCACAAAAAGAAAGATATTTGAACTGTTACAATTGAGCATAATAGATACAAAAATTTTTGAGAAGAATCCAATAAAAGAAAACCTACGGTTTGCTGTTTGCCATGTTGGTAATGATCTAAGTCTACGTGAAATTTTTTCTGATTTGATTCATGAAATTAAAGAAAAAAAAGAAAAAACCATGGGTACCTTAATTTTTTGCACAACACGAAAGCAATGCAGTCAAATATACCAGGCCTTCTTGTTATCTCTTGGTGACAAAGTGTATTTAGGACAAGAAAAAGACGACCCAAGAAAGAGAATGATGGAAATGTTTCATGCAGGAACACCTGAATCTGTGAGAACGCATATTCTGTCACAGGTAACATCAGGTGAAGGGCATATACGCATTCTTATTTGTACGGTTGCATTTGGAATGGGGGTCAACTGCAAATATATGTCCAGAGTAATTCATTTTGGAGCCTCAAGGTGCATGGAATCTTACTTGCAAGAATGTGGTCGTGCAGGAAGAAATGGGGAGTTGAGTACATGTTACCTGTATCATAATGGTATCCTAATGAAGCGCAGTGGAGAAGACATAAGGACTATGTAATTTCAAATACATGCAGGAGGAAAGAGATAACTAAAACTTTTCCCGACACAACCACAAATTCACTTGGATGTGCTTGTTGTGACATTTGTTTGAAGGACTGTCCTTGTGGTAGCTGCAATTTCCCAGAAACTCTCTTGTTGAGGAAAGAAGAGCCTGAAGGTGACCTCCAATGCCGTACAGTTAGTGAATGTGAAAAAGAGCTTCTTATTGAACAACTTAGAACTTATATGAGGAATATCCTTCCTGATGAGATAAAATCCTGTACTCCAGTTTCATATCCCAACATTTTTTGCGAGTTTGGTCATGTACAATTGAGTCAAGTTATTGAACACTGTGACAAAATCTTCACACTAGCTGATGTGAAGAAATATGTGGAGATTTGGCGAAACGTGCATGCAAATAATATACTGCTTGCCATTCATGATATTTTTAAAGACTTTGATATCAACAGTGATGATTTGGAAGTTATTGAAGATTTGGAATTTGATGACGACATTGAATCAGATTGGGCAGGCATTAGAGATGATACAGATGCACTCAATTTTGATAGTTGCACATTTCTTGAACAGATTGAGGCTATGGATATTTCAGTTGATGAAAATGAACCTGATGCCGATTCAAGTGCTGTAATAGATGATATACTTGCAATATGAATAAAAAACGAAATTGTTATTACTTAAAGTGTTCTAAAACTAGCGTGCTGCTTTTTGTGTTGTGATAAGTGTTTTGTGACTGTTTATCCACTTGTATAGGCTTCGCATATCCAGGTCATCTAGCAAACTGTGGTTAATTCCTCTGTTGTTCTTGAGTCTTCTGCCTTTGTGTTTTTGAAGAGCATGGTTCTCCATCAGTTTTTTGACAATTTTTTTCAAATCTTCCATAGGAAACTTTTTAAAATGTTTTCCAGAAGGTCGAAAAAGCTTTAGACTGCAATCCCAGTTATCTATGAGTTTAGCATTAACTACAAGTGCTTTACAATACCTATCTATGGCATTCTTATTGGATACATTTGGACCAAGCATGTGAAAAATATTTTTAAGCATGTGATTGTAATGTTCCATTGCAAGGTCCAATGGAATGTTACCACCAATTCCTTTGCGTTTCTTTACAAAACGATTCCATATGCAGTTGTGAGCACCTCTTTCAGAAAGTAGAGCATAGCACTGACACATCAAGTAAAGCCCTTCCAAGGCATATTTCTTGCTTCTTGCACCATCTGCTCTTAAGTAGAGCAACATGAATTTCCAACACTGTATTACCCTATTTCCATCACCCATGCTGATTGCATCATAGAAGTTGAATATGAGCATACTCAATTCCAAGAAAGAGCTTTGGTAATTGTACAGATCATCATCACACTTAGTATTTGACACTTTTTTCTCACCTACTTTGTCATTTTCAGTGTGTGAAGCTTCATGATCTTGTCTGCTCTTTCCATCAAATTTGAAACTCTTGGTGCAACCTGGGAACCTACAAAGATATCTCCCATCTCCAGTCAACGTTTGCCTTGCACCTGAATCTAACTGTTCCTTTGTGAAATTTAGGAAATCTTCCATATGATCTTTATGTGTAATATACTTATCAACAACCTTTGATGCTAAGTCATAGAGAAACCTTTTTTGCGATTCTTCTGACCTTTCTGAGAAATCATTTGCAGGAAGTGAGCTATCATCCATGTCCTGTAAACCAAGCTCCTCTAATATTGCAGCTATGACCCCCCTTTTAGTTCCAGAAAAAGGAATTCTTTTGATGCGCTAATCCTTGATTTGACGTCTGATCCAATGTTTCTGCGCTTTATAAGGGCAGCATCATTGAACATTGTACAAGGATCATCTGCTGAGCATCCAGAATAGAAATTATCATATGCAAACTGTGAGAGAAAAAAACATTACAGAAATCACTTCATCTTATCTGAGCAAGACCAGATTTTTGCATTTAAACAATTTTAATATGTCCTCATGCTCACTCATTTGTGCTATAACAGAATTTCATAATTCAAAAGGCATTAAAATGTTTTAATTTCATGTAGTAAAACAATAGTTGCACAAAAGTCAAGTCACTAATTTTTTCAAAAGTTTTGTGCACCCCCCATTTTCTTTGAAAATTAATGTTCAAAGACGTATTTCGCTAAAGTTGCTCCACAGTACATGGTAGAACATTGTAATTGAAAATTTTGAATATACACACACCTGCACAAATTTCATCCCAGAATGAAAATCCCCCACTTCAAAATGGAGTCCTTCAAGTCGTTCTTCAGTCGTGTAACCATTAGAAGTCTAGCAAACAATTAACTGCTCTCTCGACAGAGAGCTGATCACCAGCAACAGCTTGATCTGCATATAATTTGTCAATTTCACCCTCTGCATGCGGAACAAATTTATGCAGTTCTTTGAGAATTGTATGGATGCCATCTGAATCATTTTCATTTTCATAAATAAGTCCATGGAATATCTGAGAATTAAAATTATTTTAGTTTAGTTTATACTATCAAAATTCTGCATTAATCTCATCATCAGAAATTGTAAACAATGTTGATATACACAAAACTAAGAACCACTTTGAGGCATACATTTCGTATACAGTTTCGAATCTACTTTAGTGGCAGGATAGTTGCTAGTGAGATATATTTAAGATATATGTCCATGATCATCGGACCAGAATAGTATACAGTGGGAATGGCAAGAGAATTGTCGTTGTCACTAAACTTTAGGGATAATTTAGAGGCATGCTTGTTGAGGGATAAATATCGGGATAATCTATTTCCTCATCGAAGTGTGATAATAATAATATGTGAAAATGGGAATTATCACGATAATTTAGTGTTAAATTGCTGTATAGGGATAAAAACATAGCCAACCCGAAAATGTAGGGCTAATAATTTTTGCTAATAGAAACAGCTTATCATTGCGTATTATAAAACACTTATGAGTGAGATCAAGACCAATGTAACAATGTGCATATGAGCTACGTCAGGCTTCTAAGCAATGAGATGTATAAGAATGGGGTGAATTAGGCAAAACGTAGTCTGTAGTAGAAGCAGATTATCATTGCTTACTATGACACGCTTATGAGTAAGATCAAGACCCTTATAACAAGTCGCATATAAGCTACACAAGGTTTCTTAGCAATGAGATGTATAAGAATGGCGTGAATTACGCAAAGCGTAGTCCGTAATAGAAGCAGATTATCATTGCTTACTATGAAAGGCTTATGAGTGAGATCAACACCCTTATAACAATCGCATATAAGCTACACAAGGTTTCTAAGCAGTGAGATGTATAGGAATGGGGTGAATTGGGCAAACCGTAGTCCGTAATAGAAGCAGATTATCATTGCTTACTATGAAACGCTTATGAGTGAGATCATGACTCATGTAACAAGTCGCATATAAGCTACACAAGGTTTCTAAGTAATGAGACGTATAAGAATGGGGTGAATTAGGCAAACCGTAGTCCGTAATAGAAGCAGATTATCATTGCTTACTATGAAAGGCTTATGAGTGAGATCAACACCCTTATAACAATCGCATATAAGCTACACAAGGTTTCTAAGCAGTGAGATGTATAGGAATGGGGTGAATTGGGCAAACCGTAGTCCGTAATAGAAGCAGATTATCATTGCTTACTATAAAACGCTTATGAGTGAGATCATGACTCATGTAACAAGTCGCATATAAGCTACACAAGGTTTCTAAGTAATGAGACGTATAAGAATGGGGTGAATTAGGCAAACCGTAGTCCGTAATAGAAGCAGATTATCATTGCTTACTATGAAAGGCTTATGAGTAAGATCAAGACCCTTATAACAATCGCATATAAGCTACACAAGGTTTCTAAGTAATGAGACGTATAAGAATGGGGTGAATTAGGCAAACCGTAATCCGTAATAGAAGCAGATTATCATTGCTTACTATGAAATGCTTTTCAGGGAGATCAAGACCCATGTAAAAATGCGCATATAAGCTACGTAAGGTTTCTAAGCAACGAGATGCATAAGAATGGGATGAATTAGGCACAATGTAGTCCGTAATAGAAGCAGATTATCATTACTTACTATTAAATGCTTTTGAGTGAGTTCAACACCCATGTAACAGACGCATATAAGCTACGTAAGGTTTCTAAACATCGAGATGTATAAGAGTGGGTTGAATTAGGCAAAATGTAGTCTGTTATAGAATCAGATTATCATTTCTTACAATGAAATGCTTATAAGTGAGATCAAGACCCATCTGTGTATCTTCAGTCTCTATATTTGCCTGTGAGGATTGCAATACCTTTTCTTCAACATCTAAAGAATTGAACAATTAAAGAATGTCTTTGGCAAAAGAACTTAACATCATTTTTTACGTATACTTCTGAAAGCGTCTAACTTTGTCAGGTACGAGACATGCGCTTAAAAATATTCAATGATTGAAAACACTTAAAAATTTATCTATCCTGGCTAGATTTCGGTGATTTTTGCAACATCTGGAAACTTTCTTTGTTCTTTGTCAAATTATATAAACCAGGCATATAAAGAAAACCAAAAAATTTGATATTTTGTGACGTCATACCTAGGTACTCTTTTCACTTTACCATCATGAACATTGTTGGCCTAGCTCCAAACTTTTATATCCCGAAGGTATTTGCACTTGAAAATTTTTATAAATTTTCAAACTCTTACCTTCATTTTTGGATTCTGGCATTTTATCTTGCTATGTATGTGTACAGTAGGTTACTGTATGTTGATAATGACACTGTGTTGATAATATTTCGAACGCAAAGAATTTATTTTTTACCAAAGTTACCCAAATTTAGAAAATTGTTGATTTTCCGCCAAAATTTCCCTAATAAAAATTCCTTCGCTTGGGTTACTTAGTTGGAAAATTTGTGGAAGTCCTGGGGAATTCAAATCCCGAAATAAGTCTGGAAAATTGTCGAGAACAGCGTGCGAGCAACCGCGAGAGCTTGTTGGACTTAAACTATTCAACTCAACAAAAGAAAAGTAAAAAGGTCATTTTGAGGCATGGAAAAGAACAAAAGATTGATAACACCTACCATCAAGGCCATCATAGCCACGCACGAGGTGTTATATGATTCTTGTTGGATTTCAGTTCCACAACGCCACGCTTTTCGCTTTTACTTTAAAGTTTAAATATTTACTTCATTCGAAATGTTGTCAAAAAGATCCAGAAGAACGTTTTTGAATCCTGCCGAGATTGCAAAACTTTGGATTCGGAATCACCAAGATCAAGATGGACTGGATAAAAAATTCATCGACGAGTCGATCGGTGAGTGAGTTTCTTCTTGGTTTCTGCCTTCTTTGTGGCCAATTTTTGTTCTTAGGCCTGTAGCACCCTAGTATGTTGCTTTGACTTGGATGGGTTAGAGAAGATAGATGAAGATTGATTTGAAAAGTCACCCTTGGTTCATTTTTCATTGGGGTTCTGTGAGACTTAAGGTCAGACTTAAGGTCAGGCTAGGCTCATGACCTTGCCGATTGCAAATAATGCTCAAGGTTGATATTGGAGATTGAAGAGATTGAATAAGATATAATTAAAAATGCCTATCAATTTATAAATATTCATCCATGTTTCATAATTGTTATCCTGTTATATCATGATTTTTACAACATTTTTATTTTGCAGGATGGGGTGTGATAGCGAAGAAGACCTTTGAGAAAGGAAGTTTTCTTCTAGAGTATATTGGGGAGACTGTTTCAAGAAAGGAAGGGGAGATCAGAGAAAAAAAGTACGAGAAGGCAAAGCTTGGATGCTATTTGTACTTCTTTAGCTCTAAAGGCAAGGAGCTTTGGTAAGTTCTCTTAAATACTTTGACTAAAAGTATGTACTGGAAATCTTTAGCTCACATTGACTTTAACAAATTGTCAGTGTAAATGTGAGCAAAAAACGCCTGTCTGTTGTTTGCATGTATCACAAATGTTAATTAAGGCAGAGTCTCAATTTGTTTTTGTACCTTGGTTTCCCTGGTCGGCAACAAAATATTCAGGTTTTTTTTATTTAAAGAAGTGTCAATTTCTCACAGATGTTTATCACAGGAAAATCCCGCACCAACAAGCCCCCGCCCTGCAAGGAATTTTATTTTCATAATTAACCTGAAGACTAGGCCCTGCAAAAATTCTGCTTTAGCTCAAATTCAAATCAATCAATGTTTTTTGCCCTGCCCCAAATCATATTTGCAATGCATACCTACTTTCCAATGCAATTCTATTCCCACTTCAAAGAGCTATCCCTATTTAAGAAAACAAATTTGTCTCAATCTTGAACATCAGACTTCTAATTTTTATAATTTTTAATGCTTCCTCATAGAGAATTTGTATCCTATGGCAGGAAAATAATCTTGTAATTTGGTGATAAATTGACAAAAGCAATAGGTGCTAGAAATATAGGGAGTAATTGATATAAAAGATAGACATTTTTTCTTTTTCAAGCATTGATGCAACACTACCAACACCTTTTCTTGGGAGACTGGTGAACGATTCAAGTAAGCCTAATTGTGTCATGAAACTAATTGAAAATGACAATGGACCACACTTGTGTTTATTTGCAATAAGAGACATTGCTACTGGAGAAGAACTGAGATACGACTATGGTGTCGGCGATTTGCCATGGCGCAAGAAGGTATAAAATGCTTTTTTTTTTAATTTTGAACAGCACTATGAAGACATGCATTATGACGACAATATATATTCTTTCTGCATATCAGCTCTCTGTACTTTGTCTTGCATGAAAGAAAACAATTTACATGCACTATGAGGACATTATATATTCTTTCTGCATCTCAGCACTCTGTAATATGTCTTGCATGAAAGAAAACAATTTACATGCACTATGAGGACATTATATATTCTTTCTATATCTCAGCTCTCTGTAACATGTCTTGTATAATCAAAAACAATTTGCATGCACTATGAGGACATTATATATTCTTTGTACATCTCAGCTCTCTGTAAGATGTCTTGTATGAGAGAAACCAATTTACATGCACTACGAGGACATTATATATTCTTTCTGCATCTTAGCTCTCTGTAATATGTCTTGCATGAAAGAAAACAGTTTACATGCACTATGAGGACATTATATATTCTTCCTATATCTCAGCTCTCTGTAAGATGTCTTGTATGAGAGAAAACAATTTACATGCACTATGAGGACATTATATATTCCTTCTGCATCTCAGCTCTCTGTAACATGTCTTGCATGAAAGAAAATAATTTACATGCACTATGAGGACATTATATATTCTTTTTATATCTCAGCTCTCTGTAACATGTCTTTTATAATCAAAAACAATTTACATGCACTATGAGGACATTATATATTCTTTCTGTATCTTAGCTCTCTGTAATATGATTTGCATGAAAGAAAACAATTTACATGCACTATGAGGACATTGTATATTCTTTCTACATCTCAGCTCTCTTTAATATGATTTGCATGAAAGAAGACAATTTACATGCACTATGAGGACATTATATATTCTTCCTATACCTCAGCTCTCTGTGACATGTCTTGCATGAACGAAAACAATTTACATGCACTGTGAGGACATTGTATATTCCTTCTGCATCTCAGCTCTCTGTAAGATGTCTTGTGTGAAAGAAAACAATTTACATGCACTATGAGGACATTATATATTCTTTCTGTATCTTAGCTCTCTGTACTTTGTCTTGCACGAAAGAAAACAATTTACATGCACTGTGAGGACATTATATATTCTTTCTGTATCTTAGCTCTCTGTACTTTGTCTTGCACGAAAGAAAACAATTTACATGCACTGTGAGGACATTATATATTCTTTCTGCATCTCAGCTCTCTGTAATATGATTTGCATGAAAGAAAACAATTTACATGCACTATGAGGACATTATATATTCTTTCTGCATCTCAGTTCTCTGTAATATGTCTTGCATGAAAGAAAACAATTTACATGCACTATGAGGACATTGTATATTCCTTCTGCATCTTAGCTCTCTGTAATTTGTCTTGCATGAAAGAAAACAATTTACATGCACTATGAGGACATTATATATTCTTTCTGCATCTCAGCTCTCTGTCCTTTGTCTTGCATAAAAGAAAACGATTTACATGCTCTATGAGGACATTATATATTCTTTCTGCATCTTAGCTCTCTGTACTTTGTCTTGCATGAAAGAAAACAATTTACATGCACTATGGGGACATTATATATTCTTTCAGCATCTCAGCTCTCTGTATATGGCGCGCCATAGCGGCCAAAAACATTAATTTTTGTGCTTTGAAGTTAACAAACTTTGTCGATCAAACTTTCTTTTTCGTTGATCGTACTTTCGTTTTTGTCGATCAAACTTTCCTTTTCGTTGATCGTACTTTCGTTTTTGTCGAACAAACTTTCCTTTTCGTTGATCAAACTTTCTTTTTTGTCGATCACAAAAACACAGCCTTAAGACTTTTGTGTCACACAAAAACCCTTTCAAAAAATCGTGTCACACAAAACGGGGCTTTTAAGATTTTGTGTTGCACAAAAGAATCCTCAAAAAATTGTGTCATGAAAAACACGGCCTTTGAGCCCTTTAATATTTTGTGTCACACAAAAAACTTGTTCTAAAAATTGTGTAACACAGAACGAGGCCTTAAATATTTTGTGTCACACAAAAACCTGTTTAAAAATTGTGTCACGCAAACACAGATTAAAAAATTGGTGTTACACAATTTGAGAATTTTGTCCATACCGCCCACTGTGAATTTTTGAGACGGGGGTTATATTCTTTTGAACACATTATGCAGACAGCAAGACATTTTTGATGAAAATATCTTTTCCGGTAATCAAACATGGCTGAAATCGAAGATGTTGTCTCATTGCTCACCGATATTTTTCAAATTTGTCAGCGACTGTTGTCAGAGGCTAGAAGTTTACTTTCTGGACTTCCCAACGAGGATACTTGCAGGGCTTTTCTTGAAAAATCAGCACCGATTGTCGGAATGTTGCAAATTTTGCAAAGCCAGTACTATTTTTGCCTGTTACCCAGACTCCGATTTCAGAGGAAATAGTAGTCTGTTTCACAGAGCCCCAAATCGTGTTCAGACACAGTGAAACGATGAGCGTTGAATACTTGCATTAATTATCGTCTTGCAAACGAGTCCCATAATTTATGCAGACCTTTTCAGGCAGTCAATTGCAAAATGGCAGAAGAGGCCAAACTCACACCACTTTCAAAACGCAGAAAGGTTAATCTAGAAATGCTTGACGAGGCTGTGGAGATGGCTTGCTATTTTTTTCAAATCGAGAAACTGTTGCCTGATCAATTAAGTGCTATTAAAGCTTTTGTTACTGGAAAAAACATATATTTCAGCGCCCCAACAGGATATGGAAAATCGCTGATTTTTCAAACTTTACCTTTGATTTTTGATGTGCTTCGAGGTAATTTAATTGGAACTTGCAAAGCTCTGGTAATTTCTCCACTGAATTCTTTAATGATAGACCAAGTGACAAAACTAAAACAATCCTCAGGTGTAACTGCAGCGGCGATCTACAAGGGACAAGATAGCGAAGTGCTCGCGGACATCGAAAATGGAGATATATCCATTATTTATGCATCTCCGGAGAGTATTCTTGGAAATGATCGATGGAGAAGAATGCTTGCATCACCACATTTTCAAGAGAACTGTGAAATTTTGGTCATTGATGAAGCTCATTGTGTTGTTCATTGGTGAGTATTATATTTATTGTGTTTAACAACTAACTAACAAAACACTTGAAAATGAAAATAATTTGTGGGTTAACAGAAATGTAAACTGGAATGAGGTGAGTGTAAACGGAAATGAGGAAATGATAATTTCCTTTAATGTATTTTTTTTTTCATTTCAGGGGTACCACAGACAGTGGAGAGCAAAAAAATCCTTTCAGACATTGGTATGGTAACCTGTTGGAACTCATATCTCTTTTAGACAAACCAAGGACTGCAGTATTTACAGCAACTGCATCAAAAACCACAAAAAGAAAGATATTTGAACTGTTACAATTGAGCATAATAGATACAAAAATTTTTGAGAAGAATCCAATAAAAGAAAACCTACGGTTTGCTGTTTGCCATGTTGGTAATGATCTAAGTCTACGTGAAATTTTTTCTGATTTGATTCATGAAATTAAAGAAAAAAAAGAAAAAACCATGGGTACCTTAATTTTTTGCACAACACGAAAGCAATGCAGTCAAATATACCAGGCCTTCTTGTTATCTCTTGGTGACAAAGTGTATTTAGGACAAGAAAAAGACGACCCAAGAAAGAGAATGATGGAAATGTTTCATGCAGGAACACCTGAATCTGTGAGAACGCATATTCTGTCACAGGTAACATCAGGTGAAGGGCATATACGCATTCTTATTTGTACGGTTGCATTTGGAATGGGGGTCAACTGCAAATATATGTCCAGAGTAATTCATTTTGGAGCCTCAAGGTGCATGGAATCTTACTTGCAAGAATGTGGTCGTGCAGGAAGAAATGGGGAGTTGAGTACATGTTACCTGTATCATAATGGTATCCTAATGAAGCGCAGTGGAGAAGACATGAAGGACTATGTAATTTCAAATACATGCAGGAGGAAAGAGATAACTAAAACTTTTCCCGACACAACCACAAATTCACTTGGATGTGCTTGTTGTGACATTTGTTTGAAGGACTGTCCTTGTGGTAGCTGCAATTTCCCAGAAACTCTCTTGTTGAGGAAAGAAGAGCCTGAAGGTGACCTCCAATGCCGTACAGTTAGTGAATGTGAAAAAGAGCTTCTTATTGAACAACTTAGAACTTATATGAGGAATATCCTTCCTGATGAGATAAAATCCTGTACTCCAGTTTCATATCCCAACATTTTTTGCGAGTTTGGTCATGTACAATTGAGTCAAGTTATTGAACACTGTGACAAAATCTTCACACTAGCTGATGTGAAGAAATATGTGGAGATTTGGCGAAACGTGCATGCAAATAATATACTGCTTGCCATTCATGATATTTTTAAAGACTTTGATATCAACAGTGATGATTTGGAAGTTATTGAAGATTTGGAATTTGATGACGACATTGAATCAGATTGGGCAGGCATTAGAGATGATACAGATGCACTCAATTTTGATAGTTGCACATTTCTTGAACAGATTGAGGCTATGGATATTTCAGTTGATGAAAATGAACCTGATGCCGATTCAAGTGCTGTAATAGATGATATACTTGCAATATGAATAAAAAACGAAATTGTTATTACTTAAAGTGTTCTAAAACTAGCGTGCTGCTTTTTGTGTTGTGATAAGTGTTTTGTGACTGTTTATCCACTTGTATAGGCTTCGCATATCCAGGTCATCTAGCAAACTGTGGTTAATTCCTCTGTTGTTCTTGAGTCTTCTGCCTTTGTGTTTTTGAAGAGCATGGTTCTCCATCAGTTTTTTGACAATTTTTTTCAAATCTTCCATAGGAAACTTTTTAAAATGTTTTCCAGAAGGTCGAAAAAGCTTTAGACTGCAATCCCAGTTATCTATGAGTTTAGCATTAACTACAAGTGCTTTACAATACCTATCTATGGCATTCTTATTGGATACATTTGGACCAAGCATGTGAAAAATATTTTTAAGCATGTGATTGTAATGTTCCATTGCAAGGTCCAATGGAATGTTACCACCAATTCCTTTGCGTTTCTTTACAAAACGATTCCATATGCAGTTGTGAGCACCTCTTTCAGAAAGTAGAGCATAGCACTGACACATCAAGTAAAGCCCTTCCAAGGCATATTTCTTGCTTCTTGCACCATCTGCTCTTAAGTAGAGCAACATGAATTTCCAACACTGTATTACCCTATTTCCATCACCCATGCTGATTGCATCATAGAAGTTGAATATGAGCATACTCAATTCCAAGAAAGAGCTTTGGTAATTGTACAGATCATCATCACACTTAGTATTTGACACTTTTTTCTCACCTACTTTGTCATTTTCAGTGTGTGAAGCTTCATGATCTTGTCTGCTCTTTCCATCAAATTTGAAACTCTTGGTGCAACCTGGGAACCTACAAAGATATCTCCCATCTCCAGTCAACGTTTGCCTTGCACCTGAATCTAACTGTTCCTTTGTGAAATTTAGGAAATCTTCCATATGATCTTTATGTGTAATATACTTATCAACAACCTTTGATGCTAAGTCATAGAGAAACCTTTTTTGCGATTCTTCTGACCTTTCTGAGAAATCATTTGCAGGAAGTGAGCTATCATCCATGTCCTGTAAACCAAGCTCCTCTAATATTGCAGCTATGACCCTCCCTTTTAGTTCCAGAAAAAGGAATTCTTTTGACCGGACTGCAGAGCATGGCAATTTTCGACGAGATCTCCGGTGTGCACGAGCAAAATTCCTGGTGTGCCGGTGTGCACCACCCAAAATTCCGGTGTGCTGGTGTGCACCGACAAATTTTTCCTGATGTGTAGGAGCAGAACAGTGAAGTCGTTTTTGTTGGGGCCTGGCCTAATTTTGAAAAGCATTATTTCAAGGGATGACGACATGAATAAAAATATCAATGACACTGGTGATAATAGGTCGGTTGGTAATAATGTCATTAGTAAAATCATTTTGTCTGGGGTTGAGTCTTGTCTGCGTCATTGTTGTGCACCATACGGTGTGCACCACTGCCTGCCACAAATTTCCCCACTGCGAAGGAGTAATGTAATAGGTTAATGTTAGTAGGGTAGGTTAGTTGTCGTCGGTTGGTGCGGACGTGTTTTCACCGGCGGTAAAGATGAAAGAAAGTGCGTTCAAAAGCTCATTGCTGAACTAATTTGTCAATCAAACGCATATATAAATTAAACGCTAGCTTCATCTTGATTGCTATTAATGATTTGATGCTATTTTATTATGGTATATATTGTACAACACTAATTCTATTTCAGTTTACCAATGACATTGTATTTATTTTTATTCACTAAATAGGGCGCTGGGCTCGAAAACCGTTTCGGTTCTCTCGGCGTCCTAGGCAACTATTTTTATAAACTTATGATGTAACTTTATATATTTTTCTTAGCGTTATTTTAATCGATGACCACATGAATAAAAATATTAATTGCACTCATAAAACAATAGTCTATTTCCATTGCATTGGAGTCAGGGGTCAAGTCAAGTCTTGTCTGGGTCACTTCAACACAGATTTTAATGGATGACGACATGAATAAAAATACTGAAACATGAGATGTTAATATGACGCAATACACCGGAAGCAAAAAGATGGTCACGCGAAAGGGTATTTTTAGGGTACAGTACAGCTATGATGTAATGCCCTCAAAATACATAATATATTGTTATAAATTAAGCGTCAGGAAAATTTTCTTCAGAAGTCGCACATTTCGTGCGAACAAGGTCTGCTGTGGTATTTTTGGTGGATACAGCAACAGTTTGCAGTTACAGTGTATGGAGAACCAAGCACAGGTAAGCTTGATTTATTATACATATAGTATCTATTTTAATTTCAGGCCATGTTATTTTCACTTTCAGTTGATTTAAATTTAAGTGAATCCTCAAAAGATTTTGCAGCTCATCGACCGTTCTATATGACGTTTTTCGAAGTTTCTTATTCGTTTAACATGCACAAATGTGCAGTGTACTATAAGCTTATTCAAAACAAACAATTAAGTTTATAATTTTTGCAGAAAAGCTGGAATGCATTATTCAAACGCCAGCACGCGTCATCGCCATCGTCGAATAGGGAGAATGAGACCGAGAAACGAGCTAAGCGTGATCAAGCGGACCCACATATATGTCTCATCTGCTGCCAAGAATTAACGAGAGGCTCAAAATCATACAAGGAACGCCATTGGAAACGAAGGCATGAAGGTGAAAAAGGAAACTTCCAGCATTCCATTGTACCAAAAAATCATGCCAGGGCTCAAGAGCTTCTACAACAAAGTAAAAGCCAGGACAAGAAAAACGAAGAAACGTCCATTTCTACTGTCAATGAAAAGGAACCTGAGGAAACTGAGCTTGGAATCTTGGAACATGAAATTGATTGGGAAGATGATGAACCGCCACCAATATCGCCTCTGGATCCATTAGATGAATCATTACCAGACGAACGTATGGACCAGAATCCAGCACCAATATTGTCTGTAGACGCTACCAATGTGCTTTCCACTTCATACGTTAATGTTGACCTTTCTACTGCAGAGGCATCCACCAATATGCCTGTTCAAGCTTCATCAACATCGACATGGACTTCTGAGAACCAAAGCTCTGCTGCAACGGTACAGTCAACTGTCACAAGCTTTTTCAAAAGACCAACAGAGGAACCAGAAGAGGGACCACAAGACGCTATTGCCAGAATTGAAGATGGTGTCAACAGGATTCTCGTCAGGATGGATGCACTGAATATTCAGGAAGCTGGTGTTGAAATGCATGGTGATAGAGATATAGAATCTGTTCGGGTTGCGGATTTAAAAGCTGCCAACAATTTGGTAGAAGTTGCAAATTGTCAGCAAATACGCGTAGAAACACTTGCCGATGGCTGCCGCGTGACGTGTATTCCGTGTAATGAATATATCAGGGCCAATCCACTTATGAAAATGTAAGTATTAGTTTATACTAATTCTCTATGGCTTAATTCGTATGAATCTGTAATATTACATTCACAGTTTCTTAAAATTATTATAAAATTTAAGTGTCATTCTGTGTTCATTTTTAGCAATGCTGCGAATAGATCTTGGGGTCGCGGTCTTAACTACGATGCTAGTCGAACTGAGCAGTACATGGGGGGCTCGCATCAGGAGTGGTACAGCTTCAAGAACAGACTTGTTGAGCATTTTAGTTGCAGCTCAACTCGAAATGGAGGCCAGTTTCACCTGAGGTCTCTCCAACATCAACTGAAGGAGAAACACCGCACTGATAGAAATATCCGTGTTAATGTACACCTTGTTGCTGCGGGAATAGAAATTTGTAAAATTAAGTCTGCTGGTATGTCATACGAGTCGCTGATTGCATTTCTTTCTTTTTGTCAAGCAGACGTTGGAAACATTGGTCATGGCAGGTATTTATGAACCTATAGCGTTGTTTTTAGTGCTGGCTCGATTCTGCGGAAGTTTCATATTTTATGGATTCTTTTGAAAATTAAAAAATTAATTTCCAAAATGTTCTTTTCCATAACATTATATTCAACAATAATATTCAACAGGAATTTTGCATTTGTAGATATTATTAAGATCTTAGTAACAGAGCAAATTTTTAAGAGGAACCTTTTTTGTTTCAGAAACCAATTTCCAGACATCATCAAAGCTGCTTACATTTATGTACTAAAACAGACAAGACTGTACATGCACGAGCCCCTTTTAAGCACTGGACTACCTCCACATTTTTCCGTAGCAATTGATAAATCTACGCCGCATAGAGATACAAACCATGCTGTTATGATAATTGTTCAAGTTGATGGGAGACGAATAGCAATGCCAATTGACGCCCCCCTTGTGTATGGATACGAGGAAGATGAAGATGGTGCTAATGTAGAGCTCCAGGGAGGTTCTGGGATAGATTTAGCAGAACAAGTCGTGGCAGTTTTGAAAACTAAACTTCAGCTTACAACTGATGATTTGCAGTTTCTGCGAGGTACGATTCTTTTTTTGTAATTTTGTAACATGCTTAACACCCATCATGATAAACATTGGTTACATAGATGTATATCTTGAAAACAATTTTGGGAATAGCAAAAGTCCGGACTGATAACTCCCATGTAAACATTTAATACCAAAAATTTATTATTCTTTTAACCATTAGGAGTTCATGCTGATGGACAGTACCAGGCCAGTACATTTCAAAACAGGCTACATAGAATATTGGGTATCAGAGAGATCCCAGACCCGTACTTTCTTCTTCCATGGGATGTGTCTCATTGGATGGATTTAGCTATGGTGGAGCTTCGTGAGCATTCAGATTCATCAGGCTTTATGAAGTTGCTGATCAAACGTTCAAATCGACTGCACACAATGTTTGGAAGAGGTCGTGGTCATGCCGAATACAAAGGACTAGCAAAGATTCTTGGACTGAAAGCGCTTGAAACAGTCACTTACGCCACTACTCGGTTCACAAGTTCTTCATTCGAACAATGGCATAAAATCTACATCAGTTATCCTGCCCTGATTGCTGCTTTCGCACAATATCGAGAAGATGGAGATGATGAATGTGAGGAGACAAAGTATCAGGTGCGTGGACAAGATTATGCCATCGATCTGTGTGGAATGATAGACATTATGAAGCCGGGTGTGACGCTAATGATCAAATGTCAAGCTCTCAGCATACCCCCGTGGAAAATTGTGGCATGGTTTCCTAAAGTAATGACGACAATATCCATGATAGAAGATGAGCTGGGACGATTAAAGAACGCCCAAGTATTAACTCCAAACAAAGACCTTTTACCCAAACTTTCAACACACTGGGAAGAGTTGACCAAAGAGAAAATTGAAGACTGCACCTTTCAAGGAATTACAGTTTACCCTGGATGGCTTGTCGTAGATGAGAGAAATGAAGTAAACGAGGATACATCAAGTGAGAGGAGGAGAAATCAAAAGAAGAAAAAAACCATTACTTGGAATGCACGTTCGCCAGAGGATTGTTTGGAAGACTTACTGCAACTGAGTCAACAGTTGCGAGTTTTGTTAACTACACGCTACGATGAGATTGTGACTGACAGTATCAAAGAAATGGAGTGCATATTCGACATCGAAAGTCTTGTAAGACAACTTTGTATCTTTTCCTTCGAAAATGGAAGAATAAAAGTCAGTCGTGAAGGCAAAGAGCTTTGGGATCTTAGAGGAAAAACCGAGTTTGCTAAATTCTACAGGTAAACACCGTCTATCTATAACTGTATTTCCTGAGTTGCTTTATTCCCGTAAAAATTGCTTTTTTACAGTGTAGATTATTACTCAAAATTAAGTTGGCATGTTAAAACTATTTTGTTCTTTTCATTTTATATTCAAATTTATGAAATGATGCACCATGTGAAAATTAAAATATTTGTTTTAGGTACATTTGCAAACTACCTCATGTTGCGAAACTGTTAGATGAACAACCAATGCTTGATCTAATGCCTCATAATAGCGACACTGTGCTTGGACGATTCAAAAAGACAGTGATGGCAATGATGTGGCATGGACTTGGAAACTGTGCAAGCAGAATGTTCGTCGACAATGATAATGAGCCAATTACAGCATTTGAGAAGCACCAGCTCATTTCTGCAAGCATTTCGGATCTTCCCTCGATAGACCAATGGTTTTTGTTAACGTTTTCTTCTGGTGAAATTGTCAAGGCACGTATCAATGAAGAATTTGTTTTCACTTCAATGTACCAAAATGAAGATGTGGTCAACTCACTGGGAAAAGAATTTTGCATCGCTCTTGATGTTGCACTTGCTGTAAGCGGTTGCGAAGCTATTGTTGAGGGATTTTACAGCCTTGTCAGTGCTCATAAAAAGAGTGGTGGTCAGTCAAACGAAGTGCTCACCCATCGTGCAATTGTCGACTGGAGCTTACCACACCCTGTGTCATGTCCAACTACCATGAGAGCAATAGCAAAAATATACACTGAAGGGGATGATAGCCATAGTCTGCCGAAACATCGACTTCCAGTGTTTGGTGATGTTAGAGAGAGAGCATTCAGTAAATATGACGTTAGTAAGGTTGTTGATAGAATGAAGAATGAGCGTCCAAGATGTCCACATGTATTAAAGGACTATATTTGAGCTATTGACTAAGTAATTTAATACTCCAAACCAACGCATTATTACTGATATTGATCAATCTAACAATTCGAATGTGTTTCATTTTTTTAAGTTGTAAGACCAAACAAATTGGGCCCTTATTTACAAAGATAGTTTCCTTACATCTGTGAATAAAAGTGCCCAAAATACCAGCATTCATTTGCACGTTTCAGAATTTTCCCTAAAGATGTTGTTAAAATAGCTGAAATTTCTACAGGGTCACGCCCTGCCCCACCCATATAATTTGCCACACCCTAATCTGCCTGGTGTGCAGTTGCTTTTAGAGAAAAATATCTCCGGTGTGCACATGCCATACTCTGCAGTCTGGTCTTTTGATGCGCTAATCCTTGATTTGACGTCTGATCCAATGTTTCTGCGCTTTATAAGGGCAGCATCATTGAACATTGTACAAGGATCATCTGCTGAGCATCCAGAATAGAAATTATCATATGCAAACTGTGAGAGAAAAAAACATTACAGAAATCACTTCATCTTATCTGAGCAAGACCAGATTTTTGCATTTAAACAATTTTAATATGTCCTCATGCTCACTCATTTGTGCTATAACAGAATTTCATAATTCAAAAGGCATTAAAATGTTTTAATTTCATGTAGTAAAACAATAGTTGCACAAAAGTCAAGTCACTAATTTTTTCAAAAGTTTTGTGCACCCCCCATTTTCTTTGAAAATTAATGTTCAAAGACGTATTTCGCTAAAGTTGCTCCACAGTACATGGTAGAACATTGTAATTGAAAATTTTGAATATACACACACCTGCACAAATTTCATCCCAGAATGAAAATCCCCCACTTCAAAATGGAGTCCTTCAAGTCGTTCTTCAGTCGTGTAACCATTAGAAGTCTAGCAAACAATTAACTGCTCTCTCGACAGAGAGCTGATCACCAGCAACAGCTTGATCTGCATATAATTTGTCAATTTCACCCTCTGCATGCGGAACAAATTTATGCAGTTCTTTGAGAATTGTATGGATGCCATCTGAATCATTTTCATTTTCATAAATAAGTCCATGGAATATCTGAGAATTAAAATTATTTTAGTTTAGTTTATACTATCAAAATTCTGCATTAATCTCATCATCAGAAATTGTAAACAATGTTGATATACACAAAACTAAGAACCACTTTGAGGCATACATTTCGTATACAGTTTCGAATCTACTTTAGTGGCAGGATAGTTGCTAGTGAGATATATTTAAGATATATGTCCATGATCATCGGACCAGAATAGTATACAGTGGGAATGGCAAGAGAATTGTCGTTGTCACTAAACTTTAGGGATAATTTAGAGGCATGCTTGTTGAGGGATAAATATCGGGATAATCTATTTCCTCATCGAAGTGTGATAATAATAATATGTGAAAATGGGAATTATCACGATAATTTAGTGTTAAATTGCTGTATAGGGATAAAAACATAGCCAACCCGAAAATGTAGGGCTAATAATTTTTGCTAATAGAAACAGCTTATCATTGCGTATTATAAAACACTTATGAGTGAGATCAAGACCAATGTAACAATGTGCATATGAGCTACGTCAGGCTTCTAAGCAATGAGATGTATAAGAATGGGGTGAATTAGGCAAAACGTAGTCTGTAGTAGAAGCAGATTATCATTGCTTACTATGACACGCTTATGAGTAAGATCAAGACCCTTATAACAAGTCGCATATAAGCTACACAAGGTTTCTTAGCAATGAGATGTATAAGAATGGCGTGAATTACGCAAAGCGTAGTCCGTAATAGAAGCAGATTATCATTGCTTACTATGAAAGGCTTATGAGTGAGATCAACACCCTTATAACAATCGCATATAAGCTACACAAGGTTTCTAAGCAGTGAGATGTATAGGAATGGGGTGAATTGGGCAAACCGTAGTCCGTAATAGAAGCAGATTATCATTGCTTACTATGAAACGCTTATGAGTGAGATCATGACTCATGTAACAAGTCGCATATAAGCTACACAAGGTTTCTAAGTAATGAGACGTATAAGAATGGGGTGAATTAGGCAAACCGTAGTCCGTAATAGAAGCAGATTATCATTGCTTACTATGAAAGGCTTATGAGTGAGATCAACACCCTTATAACAATCGCATATAAGCTACACAAGGTTTCTAAGCAGTGAGATGTATAGGAATGGGGTGAATTGGGCAAACCGTAGTCCGTAATAGAAGCAGATTATCATTGCTTACTATAAAACGCTTATGAGTGAGATCATGACTCATGTAACAAGTCGCATATAAGCTACACAAGGTTTCTAAGTAATGAGACGTATAAGAATGGGGTGAATTAGGCAAACCGTAGTCCGTAATAGAAGCAGATTATCATTGCTTACTATGAAAGGCTTATGAGTAAGATCAAGACCCTTATAACAATCGCATATAAGCTACACAAGGTTTCTAAGTAATGAGACGTATAAGAATGGGGTGAATTAGGCAAACCGTAATCCGTAATAGAAGCAGATTATCATTGCTTACTATGAAATGCTTTTCAGGGAGATCAAGACCCATGTAAAAATGCGCATATAAGCTACGTAAGGTTTCTAAGCAACGAGATGCATAAGAATGGGATGAATTAGGCACAATGTAGTCCGTAATAGAAGCAGATTATCATTACTTACTATTAAATGCTTTTGAGTGAGTTCAACACCCATGTAACAGACGCATATAAGCTACGTAAGGTTTCTAAACATCGAGATGTATAAGAGTGGGTTGAATTAGGCAAAATGTAGTCTGTTATAGAATCAGATTATCATTTCTTACAATGAAATGCTTATAAGTGAGATCAAGACCCATCTGTGTATCTTCAGTCTCTATATTTGCCTGTGAGGATTGCAATACCTTTTCTTCAACATCTAAAGAATTGAACAATTAAAGAATGTCTTTGGCAAAAGAACTTAACATCATTTTTTACGTATACTTCTGAAAGCGTCTAACTTTGTCAGGTACGAGACATGCGCTTAAAAATATTCAATGATTGAAAACACTTAAAAATTTATCTATCCTGGCTAGATTTCGGTGATTTTTGCAACATCTGGAAACTTTCTTTGTTCTTTGTCAAATTATATAAACCAGGCATATAAAGAAAACCAAAAAATTTGATATTTTGTGACGTCATACCTAGGTACTCTTTTCACTTTACCATCATGAACATTGTTGGCCTAGCTCCAAACTTTTATATCCCGAAGGTATTTGCACTTGAAAATTTTTATAAATTTTCAAACTCTTACCTTCATTTTGGATTCTGGCATTTTATCTTGCTATGTATGTGTACAGTAGGTTACTGTATGTTGATAATGACACTGTGTTGATAATATTTCGAACGCAAAGAATTTATTTTTTACCAAAGTTACCCAAATTTAGAAAATTGTTGATTTTCCGCCAAAATTTCCCTAATAAAAATTCCTTCGCTTGGGTTACTTAGTTGGAAAATTTGTGGAAGTCCTGGGGAATTCAAATCCCGAAATAAGTCTGGAAAATTGTCGAGAACAGCGTGCGAGCAACCGCGAGAGCTTGTTGGACTTAAACTATTCAACTCAACAAAAGAAAAGTAAAAAGGTCATTTTGAGGCATGGAAAAGAACAAAAGATTGATAACACCTACCATCAAGGCCATCATAGCCACGCACGAGGTGTTATATGATTCTTGTTGGATTTCAGTTCCACAACGCCACGCTTTTCGCTTTTACTTTAAAGTTTAAATATTTACTTCATTCGAAATGTTGTCAAAAAGATCCAGAAGAACGTTTTTGAATCCTGCCGAGATTGCAAAACTTTGGATTCGGAATCACCAAGATCAAGATGGACTGGATAAAAAATTCATCGACGAGTCGATCGGTGAGTGAGTTTCTTCTTGGTTTCTGCCTTCTTTGTGGCCAATTTTTGTTCTTAGGCCTGTAGCACCCTAGTATGTTGCTTTGACTTGGATGGGTTAGAGAAGATAGATGAAGATTGATTTGAAAAGTCACCCTTGGTTCATTTTTCATTGGGGTTCTGTGAGACTTAAGGTCAGACTTAAGGTCAGGCTAGGCTCATGACCTTGCCGATTGCAAATAATGCTCAAGGTTGATATTGGAGATTGAAGAGATTGAATAAGATATAATTAAAAATGCCTATCAATTTATAAATATTCATCCATGTTTCATAATTGTTATCCTGTTATATCATGATTTTTACAACATTTTTATTTTGCAGGATGGGGTGTGATAGCGAAGAAGACCTTTGAGAAAGGAAGTTTTCTTCTAGAGTATATTGGGGAGACTGTTTCAAGAAAGGAAGGGGAGATCAGAGAAAAAAAGTACGAGAAGGCAAAGCTTGGATGCTATTTGTACTTCTTTAGCTCTAAAGGCAAGGAGCTTTGGTAAGTTCTCTTAAATACTTTGACTAAAAGTATGTACTGGAAATCTTTAGCTCACATTGACTTTAACAAATTGTCAGTGTAAATGTGAGCAAAAAACACCTGTCTGTTGTTTGCATGTATCACAAATGTTAATTAAGGCAGAGTCTCAATTTGTTTTTGTACCTTGGTTTCCCTGGTCGGCAACAAAATATTCAGGTTTTTTTTATTTAAAGAAGTGTCAATTTCTCACAGATGTTTATCACAGGAAAATCCCGCACCAACAAGCCCCCGCCCTGCAAGGAATTTTATTTTCATAATTAACCTGAAGACTAGGCCCTGCAAAAATTCTGCTTTAGCTCAAATTCAAATCAATCAATGTTTTTTGCCCTGCCCCAAATCATATTTGCAATGCATACCTACTTTCCAATGCAATTCTATTCCCACTTCAAAGAGCTATCCCTATTTAAGAAAACAAATTTGTCTCAATCTTGAACATCAGACTTCTAATTTTTATAATTTTTAATGCTTCCTCATAGAGAATTTGTATCCTATGGCAGGAAAATAATCTTGTAATTTGGTGATAAATTGACAAAAGCAATAGGTGCTAGAAATATAGGGAGTAATTGATATAAAAGATAGACATTTTTTCTTTTTCAAGCATTGATGCAACACTACCAACACCTTTCTTGGGAGACTGGTGAACGATTCAAGTAAGCCTAATTGTGTCATGAAACTAATTGAAAATGACAATGGACCACACTTGTGTTTATTTGCAATAAGAGACATTGCTACTGGAGAAGAACTGAGATACGACTATGGTGTCGGCGATTTGCCATGGCGCAAGAAGGTATAAAATGCTTTTTTTTTTAATTTTGAACAGCACTATGAAGACATGCATTATGACGACAATATATATTCTTTCTGCATATCAGCTCTCTGTACTTTGTCTTGCATGAAAGAAAACAATTTACATGCACTATGAGGACATTATATACTCTTTCTGCATCTCAGCACTCTGTAATATGTCTTGCATGAAAGAAAACAATTTACATGCACTATGAGGACATTATATATTCTTTCTATATCTCAGCTCTCTGTAACATGTCTTGTATAATCAAAAACAATTTGCATGCACTATGA
>RQOL01000926.1:54480-68433 GCA_013076295.1 Sanderia malayensis
TCACCACCCACAACTTTTAGAGCAGCGTCCAGAGACAGTTCCTCCACCGCCTGCACCGCCAGCACAGTCAATCCTGCCCCCCGAAACATCCAACCAACCCACCTCCTCAACACCTTCAGTTCCACGTCCAAATGAACATTCAGAGCCAGTGCAAGTTACACGTCGTGGAAGAGTTATTCGAAAACCACTGCGTTATCGTTGAAGTTATTAACCTTGTTGAATTTAAAGAACTTAAATTCAAAGACTAACTAAAGAAGAAAGGCAATTTATAACTTTTAGAATTCGTTGTCGTTGATGGACACATATCTCGTAAGGGAGATGTTGCATAACTGTTTAACCTCGTTTTGAGTTTAGAGCCTCATTTTTGGTTTAGCTCGCCATCTTGATTTCTTAGTCACTTTTTATCAGGCCTCGTGCTACAAAGAAGTCACCTTAAACGAGCGTCCTATTTTCTGCTTGTTATTCTACTTCTAACCTAAGGACAGATACAACAAAGGCAAGGAGCTTTGGTAAGTTCTCTTAAATACTTTGACTAAAAGTATGTACTGGAAATCTTTAGCTCACATTGACTTTAACAAATTGTCAGTGTAAATGTGAGCAAAAAACGCCTGTCTGTTGTTTGCATGTATCACAAATGTTAATTAAGGCAGAGTCTCAATTTGTTTTTGGACCTTGGTTTCCCTGGTCGGCAACAAAATATTCAGGTTTTTTTTTATTTAAAGAAGTGTCAATTTCTCACAGATGTTTATCACAGGAAAATCCCGCAACACCAAGCCCCCGCCCTGCAAGGCATTTTATTTTCATAATTAACCTGAAGACTAGGCCCTGCAAAAATTCTCCTTTAGCTCAAATTCAAATCAATCAATGTTTTTTGCCCTGCCCCAAATCATATTTGCAATGCATACCTACTTTCCAATGCAATTCTATTCCCACTTCAAAGAGCTATCCCTATTTAAGAAAACAAATTTGTCTCAATCTTGAACATCAGACTTCTAATTTTTATAATTTTTAATGCTTCCTCATAGAGAATTTGTATCCTATGGCAGGAAAATAATCTTGTAATTTGGTGATAAATTGACAAAAGCAATAGGTGCTAGAAATATAGGGAGTAATTGATATAAAAGATAGATATTTTTTCTTTTTCAAGCATTGATGCAACACTACCAACACCTTTTCTTGGGAGACTGGTGAACGATTCAAGTAAGCGTAATTGTGTCATGAAACTAATTGAAAATGACAATGGACCACACTTGTGTTTATTTGCAATAAGAGACATTGCTACTGGAGAAGAACTGAGATACGACTATGGTGTCGGCGATTTACCATGGCGCAAGAAGGTATAAAATGCTTTTTTTTTTTAATTTTGAACAGCACTATGAAGACATGCATTATGACGACATTATATATTCTTTCTATATCTCAGCTCTCTGTAACATGTCTTGTATAATCAAAAACAATTTGCATGCACTATTAGGACATTATATATTCTTTGTACATCTCAGCTCTCTGTAAGATGTCTTGTATGAGAGAAACCAATTTACATGCACTATGAGGACATTATATATTCCTTCTGCATCTTAGCTCTCTGTACTTTGTCTTGCATGAAAGAAAACGATTTACATGCACTATGAGGACATTATATATTCTTTCTGCATCTTAGCTCTCTGTACTTTGTCTTGCATGAAAGAAAACAATTTACATGTACTATGAGGACATTATATATTCATTATATATTCTTTCTGCATCTCAGCTCTCTGTAATATGTCTTGCATGAAAGAAAACAATTTACATGCACTATGAGGACATTATATATTCTTTCTGCATCTCAGCTCTCTGTAATATGTCTTGCATGAAAGAAACAGTTTACATGCACTATGAGGACATTATATATTCTTCCTATATCTCAGCTCTCTGTAACATGTCTTGCATGAACGAAAACAATTTACATGCACTATGAGGACATTATATATTCTTTCTATATCTCAGCTCTCTGTAACATGTCTTGCATGAAAGAAAACAATTTACATGCACTATGAGGACATTATATATTCTTTCTATAACTCAGCTCTCTGTAACATGTCTTGTATAACCAAAAACAATTTACATGCACTATGAGGACATTATATATTCCTTCTGCATCTTAGCTCACTGTACTTTGTCTTGCATGAAAGAAAACAATTTACATGCACTATGAGGACATTATATATTCTTTCTGCATCTCAGCTCTCTGTAATATGTCTTGCATGAAAGAGAACAATTTACATGCACTATGAGGACATTGTATATTCTTTCTACATCTCAGCTCTCTGTAAGATGCCTTGTATGAGAGAAAACAATTTACATGCACTATGAGGACATTATATATTCTTTCTGCATCTTAGCTCTCTGTAATATGTCTTGCATGAAAGAAAACAATTTACATGCACTATGAGGACATTGTATATTCTTTCTACATCTCAGCTCTCTGTACTTTGTCTTGCATGAAAGAAAACAATTTACATGCACTATGGGGACATTATATATTCTTTCAGTATCTCAGCTCTCTGTAATATGTCTTGCATGAAAGAAACAATTTACATCCACTATGAGGACATTATATATTCGTCCTATATCTCAGCTCTCTGTAACATGTCTTGCATGAAAGAAAACAATTTACATGCACTATGAGGACATTATATATTCTTTCTATAACTCAGCTCTCTGTAACATGTCTTGTATAATCAAAAACAATTTACATGCACTATGAGGACATTATATATTCTTTCTGCATCTTACCTCTCTGTAATATGTCTTGCATGAAAGAAAACAATTTACATGCACTATGAGGACATTGTATATTCTTTCTACATCTCAGCTCTCTGTAAGATGTCTTATATGAGAGAAAACAATTTACATGCACTATGAGGACATTATATATTCCTTCTGAATCTTAGCTCTCTGTACTTTGTCTTGCATGAAAGAAAACAATTTACATGCACTATGAGGACATTATATATTCTTTCTGCATCTCAGCTCTCTGTAATATGTCTTGTATAATCAAAAACAATTTACATGCACTATGAGGACATTATATATTCTTTCTGCATCTTAGTCTCTGTAATATGTCTTGCATGAAAGAAAACAATTTACATGCACTATGAGGACATTGTATATTCTTTCTACATCTCAGCTCTCTGTAAGATGTCTTGTATGAGAGAAAACAATTTACATGCACTATGAGGACATTATATATTCCTTCTGCATCTTAGCTCTCTGTACTTTGTCTTGCATGAAAGAAAACAATTTACATGCACTATGAGGACATTATATATTCTTTCTGCATCTCAGCTCTCTGTAATATGTCTTGTATAATCAAAAACAATTTACATGCACTATGAGGACATTATATATTCTTTCTGCATCTTAGCTCTCTGTAATATGTCTTGCATGAAAGAAAACAATTTACATGCACTATGAAGACATTGTATATTCTTAGTACATTTCAGCTTGTGTAGCATGTTTTGTATAATAGAAAACAATTTACATGCACTATGAGGACATCTCAATTCTAGTGTTTAATGCAGTATACATTTTTCAACAGGAACTAAATATTTCAACATCATTGCATCATCATGAAATATCAGCTGCAAGTGATATCCAAGATTTTACTCAACCATTGTCACCGGTCATAAATCCTACACTTGTCATGAAGGTAAAAACAAAATGTAAAATTTTACAATTTTAAACATTATTCCCTGTGTATGTATTAATTTGTCTTTCTAAGTCCTTATTAGTATTCATGGATATACGTTTTCATATATTTTAAGGATATAACATGATCTCAATATACCCAAACTATTTTTGAGCCAATATTGAATATATCAACATACAGGCACTGTATGAAGGCAATACATATTCTTTATACACCCCATCTCTGTGTTATATGTTCTTTATAAAAGAAACAATTAATATCTACTATTAGGACATGAAATGGTCTTTGTACATCTCAGCTCTCTGTAGCATGTCTTGTATGAAATAAATTAAGATATAGGACTATGTATACTTGTAATGTTTATTGGATGAAACCCCTGACTATTGTTTCTTCTATTTGTGATGTTTCATCATTGTTTTTAGGCTGCTCACAGAGAGAAAATGGGCTCCAAAGATATGATAATTGCAGACAATGGTAAATTTCAACTTTTTTAATTTCTTTTGTTATTTTTAACCCAGAATCGATGGACTGATTTTTATAAATTGAAAGTGATAATTATAAACTCTATCAAAAGATTTTGTTCTTCCTTCCCCTATATCTTGATGGATGTTGATATTAAAAAGAGCTTTTTTCCTTAATACACTGACTTCACCACTATGACCACCAAAAACATGCAGCTAATTGTTCAGACATTGTTAGATATTGTGACACATGGTTGCAAGCTGCATTGAAAGGGATGAATTTGTATTAACATCTCAGGTCATTTGAATCGATTGGACAAAATATCTAAGCTGTCTTGTCTCTATCTTTTTCTTAAATTTTACAAATCCTCCTTCATTGAAATATTCTTTACAATAATTTAGACATTGTTCCAGAAAGTGATCAGGAGGATGATCCTTTAGTTCCTTTGGTTGGTTCCATTTCATGTTGGGTAAGTCTGATTGGTTTTTTCCTAAGTTCCAGATAATGATTCTTGGTATCTAGACAGAGACAAGTCTTGTCCTGCACAGTGTAAAAAAGAATTTTGGTTTTTGCCAATTTTGAAATTCTCAGTAGCAATATTAAAGAGCCAGCATTTGATGATGATGGGAATCATTGGTTTGTTATTTTCTGTAAATGATTATTGATCACTAATGATTATCTTTGTTCTATCTTGCTTATTTTGCAGGATATAAACACCAGCGTGGAAAATGTTAATGAGAAAAAATTATTTGCCTCCGACAACGTTAATCAAATTACAAATGTAAGTATGAGTCCGTTTTCAAATAAAATGGAATCAATCTATTGAATCACATTTTGCTAATTACTTTGTTCTCACACTAGAAAAATTTTTGTAAAAATTGGTAACTCTTTTATGGCAACTGTTTAGGTTAATGTTCAGACCCTTTAATACAAAGTTTTTTTTATTGTGAAGTTGCAGCGAGCTTGTGTTTGTGATAATGTCTAATGTCATATTTGGAATACATGCTTTGTGTAGAGTTTACATTCCTTAGAAGATGTTTCAATGCTGTTTCGTTTTTTAGGATAACAGCGTAGGCTCTGAGAACCCTAATTATTATGCCTTTGATGAAAGTGAGGAAATTGAAAGTGTAAGTTTATTTTCAATGACAAATTTTATAAAAAAGGCAGCCCAAGCTCTAAACCTTTTGGTGTTTGCTTTTATTATCATTTTTCAGGCTCTATGAAATTGTGAAAATAATTAGTTCGTGGAGTAATGGAAATGTTTTTGTAACTAGGTTGACCTTCACAATGATTCCGGAATTAACGGTGATTTTAACCAAGTAATAGAAACTGATGAAATGACAGATGATAATGAAGAAGAAACTTCACCAATGGAATGGCTTTCGAATGTATGTTTTTTATAATATTTTTTTAATAATATTTTGTAAAACTCAGTCCCTTCTGGTTATCATACTTGCATGGAACCCTCAGTTTTGAAACTTTTGTTGCTTCAATTCTAGATAAAATATGAATAGGCCTATGCATTCTCTCTCACAATCAGAAAAGTTGTATTAAAATCAACATCAATCAATTGTTTTATCAATTATCATTTAATTGCTTTGTCTTTCAAGCCTTTCCGTCACCTTATTTGTCAAGACTGTTCAATTCATTTGCCATTTTTCTTTATTCCTCCCAAATTTTTTGTAGCAAAATACTTTCTATTTACTATTCTACAGCAAAATACTATACTATCTCGCCCTATCTATGATTGAAGGTTGTGTATTGTGACAATGCTTCCATTTCTAACCTTGGACCAATCTTTTATTTGTAGATTAATAGTGCAGAGACTTGTAGAGATGAATTTGAGAGAGTCAATGACAATCAAACTGCTGGCTCGTTTGTTGTGATGCCCTCAGTAACGGAAGATATAATTGTAAGTGGCTAAGCACATACTACTTTAGTATTGATTCATATTAGCTATGCAAGCGCAGATATTAGATTATAATTGTATGAATGGGGGCTATTTTGTTGCAACAGAAAGCCAGATCAGAGAGAGCCCTTTACCGATCTTCTTCCGAAAACTTTCCGAAATAATGTCCTCAAGGTAGCTGTTTTCAATAATAATTGACCTTGTTTTGTCAATTCATTAGTGCCCAATGAACTATTGATAATTCACCTTTGTTTTGGACTTGAGGAATCCGCACATATGTTGAGGCTTCTAAATGTTGGTTTGCTATATATATTGTTGGGAGATGTGGTAGTAACCTTTTAATTCTTATTGCAAGGGACATATTTCACACTCAGTAGTGTAAAACTAGGTTATCCTCCAAAGTTAACATTTGATGTTGGAGACCGAATTTAAAGCTCATGTCATAAAAAAGGCTGAGAGCCTCGCATATGTTGCAGAAACCCACAGCAAAGTGAAGTTACGATGCAGCGGCAAAGTTCTTTTGTTCTTAATAGGCATTCTGACTAAGATCCTTATTTGTGATAGTCCAATTTGAACCCTAGACTTCAATGCTAATCAAGGCTTTGTTTATTTCTTTATGTGTTTAGTCGTTTTACAGATAATCCAGTATAGTAGTTTTTCGATTATCCGGTCTGTTAAAAAAAATTTGCAACAACGAAATCATTGTCCAGCGAATATTCCATGTTTCTCTGCATAAACCACTCGAACATCAAAATGTAACACAAAAATGATCCCAAAATCCTTCTAAATCCCAAACTACTCTTGGATACTGAGAATTTTGGTTACTGGTTTTCGCTGTGATTACATATTTTCGATTATCGGGAGTTTTGGATTATCCACACAAAATTTGGAAATTTTGTTCCCTGAAGAGGCCGGATAACCGAACAACTACTGTAATGCTGAATTGGTTAGAGTTATAGTTGTTTATGCTCCCCTTAACATATTTTCCTGATGATGTATTGTACTTCAAAACCTATAACTGAACTATTTCATTACAGAAGGGTAAAGAAAGGAAGCCTGTTGAAAGCAGTGATGATGATGATGTTTATAATGACCCATCCTATGAAGCTGATGATGTCCAGAGCAGCACAGACTCTGACTCTGACTCCTCTGACTCTTCAGGATCTGACGTTTCAGACACTGATGACCTTTCCATTGGTAAGTCAAAGAAGAAATCAAGCAAAAGAGTGTCGTCATCCATTCAGTCAAGGAAAACACAATCTTGCGAAAGTATACCTAGTACTAGTGATACCCAACAAGCAAGACCTGAAGTGCTGCCAACGGTTCAATCCTCAGTGAAACCTAAAGGTAGTTGTCATTCGATTTTGTTTTGTTTTGTTTTATACTACTTTTATGGTCAGTCTACAAAACTTCTGACACCACGAGTCAGCTGGATTACACCGCGACGCCACAGTACCTTCAAATTGCTTTAAATTTTTTTTCTGTAGGTAAAATATTGATGTTTTTCTTCTAGTTACTGTACCTGTGTTCAAGAAGAACGAGCATGGTGGCAGAGTATACGACAAAGCCCACAATTGCTTCTTTTGCGACAAAGAGTGTCTTAAGATTGCAAGGCATCTGTTAACAGTGCATAAAGATGAAGAGGACGTGCTGAAAATAATAGCAATTGATGAAAAAACAAAAGAGGGCAAAGTAAGAAGGCAAAAGGAGCTTGAGAGACTGAGGCTGAAGGGTGATTTTCGCTACAACTCCAAGGTGCTTAAGTGCGGAGGAGAGCTGAAAGTTTTGCGTCGTCCAATGACAAGTGATTTGGCAGATTACCGTCAATTTACCCCATGTACCCATTGCTTGGGCTTTGTCCAAAGACATGAGTTGTGGAGGCACGTGGCCCAGTGTGATTTCAATAATCACAAGAAAGATCCAGATGCAGAAGAGCATGTTGCAAACAGGCGACTGCAACACGAGAGTGAAATGTTGCTATATGGGAGCCAAGAATTCTGCAGCCAGGCCATGCAAGATTCTGTTCTGTCATCAATGCGTCCTGATGAAATCAGCTTTGTTGCCAAAAGAGATGATCTAATCATCCTTTTTGGCAGCTCTTGGTTTGAAAAAAGTGGCTCTTCAAGAGTTAATCATATTTCAGATAAAATGAGATCCTTAGCGAGGCTCTTGATCAAATTGCGTGAACTCCCTGGAAAAGAAGAGGCTGACCTGGCTGATTTTATCAAGCCACGGATGTTCGACAGTGTAGTCAATGCAACAAAAGATCTCTGCATATTCACTCAGTCTGCAGAGAATGATCATATATCAACTTTTAATAAGCCTGGATTGGCATTGAAGATAGGTCATGCACTGACAAGGTGTGCAGAGCTTCTGAGAGGTCTTGCACTAAGACAAAGTAACAAAAATATGAAGGAAGATGTCGACTCCTTCATTCAACTTATAAGCTCAGAGTGGTCGGCAAAAGTGTCCTCTGCAGCTTTGAGGAAACTTGGGGACAATGCATTTAAGAAATCCCCTCACATGCCAAAAACGGAAGACCTGGTCAAGCTGAGAGACCATTTATTGAAGGAGATCCCACTCACCACCAAAGCTGTCTTGTCAGAGCCAAGCTTGACCAATTGGCGAAAGTTGGCTGAGTTAACTGTTTCAAGGATCTTGCTGTTTAACAAGCGAAGGGGAAACGAAGGTTCAAAGGTGGAATTGAAACAGTTTGAAGAGCGTCCAAAGTGGCTCGATTTGAGTATGGAGGAGATGTCCAGGTCTCTTCAGCCATTAGAGATGGAACTCTGTAAAAGGTAAGGCTTGAGTCCCTGCAGCACTCAAATTTAATAAAATATGGTAGGCCATAGTGATAGTCGTTGTCTTTGGTCTTTGGCAACATTTGAAAAATGTACCCGCTGTGAAACCAGAAATTGAGCAATGATTAATTATTGGACCAATATTTAGGGTTCAATTGGCTTTCATTGTGGTATAGACTGGATAGAGAAATAAGATCAAATGAAATGTAATCGATAGAATAAACTTTGTTCATGTTATGTATTTCTTATTTACAAATTTTTAACTTACTTCAATTTTGTAGGATGGACCTGGTTTATATACGTGGAAAACGAGGGCGAAAAGTTCCAATTCTAATGGACAAAGCTGTTGTGGCAGCCATTGAAGCCTTGATCAAACAGAGGAACGCTGTTGGAGTGTCTGCAGAGAACAAGTACATTTTTGCAGCCCCAACAAGGGGGTCCAAAAAGTACCTTAGAGGCCCTGATTGTCTTGCATCTGTCGTTGGCCAGTGTGACCTTATGTCCCCAAAGCTTATAAAAAGCACCAAGCTGAGGAAGTACATCGCAACAGTATCGCAGATAATTGATCTGAATAGTTCTGAATTGGAATGGCTAGCCAACCATATGGGGCATGATATATCTGTTCATAGGGAGTACTATCGTCTACACGATTCTACGCTGGAGCTGTCAAAGGTGAGCCGTCTTTTACTGGCTGTAGATGAAGGATCCGCAGCAAAATGGCAAGGAAAGAGGCTCAGTGACATAGACTTGAATGGTGAGCTCATTGTTGCACTTCTATTCTTAAAATTATGCTATTTTCAAATCCTATCCTATAGCTAAATTTCTGATCTTTCAATTATGACATTTTTCTTGAATTTTCATGTTCTTTTCTCCTTGAAGAGCTGGGCCCTCAAACTGTAAGCAAATGGGTGTTTTTGAATTCAACAAGCATAATTGTAAATGGATGAATCCCTCTGTAATTGTAATAATTTTTGTTCCAGTGTGATGCCAGGTATGCAGGCCGTACTTCCCAGTGACTAGGAGATAGGGTCAATTAGCATGCTCCTTACATTTATTAACACATTTTTCGGCAAAGAGAGCAACCACCCCGCAACTCTAGGCAGCAACGCACTCTTCCGCAGCGGAAGCCGAAAAATTTAACCACTCCAAGCATGATTCTGCCGTACCACAACATTTACTAGACTACCCAGAGTGTGCAGAAAATTACAACTGATTGGTGAATTTTGAGTCGTATCTGGGTAAAATTTCACCCAATTGTTTCAATTGTTTTGGTCTGTTTCTGACATTCATACTCTGGGAAGTTTCAAAAAGCTTTTAAGTATGACTGAAAATGTTTCTGCTGTTTAACGCCATTTTGAAGTTTTCGGAAGAACTACAAACATTTATTTCATGTAGAAATTCCCGTCGAGGCAGATGAAGAGGATGACGAAGGAGGGGAAGGAGATAGAGCTGCAGTTGATGTTGACATAGAAGAAGAGGATGTGGAAAGTGTAACAGAGCAAGAGCCATCTCAAGCTGCTACTAATTCTTTTGAAAGCAGCAAAAAATCACAAGGTATGTGGTATATAATTATGTATTACCCTGTTAGAATGTGGAAAGTTACCTGTTTGAACTTATGGAATGGGAGGAAATTTTGTCTACAATTCAAGTTTGAAGTCCATTTTCCGCTTTGCTTTTTATCTTGATGTTCATATTTTTACAGGAAGTAAAAGTGCAGATCAACGAAAAAAGGGTGGAAGGAATTATGCTCCATGGAGTGTTGATGAATCGAAGGTTGTCCTGGATTTTTTCTCCGAGAATATCAAATCAGGCAAGAATCCGGGAAAAGGAAAATGCATGGAATGCATTGGAAAATATAGTATTCTGCAGAAGAGATCCTGGCAGAATATAAAAGATTTTGTTAGAAACCACATCGTTAAAGCACACAGGCATGGCAAATCTTAGATACCAATTGCTACATCCCTGTGAGTCTCTGTGCCAAATGAAGCATCAGTCACAACTGTTGAGTTTTTTACTGCCCTTGATTGGCTTCTGCGTTCTTCTGTTTACATACATCAGAACATTTCTTAATCATTATATCCACACATCCTATTTATGCTTGTGAGACTAGAGTTATATGAGACGTCTCGTTTTTTCCTTCAAGTCAGCTTGTACATTTATTACTGAAGTTGAAAAAGAACTTAAGTAGTGTTAACCTTCTCAAAATGATCACACTTATTATCTTAATACCATGTTTTAAGCAAATTGATGACTTTTTAAACTTTTGTGTATCCAAAAATGTATATGTCCCCACAGCTACTGTGGTGAAAAAAATGCGCGAAATACACATGTCCCCACAACTTACATATTTTTTGGTGATACCTGTGCTATGGGGACATTTGAAAAATGAGTCTAACGGGCCTTATGCAGCATGGTTTGCTTCAAATCTGAGAAAAACATTATGGGGACGCTATGTATGTCCCCATAACGTTGGCTGTCCCCATAACGTGAATGTGTAAACGTATGTGCGTCCCCACAATGTAGGTCATGTAATTACATACATACATACATACATACATACATACATACATACATACATACATACATAAATACATGAGCTGGGTTCGGTCGCTTCGCTCCCTCTCCATAGCCCGTGAAGTAAACAAAGCTTAATCTGGTTGGCGCGCTGCATTCGCTCCCGCTCATGCCCATACATACATAGATACATGCATACATACATACATACTATACCAACATACTATACCTACTATAAAATCATACTATACCTACATACTATACCAACATACTATACCTACTATAACATCATACTATACTACATACCATACCAACATACTATACCTACTATACCTACATACTATACCCACTATACCTACTATAACAACATACTATACCTACTATACCTACTATAAAAACATACTATACCTACTATACCTACTATAAAACATACTATACATACTATACATACTATACCTACTATAACAAAATACTATACCCACTATACCTACTATAAAAACATACTATACATGCTATACCTACTATAGCAACATACTATACCTACCATATCTACTATAACAAAATACTATACCTACTATACCTACTATAAAAACATACTATACATACTATACCTACTATAACAACATACTATACCTACTATACATACTATACTACATACTATAAAAACATACTATACCTGCTATAAAGACATACTTCACATACTATACCTATTATACATACTATGAAAACATACTATACATACTATACCTACTATAAAAACATACTATACCTACTATACCTACTATACAAACATACAAACACTTGTGGAAAGTTTAAATGGGGAAAATCGTGCAAATAGCGCCTGAAAAATTTATAACTTTGACTTTGTTTTCATTGGGCCTAAGCGTTGCAAGCATGCCGAAGCAACACCTACTACAAAAACTACAACTATTTCAACTCAAAATACTAAACAAAGCTATCACCTGTGTTCCCAATTGTTTCCTGCAACTCTCCAGGGTCTTTGAAACAATTAGCAGCTCTTTACAAAGAAAATTCAGCTCGTAAAACACTTTGAAAGGCGCCCTTTGTGTGCAAAACAAAAACACGAATGCGCGTCTTCTCCAAAAGTACCTGATGCAACCGAGGACGAATAACGAAAAACGGCCAATCAAATTACAGCAAAAGGCGAAACGGGTCACATGAAGAGCGAATACTCTGTTCGAAAATGGACTTTGGGACGCGAATTTGGAAGTTTCGCCAGCGTAAACCGTAGTTTTTTCGTGATAGCACAATTAGCAGAATAATTAATGGAGTAACTCAATAATTAGGGAGAAAATCTAAAAACAAAATCCATTACCCTGCTTAAAATAATAAATTGAACATTCTGTGTAAATTTCATTGCCATATACCCACATACAAAAAGACCTTTGTGATCACATGGTTCGCCGTTTCGGCCCATTGTTTTTGGGCGTTGGAGCTATTGTTTCGGGTCGAATCTATTGTTTTTGGCAAGAAAGTGCGTCATCACGTGACCTCCGCAGAATAGTAATATTAGATAACAATAATAATAATAATAAAATACATTTATAGGACGCAAATGCAATAGTTGGCATGTTGATGGTGCTGTATTGTTCTGTTGCGAAATGGAACCTAGTACCCAGACCTTTTGTATACGCCCTGTATGTGGATTATTATTGATGATGGGTTCGCTGAGAGAAGCTTAGAAAACAAAGTCTGCTCTCTGACTAAATAATCTAATGCGGGATACAACAAATGGCGACGAGATCCAGGTTACAAGCATAATCATTGCTTCTTAAAGTATTTTCACGGTAATGGCTACGCCTCTGCTTCAAGGATTACCACCGTTTGATCCAGATCTTGATGTTGGGGCATCCGTAGGCCCACGGTGGAGAACATGGCTGGCTGATTTTGAAACGTTCGTGATCGCTAATGATATCACTGACGCCAAGAGGAAAAGAGCACTGTTATTATATCAGGCAGGCTCCAGAGTCCGTGAAATATTTCGACAGCTCCAAGATTACCAAAAAGCCGTCGATAAACTGAACGAATATTTTGAACCCCAGAAAAACAGACTATATGAAGTCTACAAATTCCGCCAAGCAAAACAACAAGAAGGAGAAACACTTGCTCAGTTTCATACTCGTCTTCGCAGTCTCTCACAAACATGTGAATTCGCTGATGCCGCTCTTGATTTTGAAATCATGATGCAAATCGTCGTAGGGGGACGTTCAAGTCGTCTTCGAAAGCAAGCATTGCGCGGCCCTAAAATAACATTAAAAGATTTATTGTTGGAAGGAAGGCGTGCAGAAATGAATGAATTTCAAGCCTCGGAAATTGAGAAAGATTCAACTCAAAAGCATGATACGATTCAAGCCGCGAAAGCCAAGAAACCCGCTGCGAAATCCTTTCGTAATCCGGGTCCAAAATCAAAGTGTCGTAGTTGTGGGGGCGTGTTTCCTCACAGAGAAAAGCCATGCCCAGCGAAAGGTAAAACCTGCCATAAGTGTAATAAGTCGAATCATTTCGCAAAATTTTGTTTTTCCCAACCACAAGTGAACACGAACAAAGGGAAGGAT
>RQOL01000927.1:0-110000 GCA_013076295.1 Sanderia malayensis
AATATAAATTCAACATGATTCCACTGAAATATTATTTATTATAAACATACCCTTCGCATATCTCCATACAAAACAGTGATGATCACCATTTCTGTTCGATTTCTTTCTTCTCGAAAATTCTTTCAATTATCTCCGTTCACTTGCTACCTCTCCGACAACTAAATTTCAGTGTCTCATCCACAATATTTAAATACTTCTCCCTCCCCAACCTAACACATGATCTTCCACATTCCTCCCTATTTTTAACCATTACATACATCTTGCATCATTCACATCCAACCCCCTTTCTCACCACATTTCCTCCTTTATTTGCTTACCCCATCGCTTTCAATGCTGAATCGCAACATATTGCAATTCCCACGCCAACAACGTTTCCAAACACAACAATCACAATCCCACTGTTGCTACGAACGCACTCGCTGTTTCATTACGCCTTCATCAACCTATCCATGACTTCAATTCTATTCTCAAACAAATGACATCAAACAACTTCCCTATATATTTAAAACAACAAAGTAATACAAAGTTCCTAAAGAGCTACCTTTTCCACATTCCAACCCTTACGGACACATAAATACAACAAATAAATTACTTTTCTCAAATCACAACATCTGCCAATCACGAAACAGATCAACATCACAATAACTTCTCAATTCAACAAATACAACTACCCATCCTCATTATTACCCCATGCATTTCAATTCTAAGTCGCAACTTATTTTCCTTCCCAAGGCCAACAACACGTGAAAAAACAACAATCACAATGCCACTGTTGCCACACACGCATTCCCCATCGCTACTTGATTACATCATCATCAACCTACTCATGACTTCATTTCTATATTCAAATAAGTGACATCAAACACCACCCCCCTATATTTATCACAACAACGTAATCCACACTTTCAAAACAGCTGCCTCTTGCACATTCCAACCCCTACCCAAACACATAAATACAACAAACCAATAACCTTTTTCCAGTCACAACTCTACAACCTACCAACAAAAACAATAATCTACGAAAATTTCATCCCGGATTTCTAATCGGTGAGTATCATCTACAATTTCATTCACCTGTAATCACATCTTTTTCTCCTAATTCTTATCTTAACAACATTTCCCTTACAGCAAATTACATTTCCACTGGAGGCTGTCCACAGGTTTTGCTGGAATTGGCCTGTGCATCCGTCTGTGCGTTTGTCTATGCATGTCTTACGCTTCCTGACTGACGGGCACCACCTGCGTACACGGATGGATGCATGCATGGACGATTGGTGCAAGTACCACACCAGGGAAATTCAGGCACAAGTCTGAAAAGGTGGGCAGAAAAGAAACACTTTCAGACGAATCGGGCCAGTCTCGGCCCCAGCAGACCACGGCACTTTCTCACGGAGCCTTCCCGCTCTCCACTGCACTCTGCTCCCCTGCCTGCCCGCCTGCCTACCAGCCTGCCATGGCCCTTGCAAAAATCCACCGCTCGCGGAAATTTTATACATGTCCGAAAAGGTGGGAAGAACATTGTTGAGGGGTAAAAAATAGAGAAGCCACCGTCGCTCACCGATGCCAACTAGCGCATCAGAAGCAGCGCCAAACACAACCCCGAGAGGTGTCCACACTTGCCTGCAGGCCTGCCACAGAGGGCATGCACAGCACATCAAGCACAGAAAGCTCTCAAGCAGACAAGTCTGAAAAGGTGGGCGGAATGTTATAGAGGGGTAAAAAATAAGGAAGGCGACCTCGCTCACCGATGCCGACCAACGTATCGGAAGCAACGCCAAACACAACACCGAGAGCCGTGCACACTTGCCTGCAGGCCTGCCGCAGCCGGCGTGCACAGCACTTGAAGCTCAGAGTTCCCTCAAGAGGACAAGTCTGAAAAGGTGGGCGGAACATTATCGAGGGGTTAAAAGTAAAGAAGGCGACCTCGGTCACCGATGCCGACCAGCGCGTTGGAAGCAGCGCCAAACACAACACCGAGAGCTGTGCACACTTGCCTGCAGGCCTCCCATAGCCTGGTGTACACAACAAAGGAAGCCCACAAGATTCTCACTTAGAGGCGTTCAGTCAATATCCAACAGATGGTAGCTTCGGGCCATTGCCTTTTCAAGCAAGTCCAAATGCCATTTGTCTGAATCTGCGATTCCTTTCGTACTGAGCAGAATTACTATTGCAACAACACTTCATCAGTAGGGTAAAACTAACCTGTCTCACGACGGTCTAAACCCAGCTCACGTTCCCTATTAGCGGGAGAACAATCAGGCCCTTGGTGAATTCTGCTTCACAATGATAAGAAGAGCCGACATCCAAGGATCAAAAAGCAATGTCGCTATGAACGCTTGGCTGCCAAAGCCAGTTATCCTTGTGGTAACTTTTCTGACACCTCTAGCTGAAAACTCGTAAAGACTAAAGGATCGAGAGGCCATGCTTTCACAGTTTGTATTCATACTGAAAATCAAAATCAAGTGAGCTTTTACCCTTTTGTTCTACATGAGATTTCTGTTCTCATTGAGCTCACCTTAGGACACCTGCGTTACCATTTAACAGATGTGCCGCCAAACTCCCGACCTGATAGTGTCTTCTGCACGGATCGACCTGCCAACGAGGCCTTAATGACAGAAACTGGACCCTTAATATGGGGAATATTCGGTTCAAAATCTATTTAGCCTCTTTCGAGCTCGATTTGATGATAAAAGTCTTTTATGTGGCTGTTATCTTTTTCATAGCAACAGAACGAACAGAAAAAACAACGCAACATAACCAGTGTAGAAAACGCAACGCAACAGGAAGTCAACACGTGGATCACAGGTGAACCAAAAAAGACAACAGCCGTCTTTCTTAGCAACAGGGGATGTTCTTTGAAGTGAGAAAAACGCAACAGAAAAAACAACGCAACAGAAAACGCAACCGAAAAACAACGCAACAGAAAATAATCAAAGCAACGGAATTTATGGTTCTCTATAAGAAACCCATTGGCTTTGTTACTTATAGTTCATTTGTTGGATGTTAGTTTTTTTGTTAGTTGTTCTTTTATTATCACTGCCTTTGTTATTATTAATTAGGCCCATAGAAAGGTGATCTTTTCATAACAAAGGCCTGCTTGATTTCCTTAATTACATTATGTTTTTATTTGTTATTATGGAAACCTACGCTACGTAATTTAGCCAAACAGTAGTAATAATGTGATTTATCTTTAATTTACCCCTTTATAGATACAGGGTTATGTCATTGTAAAATGCCTTCTTTGTTTGATATTCTATTTATATTTATGCAATCCAGCTACCAGATACCATGTAAGCCTTTTAGAATTTTTACCCAGCATAGACATGTTTATATAATTTATTTACGACTCTGCTTACAGATCTATTTTCATTTCAAAGAACTAGAGTTGATGAGAAAATACAAAGAATGTACAACATTCTTCAAAACTGCAATTGATATATCAATGAAATTGTTTATCACCCTCAGATACATTCAATACTAGAAAACTTTTCATAAATTATTTCAGAAAATGCATACAAATAACTCATAGCAATACAATATATATGCAGAAAGTATTATCAAACTTCACTTTCTGCATATAAATACTAAACATAACAACATGGAAAATACCTCTTTGATTACTACAGTTGATTATATTTGCTTTCCACTATGAGTAAGATGATAGGGATGGCCGAGTGGTTAGATTGTTCAACCCTTGTTCAAAGGGTTGTGGGTTCGAGCCCACCTTCAGACCTGTCATATAAAATGTGTGGAAAGAATTTGCTAGCTCTCCGTAATTCTAGGGAAAAGGGAAACAGGAATCACAAGGTGTGGTCACATCGACAAGAAGAACCAGGGTCACACTGCTTCGATTAGTCTAGCTATTCAGTGGGCCCTTTGTGCTTAGCACATAAACCCATACGGCTGCAAATGCTTCCTAAATAAAGTAACAAAAAGAGACCTCTGGTATTAAAGCTTCTTTAATCTTCCATTAAAATTGATAAGAGTCAATTTTCTGGTTGTGCCACAAAAATAAATAGCATAAACAGTGTGTTACAGAGTATAAATGTGTCATGAAAGTCTTACCATGGGAAACTACCATTATTATGTGAAGTGGAAATCTGAAATCTTCTTGACTATATTGAAGGAAGGTAGTTATGTAAAACGTCTTTCAACTTTAGCTACTCGGTGGTAAATCAACGTAGTTCTCATCTAAAATTGGAAGAACTTATGATGATAAACAGATTACACATCAAATGGGAAAAAGGATACTTCACCTGTAGCCAAGCCAAACTGGAAAATATATACTCAATTATTCAGAATTGTTAAATCACCATACCATATCTTATCTTTGTGGAAGTATCAAAGTTGTGTGTCAAGCTTCGCTTACATTCAGCAGCGTCAATGTCAGGAAGTTACACATAACACAACTCAGCCTTGAAAGGTTCGTAACATAGGCCATCTACGGGCTTTCTTTGCGTCCATTATCATTTCAAAACATCATTTCATCTTATTGGAAAGTTTCACATCGAGACTCTTTTAAAGATTCGAATAACAGGCCTTCGTTAAAGGTACTTCTCTCAACAATATAAAGAAAACCTGCTTTAGACAACAATATTGTTCACAAGACAGCCAGACTGGAGGAGGTCGAAGGAAAGTCCGAAGCCTGACGATTCCCATGGTTCCGAATCATATGAAGTGGCTCCGACCATGATTAAGTGCTTTGACCTGGCTTGGCTCCGGCCCGGAACAAAGCCAGGTCATTTCACGCTATATCTGTTACATTATTGCCAAGTTATGTCTCTTTTCCCAAGTCTGATGTGCACATTCTCCAAAAACACTGAATACAAAAATAAAGCGGAATAGAGCCCTCTGTAAACAAACAACACTCTGCTGGAAAGTAAAATGGACTTGCCGAGCGAAACAACAATAGTTTAGCACTGGCTTTCAGTATCATAACCAAGACTATAAAAACAAAATACAATAAGAGTAATTATCAAATGGTAGCACAATCGCAGGATACCCTAACCAAGTCCTGTTAGTGGCAAGATAAAAAAGAATGCAACCTACCTCACTCCAGATAGTCCCCTCCAGAATAGTATAATGAGCTGGACTTCCGTGAACATTTCAGGCCATTATGTAACTACTTCAGTTGATGTGATTGAAATCGGGTGATCACCTCCCCCTTTCCTATTTTCATAAGAAAAAAGGAAAGGGGGAGAAATTCACTTTCATAAAAGCTTTCTGGCCTAAAAAAAATCAAGCACTTATCATTGAATGTCTTCCAAAAAGGTATATATATAAACGATATAAATTATAGGAAATCAGCAGTTATTAAATGGTAGCACATTCGCAAGGTACCCTAACCAAGTCTTTTTAGTGGCAAGATAAAAACGAATACAACTTACCTTACCTCTAATCTTCTCCAGAATAGTATAATGAGGTGGAGTTCCGTAAACATTTCAGGGTATTATGTAACTGCTTCAGTTGATGTGAACGAAATCGTGTGATCATCTCCCCCTTTCCGTGAGTAGTACAGCCTCCGTTCTTTATCCTCCGCCGTGGAAACTCACTTTGATAAAAAATTACCCGCCTGAAGAGTAATCAAACAGTTATTATTGAATGCCTTCAAAAAAGTATATACCGCAAATGACGAAATTAGCGCCCGGGGCGCTTATTTAAAAAAAAACTTTTAAAGGGGGCGCTAATTCAGCGGGGGCGGTTAATTCAGCAGGGGCGCTTATTAATTTTTGCTCAAACAATGTAAGGGAGACAATTTATTTCCAGCTGTCTTTCAGTTCATTTTTGATCAATATTATAACAGGCGTAATACAAAAGAATTAAAAAATGTCACTGGTCTCTCTGCAAAAATTTCGAAGATTAAGGAGAACATTGACTATGAAGAGAAATATTCTCATTTTGAGTTGACTTTTAAGGAGGAGGCGAAGATAATTAAACGACCGATTATAAAATAATTTCTTGTTGTTAAGTATATTGAAATACATCTTGACAATAAAATTCGTTGTTTTTTCTATATTCAAATAAGCGCCCCGTTTGTTTAGGGGGCGCTTATTCAAGCAGGGGCGCTTATTACAAAAATTGCCTTTATCCCGGGGGCGCTTATTCGGCAGGGGCGGTTATTTGGCAGGGGGCGCTAATTTCGTCATTTACGGTATTTATAAAGGATACATATTATAGGAAATGAACAGTTATCAAATGATAGCACATTCGCAAGGTGCACAATCCCAGTCGTTTTAGTGACAAGATAAAAACGAATGCAACTTAGCTCACTAATCGTCTCCAGAATAGTATAATGAGCTGGAATTACGAAAACATTTCAAGGTATTATGTAACTGCTTCAGTTGATGTGAACGAAATCGGGTGATCATCTCCCCCTTTCCCCGAATAGTAGAGCTTCCATTTTTTATCGTTCGCCCTTGAAATTTACTTTCATAAGAGCTTTCCCGCCTGAAAGGAAAGCAAGCAATTATTATTAATGACTTCCAAAAGGGATATATATATAAAAGATACCTATCATAGGAAAAAAGCAATTATGAAATGGTAGCAGATTCGCAAAATAAACTAAACATATGGCTTTAGTGGCGAGACAAAAACAAATGGAAACCTACCTCAGAAAACTTCTGTATAATAATACAATCAGCTGGAGTTCCTTAAAACCTTCAGGGCATTATGTAACTGCTTCAGTTGACGTCATTGAAATCGGTTGATCATCTCCCCCTTGCCTTGAATAGTACAGCTTCCATTCTTTATCCTCCGCCGTGGAAATTCACTTTGATAAGAACTTTCCCGCCTAAAGAGTAATGAAACAGTTATTATTGAACGCTTTCCAAAAAGTATATATTTATAAAGGATACTTCTTATAGGAAGTGAACAGTTATCAAATGATAGCACATTGGCAAGGTACCCTAACCCAATCGTTTTAGTGACAAGATAAAAACGAATGCAACTTACCTCACTAATCTTCTCCAGAATAGTATTTATACATGTCCGAAAAGGTGGGAAGAACATTGTTGAGGGGTAAAAAATAGAGAAGCCACCGTCGCTCACCGATGCCAACTAGCGCATCAGAAGCAGCGCCAAACACAACCCCGAGAGGTGTCCACACTTGCCTGCAGGCCTGCCACAGAGGGCATGCACAGCACATCAAGCACAGAAAGCTCTCAAGCAGACAAGTCTGAAAAGGTGGGCGGAATGTTATAGAGGGGTAAAAAATAAGGAAGGCGACCTCGCTCACCGATGCCGACCAACGTATCGGAAGCAACGCCAAACACAACACCGAGAGCCGTGCACACTTGCCTGCAGGCCTGCCGCAGCCGGCGTGCACAGCACTTGAAGCTCAGAGTTCCCTCAAGAGGACAAGTCTGAAAAGGTGGGCGGAACATTATCGAGGGGTTAAAAGTAAAGAAGGCGACCTCGGTCACCGATGCCGACCAGCGCGTTGGAAGCAGCGCCAAACACAACACCGAGAGCTGTGCACACTTGCCTGCAGGCCTCCCATAGCCTGGTGTACACAACAAAGGAAGCCCACAAGATTCTCACTTAGAGGCGTTCAGTCAATATCCAACAGATGGTAGCTTCGGGCCATTGCCTTTTCAAGCAAGTCCAAATGCCATTTGTCTGAATCTGCGATTCCTTTCGTACTGAGCAGAATTACTATTGCAACAACACTTCATCAGTAGGGTAAAACTAACCTGTCTCACGACGGTCTAAACCCAGCTCACGTTCCCTATTAGCGGGAGAACAATCAGGCCCTTGGTGAATTCTGCTTCACAATGATAAGAAGAGCCGACATCCAAGGATCAAAAAGCAATGTCGCTATGAACGCTTGGCTGCCAAAGCCAGTTATCCTTGTGGTAACTTTTCTGACACCTCTAGCTGAAAACTCGTAAAGACTAAAGGATCGAGAGGCCATGCTTTCACAGTTTGTATTCATACTGAAAATCAAAATCAAGTGAGCTTTTACCCTTTTGTTCTACATGAGATTTCTGTTCTCATTGAGCTCACCTTAGGACACCTGCGTTACCATTTAACAGATGTGCCGCCAAACTCCCGACCTGATAGTGTCTTCTGCACGGATCGACCTGCCAACGAGGCCTTAATGACAGAAACTGGACCCTTAATATGGGGGAATATTCGGTTCAAAATCTATTTAGCCTCTTTCGAGCTCGATTTGATGATAAAAGTCTTTTATGTGGCTGTTATCTTTTTCATAGCAACAGAACGAACAGAAAAAACAACGCAACATAACCAGTGTAGAAAACGCAACGCAACAGGAAGTCAACACGTGGATCACAGGTGAACCAAAAAAGACAACAGCCGTCTTTCTTAGCAACAGGGGATGTTCTTTGAAGTGAGAAAAACGCAACAGAAAAAACAACGCAACAGAAAACGCAACCGAAAAACAACGCAACAGAAAATAATCAAAGCAACGGAATTTATGGTTCTCTATAAGAAACCCATTGGCTTTGTTACTTATAGTTCATTTGTTGGATGTTAGTTTTTTTGTTAGTTGTTCTTTTATTATCACTGCCTTTGTTATTATTAATTAGGCCCATAGAAAGGTGATCTTTTCATAACAAAGGCCTGCTTGATTTTCCTTAATTACATTATGTTTTTATTTGTTATTATGGAAACCTACGCTACGTAATTTAGCCAAACAGTAGTAATAATGTGATTTATCTTTAATTTACCCCTTTATAGATACAGGGTTATGTCATTGTAAAATGCCTTCTTTGTTTGATATTCTATTTATATTTATGCAATCCAGCTACCAGATACCATGTAAGCCTTTTAGAATTTTTACCCAGCATAGACATGTTTATATAATTTATTTACGACTCTGCTTACAGATCTATTTTCATTTCAAAGAACTAGAGTTGATGAGAAAATACAAAGAATGTACAACATTCTTCAAAACTGCAATTGATATATCAATGAAATTGTTTATCACCCTCAGATACATTCAATACTAGAAAACTTTTCATAAATTATTTCAGAAAATGCATACAAATAACTCATAGCAATACAATATATATGCAGAAAGTATTATCAAACTTCACTTTCTGCATATAAATACTAAACATAACAACATGGAAAATACCTCTTTGATTACTACAGTTGATTATATTTGCTTTCCACTATGAGTAAGATGATAGGGATGGCCGAGTGGTTAGATTGTTCAACCCTTGTTCAAAGGGTTGTGGGTTCGAGCCCACCTTCAGACCTGTCATATAAAATGTGTGGAAAGAATTTGCTAGCTCTCCGTAATTCTAGGGAAAAGGGAAACAGGAATCACAAGGTGTGGTCACATCGACAAGAAGAACCAGGGTCACACTGCTTCGATTAGTCTAGCTATTCAGTGGGCCCTTTGTGCTTAGCACATAAACCCATACGGCTGCAAATGCTTCCTAAATAAAGTAACAAAAAGAGACCTCTGGTATTAAAGCTTCTTTAATCTTCCATTAAAATTGATAAGAGTCAATTTTCTGGTTGTGCCACAAAAATAAATAGCATAAACAGTGTGTTACAGAGTATAAATGTGTCATGAAAGTCTTACCATGGGAAACTACCATTATTATGTGAAGTGGAAATCTGAAATCTTCTTGACTATATTGAAGGAAGGTAGTTATGTAAAACGTCTTTCAACTTTAGCTACTCGGTGGTAAATCAACGTAGTTCTCATCTAAAATTGGAAGAACTTATGATGATAAACAGATTACACATCAAATGGGAAAAAGGATACTTCACCTGTAGCCAAGCCAAACTGGAAAATATATACTCAATTATTCAGAATTGTTAAATCACCATACCATATCTTATCTTTGTGGAAGTATCAAAGTTGTGTGTCAAGCTTCGCTTACATTCAGCAGCGTCAATGTCAGGAAGTTACACATAACACAACTCAGCCTTGAAAGGTTCGTAACATAGGCCATCTACGGGCTTTCTTTGCGTCCATTATCATTTCAAAACATCATTTCATCTTATTGGAAAGTTTCACATCGAGACTCTTTTAAAGATTCGAATAACAGGCCTTCGTTAAAGGTACTTCTCTCAACAATATAAAGAAAACCTGCTTTAGACAACAATATTGTTCACAAGACAGCCAGACTGGAGGAGGTCGAAGGAAAGTCCGAAGCCTGACGATTCCCATGGTTCCGAATCATATGAAGTGGCTCCGACCATGATTAAGTGCTTTGACCTGGCTTGGCTCCGGCCCGGAACAAAGCCAGGTCATTTCACGCTATATCTGTTACATTATTGCCAAGTTATGTCTCTTTTCCCAAGTCTGATGTGCACATTCTCCAAAAACACTGAATACAAAAATAAAGCGGAATAGAGCCCTCTGTAAACAAACAACACTCTGCTGGAAAGTAAAATGGACTTGCCGAGCGAAACAACAATAGTTTAGCACTGGCTTTCAGTATCATAACCAAGACTATAAAAACAAAATACAATAAGAGTAATTATCAAATGGTAGCACAATCGCAGGATACCCTAACCAAGTCCTGTTAGTGGCAAGATAAAAAAGAATGCAACCTACCTCACTCCAGATAGTCCCCTCCAGAATAGTATAATGAGCTGGACTTCCGTGAACATTTCAGGCCATTATGTAACTACTTCAGTTGATGTGATTGAAATCGGGTGATCACCTCCCCCTTTCCTATTTTCATAAGAAAAAAGGAAAGGGGGAGAAATTCACTTTCATAAAAGCTTTCTGGCCTAAAAAAAATCAAGCACTTATCATTGAATGTCTTCCAAAAAGGTATATATATAAACGATATAAATTATAGGAAATCAGCAGTTATTAAATGGTAGCACATTCGCAAGGTACCCTAACCAAGTCTTTTTAGTGGCAAGATAAAAACGAATACAACTTACCTTACCTCTAATCTTCTCCAGAATAGTATAATGAGGTGGAGTTCCGTAAACATTTCAGGGTATTATGTAACTGCTTCAGTTGATGTGAACGAAATCGTGTGATCATCTCCCCCTTTCCGTGAGTAGTACAGCCTCCGTTCTTTATCCTCCGCCGTGGAAACTCACTTTGATAAAAAATTACCCGCCTGAAGAGTAATCAAACAGTTATTATTGAATGCCTTCAAAAAAGTATATACCGCAAATGACGAAATTAGCGCCCGGGGCGCTTATTTAAAAAAAAACTTTTAAAGGGGGCGCTAATTCAGCGGGGGCGGTTAATTCAGCAGGGGCGCTTATTAATTTTTGCTCAAACAATGTAAGGGAGACAATTTATTTCCAGCTGTCTTTCAGTTCATTTTTGATCAATATTATAACAGGCGTAATACAAAAGAATTAAAAAATGTCACTGGTCTCTCTGCAAAAATTTCGAAGATTAAGGAGAACATTGACTATGAAGAGAAATATTCTCATTTTGAGTTGACTTTTAAGGAGGAGGCGAAGATAATTAAACGACCGATTATAAAATAATTTCTTGTTGTTAAGTATATTGAAATACATCTTGACAATAAAATTCGTTGTTTTTTCTATATTCAAATAAGCGCCCCGTTTGTTTAGGGGGCGCTTATTCAAGCAGGGGCGCTTATTACAAAAATTGCCTTTATCCCGGGGGCGCTTATTCGGCAGGGGCGGTTATTTGGCAGGGGGCGCTAATTTCGTCATTTACGGTATTTATAAAGGATACATATTATAGGAAATGAACAGTTATCAAATGATAGCACATTCGCAAGGTGCACAATCCCAGTCGTTTTAGTGACAAGATAAAAACGAATGCAACTTAGCTCACTAATCGTCTCCAGAATAGTATAATGAGCTGGAATTACGAAAACATTTCAAGGTATTATGTAACTGCTTCAGTTGATGTGAACGAAATCGGGTGATCATCTCCCCCTTTCCCCGAATAGTAGAGCTTCCATTTTTTATCGTTCGCCCTTGAAATTTACTTTCATAAGAGCTTTCCCGCCTGAAAGGAAAGCAAGCAATTATTATTAATGACTTCCAAAAGGGATATATATATAAAAGATACCTATCATAGGAAAAAAGCAATTATGAAATGGTAGCAGATTCGCAAAATAAACTAAACATATGGCTTTAGTGGCGAGACAAAAACAAATGGAAACCTACCTCAGAAAACTTCTGTATAATAATACAATCAGCTGGAGTTCCTTAAAACCTTCAGGGCATTATGTAACTGCTTCAGTTGACGTCATTGAAATCGGTTGATCATCTCCCCCTTGCCTTGAATAGTACAGCTTCCATTCTTTATCCTCCGCCGTGGAAATTCACTTTGATAAGAACTTTCCCGCCTAAAGAGTAATGAAACAGTTATTATTGAACGCTTTCCAAAAAGTATATATTTATAAAGGATACTTCTTATAGGAAGTGAACAGTTATCAAATGATAGCACATTGGCAAGGTACCCTAACCCAATCGTTTTAGTGACAAGATAAAAACGAATGCAACTTACCTCACTAATCTTCTCCAGAATAGTATAATGAGCTGGAGTTCCGAAAACATTTCAAGGTATTATGTAACTGCTTTGTTTGTTTGTCGCCTTATTTTAATTGAAATATATACCTAGCTTCATAATTAACAAAAATTAAGAAACTAATCTAATTCGAATATCTACATACTAAAATTTAATTAAATACAACCCTCCCCAAGAAATCTACATAACCCTTTAAATACATTACATATAACTAACAAATTTTTACTGTTTTATATACACTTAATAAAATTATACCCCTTCAGAATGTACAACCTCATTTTATTTACTAATGTGATATGCCCAGTCAACCAGATGTATCAAACTGACATACATTGCAGTTACATCTAATTCCGTCCCAGTTTTTCATCAAACGTTTAAAATTTGCAATATTTTCTGCGGATTTCATTTCCGTTGGTAAGTTATTCCATATTTTTGGTCCTAGGGCTTTAAGACTATTTGAGCCAAAAGTGACTTGGTTAGGTCTATGATGAGACAAATCATAAGGATTTCTTTGAGAACGACCAGATAAATTTGTTTTATGTTTGAAAATATCCTTCATAAAGCGTGGGTTTAATTCATTCAAGGTCTTATATATCTCACAACAAAGGGTTTTCAAACGGGAAATATGCATAGTGCATTTTTCTGATTTCATCAGTAGATGTTCATAGGAAGATTCGTTATCACTATACAAAAACCTCAGCCACCTTTCTTGTATTTTCTCAATTTTTGCGATTGATTTAGTACTTGAAAAATGCCAAACCAGGGGACAGTAGTTGAAATTAGAGAAAATAAAACTCTGCACTAAAATTTTCTTTTCTTCAAAACCAATAAAAGATTTTAATCGTTTCAGAGCATTTAGCTGAGCAGCAGCCTCTTTGCAAATTTCCGATATATGTGTGTCAAAACTTAGCTTATTGTCTATTTTAACACCCAAAAGCTTAACATCTGCATTCGTAGTGATGGTTTTACCATCAATATCTAGCTTTATACCGCTGGTATCTTTTCTATCTTTCGTCACAATTAACTCTTGGAACTTTTTTGGATTGACGATCATTTCATTTGAATTTAACCATTTTATAGCCTCATTAGATTCCTCCTCTAACATTTTAATAAGATCTAATATTGTGTCCGAAGAGTAACCTAGTGTATTATCATCAGCGTAATTGTACAGATTTGCATTTTTGATGAAAAGAAAAAGATCATTTATATAAACGTTGAAAAGAACTGGTCCTAAAACTGAGCCTTGTGGCACTCCCGACAAAATGTTTTCGAAGGTGCTATATGTGTTATTTATACAAACACTTTGTTTTCGTCTTTTAAGATATGAATATATGTTTATTAACGAGTCTAAATTAAATCCATATGCTGATAATTTTGCTATTAAAAGATCGTGTGGTATGCAGTCGAAGGCTTTGGACAGATCCATAAGGACTGCTCCAACTATGCAGTTGTTATCTAGATTTTGTCTCCAGTCTTCGATCAATTTAAGTAAAACATGTTGTGTACCATATTTTTCTCGATATGCAGCAATAAAAGTGGATAATACTTTGTCCAAATAAGGGCCTAATTGACTTTTGATAACTTTTTCAAATATTTTGGAGAAAGCATTTAAAATACTGACAGGGCGGTAGTTCTTTTCGACTGTTTGAATTGCTTCTCCTTTATCTAGTGGACAAACAACTGCGCGTTTTCCTCTTTCTGGAAATATACATGATCTTATACTATTGTTTATGGCTGTGGTCAATGGAGATGTTAGTTCTCTTGCAGCTAACAGCACTAGTTTCGTGGGTAATTGATCCTCCCCAGTTGATTTTTTACTGTTTACTGAATTCAGAAGTTCGAAAACTTCTCGTTTTTGCACTTCACGGAAAGAGAAACTTTCATGGTCGCTTTTACGATTGTTCCTGATGCCTTTAATGCTAGGATTGTTTTCATATTTTTTAATAATCTGGTTTACAATTTCATGATCATTTGCAATCCCCATTTCTGTTGCTAAACTAATTGGTTTTTTCCCACTTGATTTTTCAACTATATTTATGTAATGGTCATTGAATATTTCAGTCAAAGTGGAATTATCTGTAATTATTTTATCGTTTTTGATAAGCATAATATCAGTTTCATTTAGGCCTCCTTTGTTTGAAAGAAATGGTTTCACAAAATTCCAAAATTCTTTATTCGACATTAAACCTTTTTCTGTAACAGCTTTGAAAATGATTTTTTAGGGCCTTTTTCCTTAACGCAACACATACATTCCTTTGTTTTTTATACTTAGTTTTGTTTTCCTCTGAAGGATTTTTGTTTAGCCTGTTTTTCAGTTTAGACCTCAAATAGATTGCCTTTTTAAGAGCTTTGTTCACTGTTGCCCCTGATAAATTTTGTTTTAATAGGGGCATGTCTGTCTACTATTTCTTTAAAATTGTTTGTAAGGTTTATATAGGACAACTCCGGATAAGTAGTTTGACAATTAAGATCTGAATGTCTTAAGTCAGTTAAGAAATTTTCAGTATTAAAATGTTTGTAGCTTCTGTACTTTATATGTTTTGGTTTCAGTCTTGGGATGCTCGCCCTTAGTGACGTCATAATAAGGCAGTGACAGTCACTTAATCCTGTTTCAAAGATAGAAGTTGATTGGAAAAATTTTGGCCGGTTGGTTAGAAATACGTCAATGGAAGAACTATGGTTTTTGGTAAAACACGTTTTCTCCTTTACTAAATTTGAAAGCCCATAAACGTCATATAATTGCACCATTTTATTGTATCCTGGGTTTAGATGGTCGTGGGTATCTATGTTCAAATCTCCCATAATGATTAAATTATCATATTTGTCTAAGGCAGAATTTAGTGAAATTGATAAATCGTTAAAAAAGGTGATTATATTAGAGTCAGGTGGCCTGTAAATACTATATACCAACCATTTCCTTTTGCTAATGGTTAATTCCGTACATATTACTTCCATTAAATCAGGTTCCAAATTTTGCAATCGGCTGCAAATAACTCCTTTTCTAATATATTGTATAATACCCCCTCCAAATTTTGTTCTATCGCGACGCAGGGGCTTTTTATAATTATTTAGCAACAATGATTCAGTTTTGAACTCGTCATTCAATTTCGTTTCCTCAATTACTAAAATGTCAGGCAAGCATTTTTCCATTATAACACGTAAGTCTATAATTTTATTTCTTATACTATTTATATTTAAAAAGCCAATTAGTGGATTGTTAGGGTATGTCGATCTAAGTTTGAAAAAGCGATCAATATCATTTTGTTCTGTAATTTCTGGGTCACATTCTAATTGGGAGCTATCTGTTTCTGGTCTGTCTTCGGTTTGACCAAGCGAGGAAAACAAACTTTGGGTTAGGTCAGAGGCATGTTCAAAGGGGGCCTTTTCTACTGGTGGATGTTTAAGATTTAAAAAAGAATTTTCATACGTAACTGTTTCCGTTGAGATTAGTCATTGATTATTTAAGAAAGTTATAAAATTTCTGCTAAATAGGGTACTCCCTTTTTCATTCAAATGGATCCTGTCTTTCCATAAGCAGTTCTTCCAGTCTTTATCGACATTATCATGCGTAATGAATTTCATATCTGTTGACATCAGTGACTTTCTTAATAGTTAGTTTACTCGGTTTCTTTTATCATCCATTTCATCAGTGTCACCCCTTGCCAAAATACACGATACTGCGACATTACTAATTTTGCTTCGGGCTTTCATGGCTGTATTTAAAATACTTGCTGCTATTGTTTCAGGGTTGTCCTTCTTTAGATTATTCGTTCCGAAATGCAAAATCATCCCGTGTGGTTGTTTATCTATGCTAGGAGTGATATAGGATTTCATATCTTCTGTAGTAGCTCCTTTGAAAGTCTTTGTAGTTACAAAATGATTTCTGGTTTTCTCTTTCAAATCCTTTCTTTGAATACTCCCAACAATTGAATCACCGACAATGACTACCCACGGTTTGCGATCTCTTGGATGATATTCATTCCCATCGTGAGTATTTTCTTGGTCTTGTTTGAAATTTTTCTCGTTGGATCCATTACTTTGAGTCAACACATCTTTGTAGCTTCGTTCTCCTGGGACGACCACTGGATTTCTAACTGTGTTTCTTTGTGGCTGAGGATCATCTATCATCAATGGGCTGTATCGATTTTGCATAACAAGGCCTCTGTAACGATTTTGCGTAACAAGGTTTCCCTTTGGGCGGGTGTCTTTAAGGTAGTGCTCTTCTGGGAAGTTCAGTGTTTGGTGACTTTTTGACGTCAGGGAATTCGTGATCTCTTTTTCTGGAGCTTGTAGTCCTTGAAATCTATTGTTTAGACTTATTTGCGTTTGTTCAGGGACTTTTGCTCTGGAGGGTTCCTTTGGAGTTAACCAGGGATTTACGTTTTTAGTTGTCCTCATTTCCAATGCTTCTCTAAACTCCGAGTTGATGAATTTGAGGGATAGATTTTCTTCTTTTAAAATTTTATTTTCCCTTTCCAGCTTCCAAATTCTCCAGTTAAGCTCTTGATATACTATAGGATCGCTGTGTTTAGCCTCCATTGCCTTCAGACGGTTTATGACCTCTTTCATTTCGTTTTCAATTAGTTTTAACCGCTGTTCTGCTTTCTCTGAGTTCACAAGTTTAGTTGTTTCTGGAAAATTTACAACGGGCTCTATAATTTCAACATCAGCATCTTGAACAATAGGATTTTTCTTGTTATTCTTATTGTCAGTTACTGGCAAAGTTTTATCTGCTACTTCTATGAGTTCGTTTCGACATCTTATCATTTTGTTTTCATCGCTTGATAATTTCCGTGTCTTCTCTTTTTCAGTACACTGGCCTTCAGCAGTTTCAGTCAGACCTGGTATAACGATTGACTCATTAATTTTTAGTGACTCTTGATCATTTTTTGATGCGTTCACAATTTTTCCTGTTGCCATGAGCATTGTTATTTGTAGCATGACCGTTTCTTGGTTTAGGCCCATTGACTTTCCCAGCATCGAGCAGATAAGTTTCGAGTCGGCACGTTTTCTGTCTTTCTTTATCCTTTTTATCGTGTCCAGGATGAGCTTTTCACATTCATCCGGCTCAGGAAGATGATTTTCTTTAGCTGCCATGTTTTGTTGCTTGAACTGGCTTGAACTTGAACTCGTCCGTATGTTCCAACCTCGTTTCGTCTTGCTTCAGTTGATGTGAACGAAATCGAGTGATCATATCCCCCTTACTTGAATAGTACAGCTTCCATTATTTATCATTCGCCCTGAAAATTCACTTTGGTAAGAGCTTTCTCGCCTGAGGAGTAATCAATCAATTATTTATGCACGCCTTTGAAAAAGTATATATTTATATAGGATACATATTATAGGAAATGAACAGTTATCCAATGATAGCACATTCGCAAGGTACCCTAACCAAGTCATTTTAGTCGCAAGATAAAACTGAATGCAACCCACTTCACTAATCTTTGCAAGGATAGTATAATGAGGTGGAGTTCCGTAAATATTTCAGGGCATTATGTAACCGCTTCAGTTGATGTGATTGAAATCGGGTGGTCATCTCCCCCTTGCCTTGAATAGTACAGCTTCCATACTTTATGCTCCGCCCTGAAAATTCACTTTGGTAAGAGCTTTCTCGCCTGAAGAGTAATCAATCAGTTTTTCGACCAAGAGGCTTTAGTGGCAAGATAAAAACGAATGCAACCTACCCCACTAATCTTCTCCAGAATAGTATATTGAGCTGGAGTTCCGTAAATATTACAGGGTATTATGTAACTGCTTCAGTTGATGTGAACGAAAACGGGTGATCATCTCCCCCTTTCCGTGCATAGTACAGCATCCATTTATTCTCCTCCGCCGTGGAAATTCATCTTTATAAGAATTTTCCCGCCTCAAGAGTAATCAAACAGTTATTATTAAACGCCTTCCAAAAAGTATGTATTTATAAAGGATACATATTATAGGAAATGAACAGTTATCAAATGATAGCATATTTGCAACGTACCCAAACCCAGTCGTTTTAGTGACAAGATAAAAACGAATGCAACTTACCTCACTAATGGTCTCCACAATAGTATAATGAGCTGGAGTTCCGAAAACATTTCTGGGTATTATGTAACTGCTTCAGTTGATGTGTTTGAAATGGGGTGATCATATCCCCCTTACGTGAATAGTACAGCTTCCATTCTTTATCCCTCGCCCCCGAAATTCACTTTCATAAGAGCTTTCTGGCGTAAACAAAATCAAGCACTTATTATTGAATGCCTTCCAGAAAGGGTATAAATATAAAGGATATAAATTATAGGAAAACAACAGTTATCAAATGGTAGCACATTCAAGTCATTTTAGTGGCAAGATAAAAATGAAAGCAACCTACCTCACTAATCTTCTCCAAGATAGCATAATGAGCTAGAGTTCCGAAAACATGTCAGGGCATTATGTAACTACTTCAGTTGATGTGATTGAAATCGGGTGGTCATCTCCCCCTTGCCTTGAATAGTACAGCTTCCATACCTTATCCTCGGCCCTGCAAACTCACTTTAGTAAAAACTTTCCTGCCTGAAGAGTAATCAATCAGTTTTTACAACCAAGTGGCTTTAGTGGGAAGAGAAAAACGAATGCAACCTACCCCACTAATCTTCTCCAGAATAGTATATTGAACTGGAGTTCCGTAAACATTACAGGGTATTATGTAACGGCTTCAGTTGATGTGAACGAAATCGGGTAATCATCTCCCCCTTTCCGTGCATAGTACAGCTTTCATTTTTTATCCTCCGCCGTTGAACTTCACTTTGATAAGAACTTTCCCGCCTGAAGAGTAATCAAACAGTTATTATTGAACGCCTTCTAAAAAGTATATATTTATAAAGGATACATATTACAAGAAATGAAGAGTTATCAAATGACAGCACATTCGCAAGATGACCTAACCAGATGGCTTTCGTGATAGGAAAAAAACGAAAGCAACCTACCTCACTAATCTTCTCCAGGATAGCATAATGAGCTGAGTTCCGAAAACATGTCAGGGCATTATTTAACTACTTCAGTTGATGTGATTGAAATTGGGTGGTCATCTCCCCCTTGCCTTGAATAGTACAGCTTCCATACTTTATCGTCCGCCCTGAAAATTCACTTTGGTAAGAGCTTTCTCGCCTGAAGAGTAATCAATCAGTTTTTACAACCAAGTGGCTTTAGTGGCAAGATAAAAACGAATGCAACCTACCCCACTAATCTTCTCCAGAATAGTATAATGAGCTGGAGTTCCGAAAACATTTCAGGGTATTATGTAACTGCTTCAGTTGATGTGAAAGAAATCAGCTGATCATCTCCCCCTTTCCGTGAATAGTACAGCCTCCATTCTTTATCCTCCGCCGTGGAAATTCACCTTTATAAGAATTTTCCCGCCTCAAGAGTAATCAAACAGTTATTATTGAACGCCTTCCAAAAAGTATATATTTATAAAGGATACATATTATAGGAAATGAACAGTTATCAAATGATAGCACAACCTCGCAAGGTACCCTAACCCAGTCATTTTAGTGACAAGATATAAACGCATGCAACTTACCTCACAAATCTTCTCCAGATAGTATAATGAGGTGGAGTTCCGTAAACATTTCAGGGTATTATGTAACTGCTTCAGTTGATGTGAACGAAATCGGGTGATCATCTCCCCCTTTCCGTGCATAGTACAGCTTTCATTTTTTATCCTCCGCCGTTGAACTTCACTTTGATATAAACTTTCCCGCCTCAAGAGTAATCAAACAGCTATTATTGAACGCCTTCCAAAAAGTATATATTTATAACTGATACATATTATAGGAAATGAACACTTATCAAATGATAGCACATCCGCAAGGTACCCTAACCCAGTCCTCTTAGTGACAAGATAAAAACGAATGCAACGTAACTCACTAATCCTCTCCAGAATAGTATAATGAGCTAGAGTTCCGAAAACATGTCAGGGCATTATGTAATTGCCTCAGTTGATGTGATTGAAGTCGGGTGATCATCTCCCCCTTACCTTGAATAGTACAGCTTCCATTCTTTATTCTTCGCCCTGGGAATTCATTTTGATAAGAGCTTTCCCGCCTGAAAGGAAATCAAACAGTTATTACTGAATGCCTTCCAAAAAGTATATATTTATAAAGGATACATTTTGTAGGAAATGAACAGTTATCAATTAATAGCACATTCGCAAGATCACCTAGCCAAGTCGTTTTAGTGGCATAAGAAAAACGAATGCAACCTACCCCACTAGTCCTCTCCAGAATAATATATTGAGCTGGAGTTCCGTAAACATTACAGGGTATTATCTATCTGCTTCCGTTGATGTGAACGAAATCGGGTGATCATCTCCCCCTTTCCGTGCATAGTACAGCTTTCATTTTTTCTCCTCCGCCGTTGAACTTCACTTTGATAAGAACTTTCCCGCCTCAAGAGTAATCGAACAGTTATTATTGAACCCCTTCCAAAAAGTATACATTTATAAAGGATACATTTTATAGGAAATGAACAGTTATCAAATGATAGCACATTCGCAAGATCACCTAGCCAAGTCGTTTTAGTGGCATAAGAAAAACGAATGCAACCTACCCCACTAATCCTCTCCAGAATAGTATATTGAGCTGGAGTTCCGTAAACATTACAGGGTATTATGTAACTGCTTCAGTTGATGTGAACGAAATCGGGTGATCATCTCCCCCTTTCCGTGCACAGTACAGCTTTCATTTTTTATCCTCCGCCGTTGAACTTCACTTTGATAAGAACTTTCCCGCCTCAAGAGTAATCAAACAGTTATTATTGAATGCCTTCCAAAAAGTATATATTTATAAAGGATACATATTATAGGAAATGAACACTTATCAAATGATAGCACATCCGCAAGGTACCCTAACCCAGTCCTCTTAGTGACAAGATAAAAACGAATGCAACGTAACTCACTAATCCTCTCCAGAATAGTATAATGAGCTAGAGTTCCGAAAACATGTCAGGGCATTATGTAATTGCTTCAGTTGATGTGATTGAAATCGGGTGATCATCTCCCCCTTACCTTGAATAGTACAGCTTCCATTCTTTATTCTTCGCCCTGGGAATTCATTTTGATAAGAGCTTTCCCGCCTGAAAGGAAATCAAACGGTTATTACTGAATGCCTTCCAAAAAGTATATATTTATAAAGGATACATTTTATAGGAAATGAACAGTTATCAAATAATAGCACATTCGCAAGATCACCTAGCCAAGTCGTTTTAGTGGCATAAGAAAAACGAATGCAACCTACCCCACTAGTCCTCTCCAGAATAGTATATTGAGCTGGAGTTCCGTAAACATTACAGGGTATTATGTAACTGCTTCAGTTGATGTGAACGAAATCGGGTGATCCTCTCCCCCTTTCCGTGCATAGTACAGCTTTCATTTTTTATCCTCCGCCGTTGAACTTCACTTTGATTAGAACTTTCCCGCCTCAAGAGTAATCAAACAGTTATTATTGAACGCCTTCCAAAAAGTATATATTTATAAAGGATACATTTTATAGGAAATGAACAGTTATCAAATGATAGCACATTCGCAAGATCACCTAGCCAAGTCGTTTTAGTGACAAGATAAAAACGAATGCAACGTAACTCACTAATCGTCTCCAGGATAGTATAATGTGGTGGAGTTCCGTAAACATTTCAGAGCAATATGTAACTGCTTCAGTTGATGTGATTGAAATCGGGTGATCATCTCCCTTTTTCCGTGAATAGTATAGCTTCCATTCTTTATCATTCGCCCTGGAAATTCACTTTTATAAGAGCTTTCTGGCGAAAAAAAATCAAGCACTTATTATGGAATGCCTTCCAGAAAGGGTATATATATAAAGGATACAAATTATAGGAAATCAACAGTTATCAAATGTTAGCACATTCGCAAGGTACCCTATTCAAGTCATTTTAGTGGCAAGATAAAAATGAATGCAACCTACCCCACTAATCTTCTCCAGGATAGCATAATGAGGTGGAGTTCCGTAAACATTTCAGGGCTTTATGTAACTGCTTCAGTTGATGTGATTGAAGTCGGGTGATCATATCCCCCTTACTTGAACAGTACAGCTTCCATTATTTATCATTCGCCCTGGGAATTCATTTTGATAAGAGCTTTCCCGCCTACAAGGAAATCAAACAGTAATTATTGAATGCCTTCCTAAAGGCAGAGATATATAAAGAATACATATCATAGAAAATGAACAATTATCAAATGGTAGCACATTCGCAAGATCACCTAACCAAGTCGTTTTAGTGGCAAGAGAAAAACCAATGCAACCTACCTCACTGATCTTCTCCAGGGTAGTATAATGAGCTGGAGTCCCGAAAACATTTCAGGGCATTATGTAACTGCTTCAGTTGATGTGATTGAAATAGGGTGATCATCTCCCTCTTTCCGTGAATAATACAGCTTCAATTCTCTAACCTTCGCCCTGGAAAGTCATTTTGATAGGAGCATTCCCGCCTGAAAAAGAGTCAAACAGTTAGTATTTAGCGCCTCCCAAAAAGGTTATATATATGAATGACACATATTATAGGAAATGGACAATTATCAATTGCTAGCACATTCGCAAGATAACCTAACCAGCTGGCTTTCGTGATAGGAAAAAAACGAATGCAACCTACCTCACTAATCGTCTCCAGGATAGTATAATGTGGTGGAGTTCCGTAAACATTTCAGAGCATTATGTAACTGCTTCAGTTGATATGATTGAAATCGGGTGATCATCTCCCTTTGGCCTTGAATAGTAGAGCTTCCATTCTTTATCCTTCGCCCTGGAAATTCACTTTGATAAGAGCTTTCCCGCCTGAAAGGAAATCAAACAGTTATTATTGAATGCATTCCAAAAGGCATATATATATAAAGTATACATATCATAGGAAATGAACACTTATCAAATGGTAGCACATTCGCAAGATCACCTAACCAAGTCGTTTTAGTGGCACGATAAAAACCAGTGCAACCTACCTCACTGATCTTCTCCAGGATAGTATAATGAGCTGGAGTTCCGTAAACATTTCAGGGCATTTTGTAACTGCTTCAGTTGATGTGATTGAAATCGGATGATCATCTTCCTCTTGCCCTGAATAGTACAGCTTCCATTCTTCAACCTTAGCCCTGGAAATTCACTTTGTTAGGAGCTTTCCCGCCTGAAAGAAAGTCATCAGTTATTATTTAATGCCTCAGAAATGGGATATATATAACTGATAAATATTAAAGGAAATGAACAGTTATCAAATGATAGCACAAGTAGGAGATGAAATAGGCGTCCTGGCCCACCTGGCCCACGTATGCGCAGTAGAATGTGTTAAGATCACGCATGCGCGAGAGTCTTTGAGAATTGAAAAGAGCATGAACAGTAAAAAATAATTGAAAACGACAGGTTGTGGAAAGTTAGTTTGAAGTTGCAAAACATTGCCAAAGCTGATAAAAAACCCATAAAAAGCTTAATAACTAAAAAACGGTTTTGTTTATGAAAAAGATTTTTACACCAATAAAAAGAAAATCTCTTGATTATATTGAATGAATTATTTCATATTTTTCATGCACTTATAAGATGATAAGAATTTGTTAAATAAATCGCAAAAAAACACAAAAATATCGAGGAACTGGCAAATTCATGTTCTCGGCTCGAGATTGAATTCAAAGAACCAATCAGAAACTTTCGAATGCGACGTTCGAATGTACGCGTCAAATCTCTGTCATGAGAAAGCAGAAACTTCTAGAATCTGGAGTGATCTAGAGAGTTTTTACAATTTATATATTAGTAGAATTTAGAAAAATGAGCCATAAATTTCCATCATACTAACCTTATTTTATAACAATTTTAAGCACAACATGTGCAGCATGCAGTATGTGTATAGCGAAATAATTCCGACATTTTTCAATTAAAGTAATCATCATCTAAAAGTATACAATTGTTCAAATATATGTAATGTTCTTTCAACTCTTTTAACGGATCATGAGAAGTTGCCTTGGGGGCCCCGAATTCTTCAATATTTTTTGAAGGCATATTAATCTGTTCGCAGGTCGCCCGCTCAATATCGCCCCCTTTATATAATACCATATCCACATCATTCCACTCTAGGACGTCTTTAATCACGGGTATTGCATCTTCACAAGAAAATGAAGCATCTTCAGGGTAATAGTTCAGATGATGAATCTTTTGCCTACAATACCGGTATGTCCGTTTCCACTTTTCTGTTAAGAGTCTATATTTGACACAAGGAATAAATTCGTATTCGAAACAAGTTATTCCATCCGCAAGCATATTCCAACTTTTCTCACACATTTGTGACTATTCGACACTTGTATATATTCGATATCCATCAACGCAGCATGGGAAGCCTTCAACATTTTATCAGTTTGATATGAGATGTCTGGTCAATCTTCGAAAGTCACTTCTTTAATTTAGATGAACTATAATTGAACGTTCTCGGCTCGAGATTGAATTCAAAGAACCAATCAGAAACTTTCGAATGCGACGTTCGAATGTACGCGTCAAATCTCTGTCATGAGAAATCAGAAACTTCTAGAAGTTTCCAGGAGCTATCAACCAATCAGATCACAGGGACTTTTCAGAAGTTTCTATAAGTAAGTTGTGGGAAAGTTCTAGAAAGTTCTATGACGTCATAAAGAAGTTTCCAGAAGCAGAAATCTCTACAATCTGATTGGTTGATTTATGTATATAAATCATTCTCGGAATAGAATCACTTCAAATCACGATCTAGTCATGAAGAGATCACACGAAGAAAGCGCAGCTGCTAATAATAGCAAGAAAAGAAAAATCTCTTGCTATCAATGTGGGAAAGTATTCAATAGAATGGCGAATCTAATGGCGCACAAGTGAACATCTCATAATGTGCAATCGCCACCCAAATTAGTTGGCGAAGGTAGGAAAAAGAAAAAGATAGATGATAAAGCATTTAAAATATATACTAAGGAAGAGGATATTGAAAATATGAAAAAGATCAAGCAGCACACCATTCGCGAACTTATGAGTGAGATATATACACATAAGCAAGGGATAAAGTATTATATTGTTCTCGAAGTAGAATTTCATAAGCCGATCGGGGATATCATATCAGATCCACCGCCAGTATTCAGATCTGCTATCTACTCACTGCTGCGATCAGAGATTGAAGATATCGAAGAGCTTGAAGACCAAATAGACGACGCCATTAGAAAGTTAAAAAATGACATAGATGAATTTACAGAAAATGGAAGCGGCTGGATATTTACAAAGTATATCAAACTGCTAGTGAAGATGTTCGACTAGGAAGCAATCAAAGGTAAAAAATATTTGCAGCTACCCGCCGACATCAAAAACAAAAAAGCAGTCATGAACGTGCAAAACGATCATGATAAATGCTTCATCTGGGCAATTCTATCTGCACTACATCCACAATCAAAACATCCACAAAGAGTCGCAAAGTATCAACAGTACTTGAACGAGCTTAACTGCGAGGGATTGAAATATCCAGTAAAAGTGCAAGATAAAAAGATGATTGATACATTCGAAATAAACAACAACATTTCAATCAACATCTATTTAAATGAAGATGATGAAATTATACCAATAAGAATAGCGAAAAAAGAACTTGCAAAGCATGTGGATTTGCTACTAATAATTAATGATGATGATGAGAATCACTACTGCTGGATTAAAAGTATGAGTCGTTTGTTGGCCGGACGTCCTGGGCAAAAGTATCATGGAAAGCGTTTTTACTGCCCGCTATGCCTGTCATCATGCACAAGTCAAGAAAATCTAGATAAACATAAAACATTATGTCAGAAAATCAAAATCTTCCAAGGTGTTGAATATCCCAAAGACGCAGAATTAAAGTTTGAACATTTTAAGAACCAATGCATGCTACCATTCATCATATATGCAGATACTGAATCTATTTTGGAAGGTTCAAACAAGGGAGCTGCTTATCAAGAACACAAACCAATCAGTTATTGTATTTACGCCACGTCAATCGATGATAGATGGCAACGACCGTTGGAATGTTATACCGGAGAAGATTGCATGGAGGTGTTTATGAATAGTTTAGATAAGCTAAATGAAGAAATACGAACAGTATTCAAGAAAACCATGCCAATGATTAGATTAACACCGGAAGAAAATGCGGAACATGCTGAGGCTATGCATTGCTATTGTTGCAATCAACTATTCAATGATAATGATAGACAAAAAGTCAGAGATCATTGTCACATTACCGGAAAATACAGAGGTCCAGCTTGCAAGCATTGCAACTTCAAACATCTGGATATAGTAGCAAACTATCACACTATCCCGATCGTCTTTCACAATCTAAAAGGATATGATATGCATCATATTCTGAAGAATTTGAATGGTAGAAATGCAAAGATCATCGCCAATTCGAAAGAAAAGATCATGACTGCACAGATTGGTGGTCATTCTGAAGAAAATGAAAAAGGTAGAAACACCAATACTAATGGAATCAAATACATTGATTCATTTGCATTTTTAAGCACCAGCTTGGCAACACTGGCCAACAACCTGCCGAAAGAAGATTTCATATCTATGAAAAAATACTTGCATGATGAGATCACCCAACAACAATATCCTGAGGTACCTAGAAATGAAGAAGAAAGAGTTACAGAATTGGAAAGAGAACGTCAAAACATGTTTGAACCGGGCGTAGCATGCAAAGATCCGCTAAAAAATGAAGATGTTTTGGATTATAGAAATTGGAAAATACCACCAAAGAGAGCTTTAACAGAAGCAGAAGATGCAGATGTCAAGAAAGCGTTTGATTTGCTGACAAGGAAAGGTGTTTATCCCTATGACTGGGTGGATAGTATAGAAAAAATGCAAGAAACATCTCTGCCACCAAAAGAAGCATTTTACAACAAACTCTATGATTCCAGCATCAGTGATGAAGATTATACATATGCTCAACAGGTTTGGCAATTTTTCAACTGTCAGACCTTTCAAGATTATCATGAGCTATATCTGAAAACTGATGTGCTGCTGTTAGCTGATATATTTGAATCGTTCAGAAAGCAGAGTCTAAAATTCTACAAGCTTGATCCTGCTCATTATCTAACTGCTCCTTAACTAGCTTGGGATGCAATGTTGAAGATGACTGGTGTAACGCTGGAATTACTATCTGAAGAAAAAAGGACATTCACCTTATGATTGAAGATGGTATTCGAGGCGGTGTTTCGATAGCAGTGAAACGTCATGCTGAATCGACGGAAAACAACACGTTGATGTACTTAGATGCAAACAATCTCTATGGATGGGCAATGTCGCAGCCAATGCCTTATGGTGGTTTCAAACAATTTACACAAGAAGAAATTAAAAACACAAACATCGACGCTTTGTTGTCAAGATCTGATGAAGATATTGGCTACATTCTCAAAGCTGACTTAGAATATCCAGCTGAGTTACATGATCATCATGCAGATCTACCATTAGCACCACAAAGATTACAAGTTCAAGAAGAAATGTTATCAAAATATCAAAGACAAGCTTATGGGGAAAAGTTTAAGTCAACACCAAAGCTAATACCAAATCTATATGACAAAAAAGAATACACCATGCATGAAAGAAATTTGAAGCAGTGTTTGGAATTGGGTTTGAAGCTAACAAAAGTTCATGAGATTATTGAATTCAAGCAAAACTTTTGGTTGAAAAAATATATGACTTCAACACTCAAAAGAGAACTCAAGCAAGAAACGACTTTGAAAAAGATCTGTTCAAACTGATGAACAATTCTGTGTTTGGAAAGACGATGGAAAACGTAAGAAATCATCGACGTTTTGAAATCTGCACAGATGGTATAGTCCTGAGAAGATGGGTCAGAAATCCAAAGTTCTATGGAGTAATTGAAATTAATGAAGATACACTTTTGGTAGAGAAAAAGATTGGGAAAGTTAAACTCAACAAGCCAATGTATGTTGGTTTCAGCATATTAGATATTAGCAAGACATTGATGTATGATTTCCACTACAACTTTGCAAAACCAAACCTTCCAAACGTTCAACTATGCTACATGGATACTGATAGCTTCATCTATGACATACCAATGTCTCAAGATCAAGTTAACAGAGTATTGAAAGATCATGAAGATGGATTCGATTTCAGCAACTATGATAAAGAACATCCAAATTACTCTGTAAGAAACAAGAAAGTTATTGGGAAAATGAAAGACGAGCTCGGTGGTGGGAAAATGATAGAATTCGTCGGATTGAGATCGAAGATGTATAGCCTCAGAATCGATGATGGGCAAACAATCAAAAGAGCAAAAGGAATTAAAAAAGATGTGGTAAAGAAGCAAATAAAGCATGAAGATTACCTAGATTGTCTGAAAGAACAGCAAACCTATTCACACAGGCAGCGTAATATTGAATCACACAATCATACCATCTACACAACAGAAAGAACAAAGAAATCGCTGAGCTCTTTTGATGATAAGAGATACATTCTTGATAATGGTTTTAACACACTGCCATATGGGCATTATTTGCAAGAAAATGCGCAAGCTGCTGAAGAAAGATACTGAGAAAAAGACATTATTTGAACATTTCTAAACTAACTGAACATTTAAGTTTTTAACATTATTTTAAACTATATCTTCTATTAACATAATTGTAAACATACAAATCATTACTTAACTTATCATTTACATTAAAATATTTATTGATTAATCAGTTCATTGTAACGTTTTTTGTTCTATTAATGAGGAAGAACATGCAATGTTGTCCACAAGTCGCACTCTCATAGGATTGAACTTGAGTTTTATTGTAAGTAAGTAATTTACTTAGTTTCAGCTGTAATAACGTTGATTCGTGTGCAATTAGTGTACAGTAATGTTAATATCACTGAAAACAAGCAAATGCATGTGTATTTTACTTAGTTTCTGTTGTAAAAACGTTGATTCATGTGCAATTGGTGTGCAACGGATGAATGAAGTTTTTAAATTCTTTCAGCATAGGAGGCTCACCAAACGAATCATAAAAATCCAAAACGCCATCATCGCTAATATAGACGGCTACCCAGTGAGTTCCTTTACCAGTAAAATTATCTTCATTGAAAATGAATGAGCAGGGCAGTGAATGCACATCGATGTTTTTGATTTCATCTTTTCCAAATACACCATGGAAATAAGGTAGCTTTTCATGTTTCAGAAGTAAGTTATTGATTGTTATATCATCCATCATTACCAATCACGAATGATGTTTTTATGACTATCAATTGTAATTGTTCTGTCAAATTCCCCGAGAACAACAATATTCATCAAACTTGCAACAGCCGTTGCAAAATTGATGCTTATTCTCAAGTTACCCTCTCTTTTAAGCAAGTATTGTTCATCTGCACAATTTCCCTTTGGTGTCAAGCCAAAACCATAAATTGCTGATCCTTGATTGAATCTCTCATAATCAACCAGACTAGCTGAATTGCCCAGAGTAGTCAACAGACGGCTATAGGCATCGAAATAGTCATTATCATCATAATCCAATCTTAGAGGGGGAGTGACCTCTTGATTGTTAACAGTCACTTGAACGCCAAAAACTGATCCATGTACAAAGTTGAATGGGTTTTGTTCTCAAGATCCATTAAATGCAGAATTATCCACAAGAGCAAAAAACAATCTGTTTGGTACTTTTCCATTAAACACATTGTCTTGAACCCAGCTCGTTGTTGCAGCGGGGACCAAATAGTTTGTCATATGGGGTTGACAAAGAGGATACATGGCTGGAGATTTCATCAGAGTCCTTTCAATTCCTTTCAATACTGCATCTTTAACGTGGATATGGCGAAGTATCAATTTCACTTTATAAATGAAAAGCTGTGGAGATGTTCCAGTTTTGCTCATTAAACAAAACAAATTACTGTTGGGACTCAATCGCCATTGAAGACGTACGCCAGGTAGTAGGTATTTGAGTTGATTGCAAATGTTAACATGGGGTTTTGTTAACACTTTGACTTTCTCGCTGTCGTCAAATGGCGCAGATCTTGTGTTCAATCCTTGATTTTTCGCTGATGCCGTATTCGTTGGGTAAGCAGCATCTTCCTTACCTAGTGTGTCACTGGCCCAGTTTGTCATTTTCAAATAGTTTTCAGCTTTAGTTTCGTCAAACGACAACATTGTTTCCAAGTAAGATTGGTATGCATACATCCCGTTTGCTTCTGTGACAGGGGTGTCATTCAAAACCAGCTCTATCTGCTTCCACATAGATTGACCAATGTTATTTACTACTCCTACAAATTCTGCAGTTGTTTTTCCAATATCAGCTCCATTTGCTTTCTTAATAGCAAGAGTTGAGACGAAATAAGAATGATTCAAATCAATCATATGATCTGGCTGGGCAGGAATGTCAAACACAACAGTCTGCTTTGAGGAATTGAGAGCAGCAGCTTGTGGAAAATACTCAACATCTTTAAAATAATCATTATCGCTTTGAACTATCGGTGTACTGAATAAATTTAAACTCTCACTAGGGCACTCAGTATATTCTGTTTTTATACTCATTGTAACAATTTCTTCTTCAGCAGTTTCTTCAACAAATTTTTTCTCAAATCTGGACGCTTTGCTTTAGGCTTCTTGCTCTTATTTGGCATGAAGATCCCTCTCATGGTGCTTTCTTTTATAGTTCGTTTAGGACGGCTCCTTGATTTCCTACCAGTGGCAGGCTGCTTCTTACTGGCAGAGCGCTTCTTGGCAGGTGGTTTTTTTGCTTTTTTTACGACATTTACAATTTCTTCAGTAGCTTTTCTTTTAATTCCTTTCATAGAAGATTGTGTGGTATCTTTCATAACATTTTTAACATTTTCACCCGCTAACACTCGATCAACCGCCTTTTCTCCAAAATCTTTTAAAACAGGAAGTATAACTTTTTTTGTAGATTTTAGTCCTTGCTTTTTCAAAACTGGTATTGCAGCTTTAACAGCTCTTTTGAAAATAGACCCAGCTTTTTTGAAAATAGTACCTACTCCTCTCCCACGCTGGGAAGCATAGAAATATGGAGTTGATTTGTAAATTGGAAAATCATACATGCTTTCTTCTAAAATGTAGCAAGAATGTTGTCTTTGTCTTGTAAAATTGTATATCTTTTCCTAGCTCGTTGTAGACTTTTATAGTAAATTCGTTTATGTCGTTGTACAGCAACGGATAGTAGAACAGATTTTCAAATTCTACAAAATTCAGCACATGTTTGTTAATCTTCAATGGAATGAAACGCAACAATGGTGTGCTAATTTTTCCGACTACACGGTAGTCTAGCATGGAGCAATATATAAACATATTCTTCCCTTCTGCGTTGACTTGGAAATCTTGATCACCAGTCACATCAGTTGTTCTTTCGATAGCCGTGAATGTATGATTTGATAGTAATCCAATAGGTGGATCTAGACTATTTGTAAACGGGCAAGGTGTCCATCTCACATCTCTATAATAAACATTATTTATATTGCGACTATATTCCTGCACATCTTCAACAAAACCAAACAATTTACATAAATCTTTTCCCATTGCAATTCTTTTTGCATACTTTGGAAATGTTATCTTGACTTTTGAATCCACAATTGAAAACTCTGGTCCACCTTCATAAGATAAACCTAAATCAGTTACATACTCTTTCAGTTCCCCCTCTTGTTTTTTTACGTTTTCATTGAAAATTGCAATGATTTCTCTCATTGTGAATTTTTTAATAGTATTGAAAATGGAAAAAAGGATTTTTTGAATTTAATTACGTAACTGTGTGATGTGATCCGTAACTTGTTTTTTTGCTGTGTCAATGTGTTCATTGTTTTGCGTATTGTATAGTCTTTTGTATTCGTCTTGTGTTTTGAAAGAGCATTTCTGTGTATTCACGTTTATCTTTGTTTTTTGTGTGTATAATTAGGCGCGAAGCAGCAGATGATACGAGAACTTTAGTTTTAATTTTTGTTTATGGACGTTGCTGGATAATTTATTTGTTGAAATAATGGACGCCAATGTAAATTCACGAAATTGAAGCATGAAGCTAGATTTTTAAATTGACTTTGTTTATTTTGGCTGCTATATTCAGTGAATTTACAAGTCACTTCAGCAAATAAAATTCCCATAAAATTTGATTATGGCAAGAAATTCTTCGGATAAAGTTTTTGGAAATTTTGGAGAATCTTTAAGAAACAACTCGGAGCCGTCCACAAACAGAAATTTGGATGAAGTGACGGTAACGAACATTCAAGATGAAGTTCAAAGCAATATAGAGGCTCTGAATTTGTTTGGTCCTGGAGGTGACAGATCTAAACGCGTGACAACGTTAACAGAAAAAGGAAAGTCATATACACGCGACGTTCAATTTCGAAATCGAAAATCGCTTTATTGTAACTTGCAGAAGCAGATGAAATTTATTACGTCCTTATTAAACTTGAGTCACAGTATGACTGTTATTCGTTGTGAATTATCGAAATTGGATGAGATTTTTTGCAATTTGATGGCCGTACAAGAAAATTTTATTGCGTTAGTGGAGAATTGTGATCAACATGACGTTGAAAGCCGTTGGTTTGAAGTTGTTGATAAGGAGGTCATGGATTTCAAAACAAATATTTACAATTATTTGTCTCAAGCTAAAAATTTGGAAGATAATAAAAGTGTTACGTCTTTATGTTCGAAGAGCTCAAAAAAGTCCCGAAAGTCATCAAGTTCAACCGCTACGCCATCAAGTTTAAAAAGCTCAAAAGGGTCGCAGAAGTCTGGTTCATCAGTTCGTGAGCGTGCCGCTGCAGAAAAGGCACGTATAGCTGAGTTACACGCAGAATCCAAATTTCTGGAGGAAAGAAGAGCTGCTGAAATCGCATCTGAAAAGGTTCGCATCAAGCAAGAAATAGCTAAAGCGGAAGCTAGAGTAAAGGTTTTTGAGGAATTTGAAGATTCTATCCGCTGTGAGAAATCTGTTACAGAAGAAGTGGCAGATCAAGATGGAACTTTTTATGAAAACGAAAGAATTTCTCGTTCTTACGTCAAAAACTGGATCACTGCAAATAGAGATGTTACCAATCAACCTGGTTTTTCACAAAGGCAAAGAATTGAACCCTCTCGAGTACAACTTGAAAATTTGTCAAAACAACAACAACAACAAACAGTTTCTTTTGGTATGAGGAGACCTGAATGTTATGTTATGAATGTTATGAGGAGACCTGAACCTTATGTTCCCAAAATGCCCAAAGAAGAGTTGTCTCAGCAACCAAATCTAGGGAATCACTTCATAAATGAACCAAGAGAAGATACAGAGGGCATTGATGAAAGCACTTTACATGCTGCTACCCTTTATGGATTATTGAATCAGCAAAATGCACCAAATGTGGATATTGATGTTTTTGGCGGTGATCCCATGGAATATCAATACTTTATGGCAACGTTTCGAGAAGTTGTTGAGAAGAAAATTGCAGATCCAATGGGAAGGCTGACCAGATTAATCAAGTATACGTCAGGTGAAGCAAAAGAACTAATCAGACATTGTATCCAGTTGCCACCAAAAGTTTGCTACAAGGAAGCAAAAGCATTGCTAACAAAAGAATATGGGGATTCATATAGGATTTCAGCTGCTTACATGAAGGAGCTACGTAGATGGCCACAAGTTAAATATGCTGATGCACTTTCATTTAGAACTTTCTATAGATTTCTGGTTAAATGCCAAACCAGCATGAAAGCTGGCCCTCATTTGCAAGCATTAAACACACCGGAAATTCTGCAAATTCTCCAGTCGAAACTTCCTGGTAATCTACAGGAAAGATGGAATCGAAAAGTTTTTGGTCTCAAAAGAGATGAACTGAGAGCCGCTGAATTCATAGATTTTGTTAACCTGATTGAAGACGAAACGAGACTGGTCAATGACCCATTGTATTCAAGAGAAGCTTTGTCTGAAGTTCAAAACTCCTTTAAAGACAGATTTAGAAGAGAAATGGCAAAGGATACGAAGATGAGTGTTTACAGCACAGATTATTCTTCAACAGAGACGGATAGAGTTTATGAACCTAAATCCAGTTGCCCATCATGTGAAGGATTGCATGATTTAGATAAATGTCCTGATTATTTAAAGCTTGATGTGAAAGAAAGAAGCAAGTTTCTGTACGAGAACAAATTATGTTATGCTTGCTATAAGCCTACATCCCCAACCCATGTGTCAAAGAGCTGCAGGCAACGAAGAACGTGCAATATTTGTACTGGATCTCATCCAACTGGTTTACATGGATTTAAGTTCACAAAAAAATCGGAGAATGATGAAACAAAGCAAGATCATTTGGTCTGTAATTTGGCTACTGTTGATGCGCAAGTCATAAGTTTGTCAGTGATTCCAGTGAGAATTGGTGTCAAGAATGGGAATCAAGAAATGATAGTATATGCTATGCTAGACAACTGCAGTCAGGGAACTTTCATACAAGAGGACATATTGAATGCATTGAAGGTGAAAGGTGTGAAGACCACAGTAACTGTGAAGACCATGACGGGTGAAGCTACAGAAGAATCAATTAGTCTCGATAATTTGACGGTATCTGGTTTGGGTTCTGCTGACAGAGAAACGATATCGTTGCCAAAAACGTATAGCAGAAAAGAGCTCCCGATTCAAAGAGATGATATACCGACACCAGGTAAATTACGTCATTGGCCCCACCTGAAAGATATCATGAAAGATCTACACAAAGAGGATTCTGAAATTCCGGTCGGTTTGTTGATTGGTGCAAATTGTCCATTGGCTCTTGAACCTCATGAAATAATTCCTAGTCAAGATGGCGGCCCTTATGCTTTTAGATCCTGCCTTGGCTGGTGTATTTCAGGCCCAATCATTAAACGCGCAGAGAATGAAATATTAGTGAGGTGCAATCGAATCGCAGTCTCCGATGCTGGCTCCACAAAGATTGCCGAGCACCACTTTGTTGTAGAAGATGCTGTAAAGGATGTCACAATCAATGAAATTTTGACAAAAATGTACCATATTGATTTCAGTGAAGCAAAGTTGAATGATGAAAACTTAAACTTTTCACAAGAAGACAAGAAGTTCTTGGAATTGATGAAAGAGCGGGGTTATAAATCTGATGGTCATTATGTGCTACCGCTGCCATTTCGTAATCCGCACGTTTGCATGCCAAACAACAGAGATCAAGCAATGAAGAGAGCAAAATGGACAAAAAGAAGGCTACAGAAAGACCCTACGTTTTATAATGATTACGTCAAGTTTATGAACGATATTATTGGTAAAGGATATGCAAAGAAAGTAGAAGCGAATTATGACATCCCTGGAAAGCAGTGGTACATTCCTCATCACGGAGTATATCACCCAAAGAAACCAGAAAAAATTAGAGTAGTATTCGATTGCAGCGCTCAATACCAAGGAACTTGTTTGAATAAAGAGCTTCTACAAGGTCCGGATCTGACTAATCAGTTGGTGGGAGTGCTTCTACGTTTTAGGAAAGAGCTAATTGCCTTTACTGGTGACATTGAAGCTATGTTTTACCAGGTTCGTGTTCCTGAAGATCAGTGGTCCTTTTTGCGATTTCTTTGGTGGCCAGAAGGAAACCTGGAATCGGCACCTATGGATTATGAAATGTGTGTTCATCTCTTTGGGGGAATATCGTCACCAAGTTGTTCTAATTTTGCACTCAGGAAAACAGCAGATGATTCAGAGGTAGAATTTGGAAGTGAAGCTGCAATGACTTTGAAAAGAAACTTCTATGTTGATGACATGCTAAAATCAAAGGAATGCAGCTCATCTTCAATAGCACTGATATCAAATGTAAGAAAGATGTGTGCTTCAGGTGGTTTTAATCTCACGAAGTTTGCCTCTAATGATAAAGAAGTGTTGGAATCTATTCCACAAGATGCGAGATCAAAAGAAGTAAAGAAATGTGATTTAGCAGTAGACAATTTACCAGCTGAGCGAGCACTTGGTGTATATTGGTGTGTAGAGAATGATACACTCGGATTTCGTATTGAGTTGAACGATAAGCCGTTAACAAGAAGAGGTGTACTGTCATCCATAAGCTCCATTTATGATCCGCTTGGTTTGGCAGCCCCGTTTCTATTACAAGGGAGGAAAATACTGCAACAGCTTTGTAGTGACAAAAAAGAATGGGATGACGACTTATCAGAAGACCAGAAAAACATATGGTTAAGATGGAGGCAGGAGCTTCCGCTTCTTGAAACATTAGAGATAGCACGTTGTTACAAACCGAAACATTTTGGTAAGGTCGTCTCTGCAACACTCCACAATTTTTCAGATGCATCGCAAGAAGGCTATGGTCAGGCAAGCTACTTACGTCTTACTGATGTCAAAGGAAATATTAATTGTTCTTTGGTCATGGGAAAATCTCGAGTTTCTCCATTGAAGCAAACAACGATTCCAAGGCTGGAGCTTACAGCCTCTCAATGCCATCTTCTTAACAGCTTGTTTACTAACTCGTTTTGCTATCGCTCTTCCACCCTGTCTTACAGCTTGTTTAATAGCTTGCCCAGCTGCTACACGAGCTATTGCGGAACCCATGTTTGTTGATTTCCTCTCTCCTCTCCTTTCACGTTTTCGTATTCTATCCCTTTTATACTTTCCTTCACCCGTCATTAGTTTAGTCGCTTCAACTCCACCATCATCCTTCAACATATCGTCTATCAGCATTGATGCTACAACACTTGCTGCTATACTAGCCATGATTATATTATAGCTATTAAATTGTAGCGTTCTTCCTTCTTTTATAATCTATTTCTTAAATTCTTCATCTGCATATGCCCACTTATCGCGTTGTTTTTTCGGTACTCCGGCAGCTCCCCAAAATTCCCTAGGGATGAATTGTAGGGGTTTTGGTTTTTTCCAACCCTTTTTCCATATTGTTGGTTTCAGCTCTCGCTGTAATCCTGGTAGTGGTGTTGCTGCAATAGCTGTTTTCACAACCCAATTTTGTATGTTTTTAAAAAGACCTTTACCCCTAATTCTCTTAGTGAGCCGTTTCTTTCTACTCTGTCTCTTGCGCTTACCCATCTTTATTTATGAGGTAAATGCATTGTTTTTATAAGAAATTTAAGACGAAAAAGCTGTTTAATGAATGCGTGCATTGCCCTCCGACATTGTGCCATTTTCATTATTGTAATGATGCAGATTCCTTATATAGACCCATGCATACAAATAAAAACACGCATTTACATGAGGATATCATTTTGTGTAATTTCAACATCTCCCCATTCTCTAAGAACACAATCATATTTAATGTTATAAAGTAAACAATCCACCCATAAACTACTAATGTTGTATTGTTTCTTTGCGTGATGATAGATAATTTGCTTCTCTATCCAAAGGAGTATCACAGCAAACCTTCCCAAGTTTCCATTTCCATCAGAAAAGCTTTCATTGAATAGTGTTTTCAAGGTATCATTGATCCTGTCTTTCCATTCATCTTCATTCACCGGAGATTCTTCAATCAGCAACCCATCTTCAGCATCCTTTGCTTGTGGTAGATTTCCAAGATTAACGCTTATTCGAGCAAATCCCATAAACTTGTGTAAATTCTTGTATACTTTCCCAAGATATATGCGCCGAACTTGAACCTTTGTATTAATGCCCATTACATCTCTAAAATGTTCCTTCAAATAGACTAAGAGCAAATCTTTTTTTGTTCTTTGCAGAAATGACCTAAAGTCATTAATTATAATGTGTGCTAATGTTAACAACATCTTTGCTACTGAGATAATAAGTGAAATCGATCGTTTTTATAGATTACTCGAAATCCGGCGCATGCGCAGTTAAGAGGTCGGTTCTAGCCCACCTGATTAAGGTATGCCAATTCGAATGAAGATTATGTAATCATTCAAAGAAGGTTCGAGTCATAAAGTGATGCTTGCGCAGTTGAGAGGTAGAAGCATATAAGAATACACACAGTGATATTTTTTCTCAATTATCATTTTTAACATTATTAAATTATTCTTCATCATTAACATCATCATCATCATTATCATCCTCTTCATCATTATCATCACTTATTATATATTTTTTTTGTATAGTTTCATCCCTCAATGCGTGGGCAAAAATCTTCATGATCACTTCATCATCATCATCTTCAAAATCATCATCATAGTCTTCAAAATCGTCATCATCATCAGGGCATCGGTGGTTTATACCCAAGAACGGCAAAAGTGCCCAACACACCGGACATTCAAACGCAGTTAATACCCCATTTTCAATTATGAATGAATTCATGTTTCTCAAGCTCTAAAATAAACGAATCATAATCACTAATATTATGAATTAATTCCAAATAAAGGTGTAAGGATAAAAAAGATTTGAAGCAGAAAAAATGCAACTTACTTTTTGAATGTCCGGTGTGTTTGAATATCATTCCAGATTCCAGAAGTTTCTGCTTTCTCATGACAGAGACTTGCCGCGTACATTCGAACGTCGCATTCGAAAGTTTCTGATTGGTTCTTTGAATTCAATCTCGAGCCGAGAACGTGAATTTGCCAGTTCTTCGATATTTTTGTGTTTTCTTGCGATTTATTTAACAAATTCTTATCATCTTATAAGTGCATGAAAAATATGAAGTAATTCATTCAATATAACCAAGAAATTTTCTTTTTATTGCTGTAAAAATCTTTTTCATAAACAAAACCGTTTTTTAGTTATTAAGCTTTTTATGGGTTTTTTATCAGCTTTGGTGATGTTTTGCAACTTCAAACTAACTTTACCAGATTCTAGAATTTTCTGATTTCTCATGACAGAGATTTGTCGCGTACATTCGAACGTCGCATTCGAAAGTTTCTGATTGGTTCTTTGAATTCAATCTCGAGCCGAGAACGTGAATTTGCCAGTTCCTCGATATTTTTGTGTAAGTCCCTGTGATCTGATTGGTTGATAGCTCCTGGAAACTTCTGGAAGCTTTTGCTCCTGGAAACTTCTGGAAACTTCTGAAAAATCTCTGTGATCTGATTGGTTGATAGCTCCTGGAAACTTCTGGAAGCTTCTGCTCCTGGAAACTTGTGGAACATTTTTAGACTTATATAAAAGGATAGCCGAGTAGATTTCATTTAACTATAAATCGTTGAAGAAGAAAGAAGTAATTAGTCAAGATGTATCATTTTGAATCAAAAATCTCATTAGATGATATTGAAGAAACTGATGAGGTGGAAGTTCTTTTTACATCATTTTGTAGTGAGGGTTTACCGTTTTCCCCAATGTATCATACAAATGTGTATTATGAAGCATTAGTTCAATTCATCAGAGGCGATCAATGTACATATACAGCAAAGCCTCTAAAGAATGGTGCGTGGGATATGTTTCGCAAAGAACAAGAAGGACACTGGGAGAATGCCGATAAGCATGAAATAGATGGAGATGCGTCAAATTTTGAATCTGGGTCAACACTTGTCTACCTGTTTAAAGACTTGTTGGATATGTTATATGGTTACTATCCTCCATTTTTAACGATTGAAGAAAAATCTTCAATTCTTCTCAGTCTAGATGAGGGAAAAAAAGAAATCATTTTCAATCTATATGGGGTGATAGATGATAGGCTGGAAAGATGCATCTTATATCGCTATACTCCTGGATTGTACACTGATGAAATTCCTACGTTAACGATCTGTGGCAATTGTGGTCGAGAATGCGATGGTTTCGCCCAGTGTGATTGCTATGGCATAATTTTCCGAAATGCTGAGACGGAAGATTCAGAAGATGAACAAATGTCTATATCAGAAGAAGATCCAGAAAATGAAAAAATGCCTATATCAGAAGAAAGAAGAAGATTCCCAAGATGAAAAACATTTATATCAGAAGATGACACATACTGCATCCTGCACATGTTGTGCTTAAAATTTACTGCATATGTTACGTTTAAAATTGTTAAAAAATAAAGTTAGTATGATGGAAATTTATGGCTCATTTTTCTAAATTCTACTAATATATAAATTGCAAAAACTTTCTAGATCATTCCAGATTCTAGAAGTTTCTGCTTTCTCATGACAGAGATTTGACGCGTACATTCGAACGTCGCATTCGAAAGTTTCTGATAGGTTCTTTGAATTCAATCTCGAGCCGAGAACATGAATTTGCCAGTTCCTCGATATTTTTGTGTTTTTTCGCGATTTATTTAACAAATTCTTATCATCTTATAAGTGCATGAAAAATATGAAATAATTCATTCAATATAATCAAGAGATTTTCTTTTTATTGGTGTAAAAATCTTTTTCATAAACAAAACCGTTTTTTAGTTATTAAGCTTTTTATGGGTTTTTTATCAGCTTTGGCAATGTTTTGCAACTTCAAACTAACTTTCCACAACCTGTCGTTTTCGATTATTTTTTACTGTTCATGCTCTTTTCAATTCTTAGAGACTCTCACGCATGCGTGATCTTAACACATTCTACTGCGCATGCATGGGCCAGGTGGGCCAAGACGCCTATTTCATCTCCTACTAGCACAACCTCGCAAGGTACCCTAACCCAGTCATTTTAGTGACAAGATATAAACGCATGCAACCTACCTCACTGATCTTCTCCAGGGTAGTATAATGAGCTGGAGTTCCGAGAACATTTCAGGGCGTTATGTAACTGCTTCAGTTGATGTGATTGAAATCGGGTGATCATCTCCCTCTTTCCGTGAATAGTACAGCTTCAATTCTCTAACCTTTGCCCTGGAAAGTCATTTTGGTAGGAGCATTCCCGCCTGAAAAAGAGTCAAACAGTTAGTATTTAGCGCCTCCAAAAAGGATATATATATGAATGACACATATTATAGGAAATGGACAATTATCAATTGCTAGCACATTCGCAAAATAACCTAACCAGCTGGCTTTCGTGATAGGAAAAAAACGAATGCAACCTACTTCACTAATCGTCTCCAGGATAGTATAATGTGGTGGAGTTCCGTAAACATTTCAGAGCATTATGTAACTGCTTCAGTTGACGTGATTGAAATCGGGTGATCATCTCCCTTTTGCCTGGTATAGTAAGGCTTCCATTCTTTATCCTTCGCCCTGGAAATTCACTTTGATAAGAGCTTTCACGTCTGAAAGGAAATCAAACAGTTCTTATTGAATGCATTCCAAAAGGCATATATATATAAAGTATACATATCATAGGAAATGAACACTTATCAAATGGTAGCACATTCGCAAGATCACCTAACCAAGTCGTTTTAGTGGCAAGATAAAAACCTCTGCAACCTACCTCACTAATCGTCTCCACGATAGTATAATGAGCTGGAGTTCGGCAAACAATTCAGGGCATTTTGTAACTGCTTCAGTTGATGTGATTGAAATAGGGTGATCATCTGCCCCTTTCCCTGAATTGTACAGCTTCCATTCTTTATCATTCGCCCTGGAAATTCACTTTCATAAGAGCTTTCCCGCCTGAATGGAAATCAAGCAGTTATTATTAATGACTTCCAAAAGGGATATATATATAAGGGTTACATATCATAGGAAATGAGCAATTATCAAATGGTAGCATATTCGCAAAATAACATAAACAGATGGCTTTAGCGGCAAGACAAAAACGAATGGAAACCAACCTCAGTAAACTTCTGTAGAATAATACAATCAGCTGGAGTTCCGTAAAACCTTCAGGGCCTTATGTAACTACTTCAGTTGATGTGATTGAAATCGGGTGATCATCTCCCCCTTGTCTTGAATAGTACAGCTTCCATTCTTTATCCTCTGCCGTGGAAATTCACTTTGATAAAAACTTTCCCGCCTGAAGAGTAATCAAACAGTTATTATTGAACACCTTCCAAAAAACATATATATTTATAAAGGATACATATTATAAGAAATGAACAGTTATCAAATGATAGCACATTCGCAAGGTACCCTAACCAAGTCATTTTAGTGGCAAGATAAAAATGAATGCAACCTACCTCACTAATCTTTTCAAGGGTAGTATAATGAGCTGGAGTTCCGAAAACAGTTCAGGGTATTATGTAACTGCTTCAGTTGATGTGAACGAAATCAGTTGATCATCTCCCCCTTACTTGAATAGTACAGCTTCCATTCTTTATCCTTCGCCCCGAAAATTCACTTTCATCAGAGCCTTCTGGCGTAAAAAAAATCAAGCATTTATTATTGAATGCCTTCCAGAAAGGGTATATATATAAAGGATACAAATTATAGGAAATCAACAGTTATCAAATGGTAGCACATTCGCAAGGTACCCTATTCAAGTCATTTTAGTGGCAAGATAAAAATGAATGCAACCTACCCCACTAATCTTCTCCAGGATAGTATAAAGAGGTGGAGTTCCGTGAACAATTTCAGGGTATTATGTAACTGCTTCAGTTGATGTGAACGAAATCAGTTGATCATCTCCCCCTTACTTGAATAGTACAGCTTCCATTCTTTATCCTTCGCCCCGAAAATTCACTTTCATCAGAGCTTTCTGGCGAAAAAAAAATAAAGCACTTATTATTGAATGCCTTCCAGAAAGGGTATACATATAAAGGATACAAATTATAGGAAATCAACAGTTATCAAATGGTAGCACATTCGCAAGGTACCCTATTCAAGTCATTTTAGTGGCAAGATAAAAATGAATGCAACCTACCCCACTAATCTTCTCCAGGAGAGCATAAAAAGGTGGAGTTCCGTAAACATTTCAGGGCATTATGGCTTCAGTTGATGTGATTGAAGTCGGGTGATCAAATCCCCCTTACTTGAATAGTACAGATTCCATTATTTATCATTCGCCCTGGGAATTCATTTTGATAAGAGCTCTCCGGCCTGAAAGGAAATCAAACAGTTATTATTGAATGCCTTCCAAAAGGCATAGATCTATAAAGAATACATAACATAGAAAATGAACAATTATCAAATAATAGCACATTCGCAAGGTACCCTATTCAAGTCGTTTTAGTTACAAGATAAAAACGATTGCAACTTATCTCACTAATCTTCTCCAGAATAGTATAATGAGCTAGAGTTCCGAAAACATTTCAGGGCATTATGTAACTGCTTCATTTGATGTGATTGAAATCGGGTGATCATCTCCCCCTTACCTTGAATAGTACAGCTTCCATTCTTTCTCATTCGCCCTGGAAATTCACTTTCATAAGAGCTTTCCGGCCTGAAAGGAAATCAAGCAGTTATTATTAATGACTTCCAAAAGGGATATGTATATAAGGGTTACATATCAAAGGAAATGAGCAATTATCAAATGGTAGCATATTCGCAAAATAACATAAACATATGGCTTTAGTGGCAAGACAAAAACGAATGGAAACCAACCTCAGTAAACTTCTGTAGAATAATACAATCAGCTGGAGTTCCGCAAAACCTTCAGGGCATTATGTAACTACTTCAGTTAATGTGATTGAAATCAGGTGATCATCTCCCCCTTGTCTTGAATAGTACAGCTTCCATTCTTTATCCTCCGCCGTGGAAATTCACTTTGCTAGGAACTTTCCCGCCTGAATAGTAATCAAACAGTTATTATTGAACACCTTCCAAAAATTATATATTTATAAAGGATACATATTATAAGAAATGAACAGTTATCAAATGATAGCACATTCGCAAGGTATCCTAACCCAGACGTTTTAGTGACAAGATAAAAACGATTGCAACTTACCTCACTAATCTTCTCCAGAATAGTATAATGAGCTAGAGTTCCGAAAACATTTCAGGGCATTATGTAACCGCTTCAGTTGATGTGATTCAAATCGGGTGGTCATCTCCCCCTTGCCTCGAATAGTACAGCTTCCATAATTTATCCTCCGCCCTGCAAATTCACTTTGGTAACAGCTTTCCCGCCTGAAGGGTAATCAATCAGTTTTTACAACCAAGTGGCATTAGTGGCAGGATAAAAACGAATGCAACCTACCCCACTAATCTTCTCCAGAATAGTATATTGAGCTGGAGTTCAGTAAACATCACGGGGTATTATGTAATTGCTTCAGTTGATGTGAACGAAATCGGGTGATCATCTCCCCCTTGTCTTGAATAGTACAGCATCCATTTATTATCCTCCGCCGTGGAAATTCACTTAGATAAGAACTTTCCCGCCTGAAGAGTAATCAAACAGTTATTATTGAACGCCTTCCAAAAAGTATATATCTATAAAGGATACACATTATAGGAAGTGAACAGTTATCAAATGATAGCACATTCGCAAGGTACCCTAACCCATTCGTTTTAGTGACAAGATAAAAACGAATGCAACTTACCTCACTAATCTTCTCCAGAATAGTATAATGAGCTGGAGCCCCGAAAACATTTCAGGGTATTATGTAACTGCTTCAGTTGATGTGAACGAAATCGGGTGATCATCTCCCCCTTTCCGTGAATAGTACAGCCTCCATTCTTTATCCTCCGCCGTGGAAATTCACTTTGATAAGAATTTTCCAGCCTGAAGAGTAATCAAACAGTTATTATTGAACGCCTTCCAAAAAGTATATATTTATAAAGGATACATTTTATAGGAAATGAACAGTTATCAATTGATAGCACATTCGCAAGGTACCCAAACCCAGTTGTCTTATTGACAAGATAAAAAGCAATGCAACTTACCTCACTAATCTTCTCCAGAATAGTATAATGAGCTGGAGTTCCGAAAACAGTTCAGGGTATTATGTAACTGCTTCAGTTGATGTGAACGAAATCAGTTGATCATCTCCCCCTTACTTGAATAGTACAGCTTCCATTCTTTATCCTTCGCCCCGAAAATTCACTTTCATCAGAGCCTTCTGGCGTAAAAAAAATCAAGCATTTATTATTGAATGCCTTCCAGAAAGGGTATATATATAAAGGATACAAATTATAGGAAATCAACAGTTATCAAATGGTAGCACATTCGCAAGGTACCCTATTCAAGTCATTTTAGTGGCAAGATAAAAATGAATGCAACCTACCCCACTAATCTTCTCCAGGATAGTATAATGAGCTGGAGCTCCGAAAACATTTCAGGGTATTATGTAACTGCTTCAGTTGATGTGAATCAAATCGGGTGATCATCTCCCACTTTCCGTGAATAGTACAGCTTCCCTTCTTTATCATTGGCCCTGGAAATTCACTTTCCTAAAAGCTTTCCCGCCTGAAAGGAAATCAAGCAGTTATAATTAATGACTTCCAAAAGGGATATATGTATAAAGGATACATAGCATAAGAAATGAGCAATTATCAAATGGTAGCAGATTCGCAAAATAAAATAAACATATGGCTTTAGTGGCAAGACAAAAACGAATGGAGAACCTACCTCAGTAAACTTCTGTAGAATAATACAATCAGCTGGAGTTCTTTAAAACCTTCAGGGCGATTTTTAACTACTTCAGTTGATGTGATTGAAATCGGGTGATCATCTCCCCATTGCCTTGAATAGTACAGATTTCATTCTTTATCCTCTGCCGTGGAAGTTCACTTTGATAAGAACTTTCCCGCCTGAAGAATAATCAAACAGTTATTATTGAACGCTTTCTAAAAAGTATATATTTATACAGGATACATTTTATAAGAAATGAACAGTTATCAAATGATAGAACATTCGCAAGGTACCCTAACCCAGTCGTTTTAGTGACAAAATAAAAACGATTGCAACTTACCTCACTAATCTTCTCCAGAATAGTATAATGAGCTAGAGTTCCGAAAACTTTTCAGGGCTTTATGTAACTGCTTCAGTTGATGTGATTGAAATCGGGTGATCATCTCCCTCTTTCCCTGAATAGTACAGCTTCCATTCTTTATCATTCGCCCTGGAAATTCACTTTCATAGAAGCTTTCCCGCTTGAAAGGAAAGCAAGCAGTTATAATTTATGACTTCCAAAAAGGATATATGCATAAAGGATACATAGCATAAGAAATGAGCAATTATCAAATTGTAGCAGATTCGCAAAATAAAATAAACATATGGCTTTAGTGGCAAGACAAAAACGAATGGAGAACCTACCTCAGTAAACTTCTGTAGAATAATACAATCAGCTGGAGTTCTTTAAAACCTTCAGGGCATTTTTTAACTACTTCAGTTGATGTGTTTGAAATCGGGTGATCATCTCCCCCTTTCCGTGAATAGTACAGCCTCCATTCTTTATCCTCCGCCGTGGAAATTCACTTTGATAAGAACTTTCCCGCCTGAAGAGTAATCAAACAGTTATTATTGAACGCCTTCCAAAAAGTATATATCTATAAAGGATACACATTATAGGAAATGAACAGTTATCAAATGATAGCACATTCGCAAGGTACCCTAACCCAGTCGTTTTAGTGACAAGATAAAAACGAATGCAAGTTACCTCACTAATCTTCTCCAGAATAGTATAATGAGCTGGGGCTCCGAGAACATTTCAGGGTATTATGTAACTGCTTCAGTTGATGTGAACGAAATCAGTTGATCATCTCCCCCTTTCCGTGAATAGTACAGCCTCCATTCTTTATCCTCCGCCGTCGAAATTCACTTTGATAAGAACTTTCCCGCCTGAAGAGTAATCAAACAGTTATTATTGAACGCCTTCCAAAAAGTATATATCTATAAAGGATACACATTATAGGAAATGAACAGTTATCAAATGATAGCACATTCGCAAGGTACCCAAACCCAGTCGTTTTAGTGACAAGATAAAAACGAATGCAACTTACCTCGCTAATCGTCTCCAGAATAGTATAATGAGCTGGAGCTCCGAAAACATTTCAGGTTATTATGTAACTGCTTCAGTTGATGTGATTGAAATGGGGTGATCATATCGCCCTTACGTGAATAGTACAGCTTCCATTCCTTATCATTCGCCCTGGAAATTCACTTTTATAGGAGCTTTCCCGCCTGAAAGGAAAGCAAGCAGTTATAATTTTTGACTTCCAAAAAGGATATATGCATAAAGGATACATAGCATAAGAAATGAGCTATTATCAAATGGTAGCAGATTCGCAAAATAAAATAAACATATGGCTTTAGTGGCAAGACAAAAACGATTGGAGATCCTACCTCAGTAAACTTCTGTAGAATAATACAATCAGCTGGAGTTCTTTAAAACCTTCAGGGCGTTTTGTAACTACTTCAGTTGATGTGATCGAAATCGGGTGATCATCTCCCCATTGCCTTGAATAGTACAGATTTCATTCTTTATCCTCTGCCGTGGAAGTTCACTTTGATAAGAACTTTCCCGCCTGAAGAATAATCAAACAGTTATTATTGAACGCTTTCTAAAAAGTATATATTTATACAGGATACATATTATAAAAAATGAACAGTTATCAAATGATAGAACATTCGCAAGGTACCCTAACCCAGTCGTTTTGGTGACAAGATAAAAACGATTGCAACTTACCTCACTAATCTTCTCCAGAATAGTATAATGAGCTAGAGTTCCGAAAACTTTTCAGGGCATTATGTAACTGCTTCAGTTGATGTGATTGAAATCGGGTGATCATCTCCCTCTTTCCCTGAATAGTACAGCTTCCATTCTTTATCATTCGCAATGGAAAGTCACTTTCATAGAAGCTTTCCCGCCTGAAAGGAAAGCAAGCAGTTATAATTTATGACTTCCAAAAAGGATATATGCATAAAGGATACATAGCATAAGAAATGAGCAATTATCAAATTGTAGCAGATTCGCAAAATAAAATAAACATATGGCTTTAGTGGCAAGACAAAAACGAATGGAGAACCTACCTCAGTAAACTTCTGTAGAATAATACAATCAGCTGGAGTTCTTTAAAACCTTCAGGGCATTTTTTAACTACTTCAGTTGATGTGATTGAAATCGGGTGATCATCTCCCCATTGCCTTGAATAATACAGATTTCATTCTTTATCCTCTGCCGTGGAAATTCACTTTGATAAGAACTTTCCCGCCTGAAGAGTAATCAAACATTATTATGAACGCCTTCCAAAAAATATATTTATAAAGGATACATATTATCAGAAATGAACAGTTATCAAATGATAGCAAATTCGCAAGTTGCCCTAACCCAGTCGTTTTAGTGACAACATAAAAACGATTGCAACTTACCTCACTAATCTTCTCCAGAATAGTATAATGAGCTAGAGTTCCGAAAACATTTCAGGGCATTATGTAACTGCTTCAGTTGATGTGAACGAAATCGGGTGATCATCTCCCCCTTTCCCTGAATACTACAGCTTCCATTCTTTATCATTCGCCCTGGAAATTCACTTTCATAAGAGCTTTCCCGCCTGAAAAGAAATGAACAGTTATTATTAATGACTTCCAAAAGGGATATATATATATAAAGGATACATATCATAGGAAATGAGCAATTATCAAATGGTAGCAGAGTCGCAAAATAATCTAAACATATGGCTTTAGTGGCAAGACAAAAACGAATGGAAACCTACATCAGTAAATTTCTGTAGAATAATACAATCAGCTGGAGTTCCGTAAAACGCTCAGGGCATTATGTAACTACTTTGATTGATTGAAATCGGGTGATCATCTCCCCTTTCCTTAACAGTGCAGCTTCCATTCTTTATTCTTCGCCCTGGGAATTCATTTGCATAAGAGCTTTCCCGCCTGAAAGAAAATCAAACAGTTGGTATTGAATGCCTTCCAAAAGGCATATATATATATAAAGAATACATATCATACAAAATGAACAATTATCAAATGGTAGCACATACGCACGATCACCTAACCAAGTAGCTTTAGTGGCAAGAGAAAAACCAATGCAACCTACCTCACTAATCTTCTCCAGGGTAGTATAATGTGGTGGAGTTCCATAAACATTTCAGAGCATTATGTGACTGCTTCAGTTGATGTGATTGAAATCGGGTGATCATCTCCCCCTTGCCTTGAATAGTACAGCTTCCACTCTTCAACCTCAGCCCTTGAAATTCACTTTGATGGGAGCTTTCCCGCCTGAAAAAAAGTCAAACAGTTATTATTTAATGCCTCCCAAATGGGATATATATATAAATGATACATATTAAAGGAAATGAACAGTTATCAAATGATAGCACACCTTCGCAAGGTACCCTAATCCAGTCATTTTAGTGACAAGATAAAAACGAATGCAACTTACCTCCCTAATCTTCTCCAGAATAGTATAATGAGCTGGAGTTCCGAAAACATTTCAGGGTATTTTGTAACTGCTTCAGTTGATGTGATTGAAGTCGGGTGATCATATCCCCCTTACTTGAATAGTACAGCTTCCATTATTTATCATTCGCCCTAGGAATTCATTTTGATAAGAGCTTTCCCGCCTGAAAGGAAATCAAACAGTTATTATTGAATGCCTTCCAAAAGGCATAGATATATAAAGAATACATAACATAGAAAATGAACAATTATCAAATGATAGCACATTCGCAAGGTACCCTAACCCAGTGGTTTTAGTGAGAAGATAAAAACGATTGCAACTTACCTCACTAATCTTCTCCAGAATAGTATAATGAGCTAGAGTTCCGAAAACATTTCAGGGCATTATGTAACTGCTTCAGTTGATGTGATTGAAATCGGGTGATCATCTCCCCCTTTCCCTGAATTGTACAGCTTCCATTCTTTATCCTTCGGGCTGGAAATTCACTTTGATAAGAGCTATCCCTCCTCAAACGAAATCACACTTCTGTTGTATTCAGTTAGGCATTAAAATTCAAGGTTCACTGAAATCCAAGTAGTGACGTACATGAGCCCTTATGCCTGTAGCTAAAAACTCTGCAAAAGTAAGTTAAGTAATTAAGCATAAGCCAGTAATGTGAATATAGGTCATAAAACGTAACTCCGTCTCGGAATGAAGCAAAGTTTTCCAATCAATATACACAAGGGTGTTAAACTCAAATTGCACGAATCTACATCGAAAACGAACTGAACAAACTCACAGGCTCTAAAACCCCAGTAGTGACGTACATGAGGCTTTATTCATGTAGCTAAAAATTCTGCAGGAGTAATTCAGTCAAAGTGCAAGGAAGGGCGGAAAACTATGCATAAAACAGTGAGATGCATATCGGTCATAAAACGTAACTCCGTGTTGAAGTGAAGCAATGTTTCACAAACAATAAACACAACTGTATTCAACATAAACTGTACGGATATACAACAAAAACGATCTGAACAAACTCACAAGCTCAAAAGCCCCAGTAAAGACGTACTGAAGAGTAATCAAACAGTTATTATTGAACGCCTTCCAAAAAGTATATATCTATAAAGGATACACATTATAGGAAATGAACAGTTATCAAATGATAGCACATTCGCAAGGTACCCTAACCCAGTCGTTTTAGTGACAAGATAAAAACGAATGCAAGTTACCTCACTAATCTTCTCCAGAATAGTATAATGAGCTGGGGCTCCGAGAACATATTAACCTTGTAGCTAAAAACTCTGCATAAGTAATTCATTCAAGATATAAGGAAGGGTGGAAAACTATGCATAAAACAGTAGTAGGAGAGGAAGTAGGCGTCCGAGGACACGCATGCGCAGTAGAATTTTTTATTTTATTTTAGTGTTAAGTACACGCATGCGCGAGAGTCTTCGAGAATTGAAAAGAGCATGAACAGTAAAAAAATAATCGAAAACGACAGGTCGTGGAAAGTTAGTTTGAAGTTGCAAAACATCGTCAAAGCTGATAAAAAACCCATAAAAAGCTTAATAACTAAAAAACGGTTTTGTTTATGAAAAAGATTTTTACAGCAATAAAAAGAAAATCTCTTGATTATATTGAATGAATCATTTCATATTTTTCATGCACTTATAAGATGATAAGAATTTGTTGAATAAATTGCAAGAAAACACAAAAATATCGAGGAACTGGCAAATTCACGTTTTCGGCTCGAGATTGAATTCAAAGAACCAATCAGAAACTTTCGAATGCGAGGTTCGAATGTACGCATCAAATCTCTGTCATGAGAAATGGGAAATCAGAAATTTCTAGAACTTTTCCGAGGGGAAATCCCCTGACGTCACTTTGAAAGATTTTTCTAGAAACAGAAAATCTCTGCAATCTGATTGGCTGATAGCCAAGATTTCGAGTCACTCTAAAACAAAACTGGAAATGGACATTATTCAAAACAAAATGTGCAAGATGTTGAAGAAACTATTTTAACACGTTTCAAGAAGAAAGACGCCATAAAAAAGAGGCCATTTTCTGCATTAGCAAACAATAATATCTAAACTTTTATATAAGCATTGTTATATCCTACTATATGGAAATGCTGGAGTACTATTAAATACAAGTTCATCCACAGCAGCATCCTCAGAATCACTAGCTTCCTCTTCTTCGTCATTCTTTGCTTGACGTATGATGAGATATTTTCTTTTCTCAATAGCATAATCCAAGGCCTCTTGCATATCCATATCATCTTCCCTCTGTGCTTTTTGCATCGTTGCTATAACTGCAGTTACAACAGCATCATTTTCAAAACTTCTATTATATAAAAATCTACGTTGAAAACTTGCAATATGTTTTCATCTTCATCCACTTCCTTACGCATAGAAGGCCATACATTCCCTAAAGGAAGATCCTCATCAGTGTTGACAGTTTCATCATTATCATGATCACTTTCAACTTCTATCTCATCATCTGAGTCAGGCTCTCCTCGTGCATCTCTTCTTCATGTCGTGTAACATTATTTTTATACTTGGAAGAAAATTCACATTGATCACATTTATAATGACTCATGGCTAGCTGTTTACTTATAATTACCAACTAACTCTTAAATCCCTGAATTCTAGAGTCTCAACTCGTTTGATTTTATAGATAAGTTCCTCCATTCAATATGATACGGGAGAGGGACTGAATGATATTTCCGAATAAACAGAACTTAATTCTTGGATAATGCTAACTAATCCTGATTAATGACTACTCCATTCTGGCTAATCATTCCTAGTCATTACCTTCTCAATACTTGATCCTCAATACATCCTTGATTATCATTCCTAATCATTACCTGATCATTAGTTGATCCTTCACTGATCCTTACTAATCCTTACCAATCATACCTATTCATTACCTGATCATCAGTAGATCCTAAATCCTTTGATCAAATCTCACTAATCCTAACTAATCATTCCTAATCATTACCTTATCATTACTTGATCCTTAACTGATCCTTTCTAATCCTAACTAATCATTCCTAATCATTACCTTATCATTACTTGATCCTTAACTGATCCTTTCTAATCCTAACTAATCATTCCTAATCATTACCTTATCATTACTTGATCGTTAACTGATCCTTTCTAATCCTAACTAATCATTCCTAATCATTACCTTATCATTACTTGATCCTTAACTGATACTCACTAATCCTAACTAATCATCCCTAATCATTACCTTAGCATTACATGATCCTTAACTGATCCTTTCTAATCCTAATTAATCATTCCTAATCATTACCTTATCATTACTTGATCCTTAACTGATCCTTTCTAATCCTAACTAATCATTCCTAATCATTACCTTATCATTACTTGATCCTTAACTGATCCTCACTAATCCTAACTAATCATCCCTAATCATTACCTTATCATTACTTGATCCTTAACTGATCCTCACTAATCCTAACTAATCATTCCTAATCATTACCTTATCATACTTGATCCTTAACTGATCCTTTCTAATCCTAACTAATCATTCCTAATCATTACCTTATCATTAATTGATCCTTAACTGATCTTTTCTAATCCTAACTAATCATTCCTAATCATTACCTTATCATTACTTGATCCTTAACTGATCCTCACTAATCCTAACATATCATTCCAAATCATTACCTTATCATTACTTGATCCTTAACTGATCCTCACTAATCCTAACTAATCATTCCTAATCATTACCTTATCATTACCTGATCCTTAACTGATCCTCACCAATCCTAACTAATCATTCCTAATCATTACCTTATCATTACTTGATCCTTAACTGATCCTCACTAATCCTAACTAACCATCCCTAATCATTACCTTATCATTACTGGATCCTTAACTGATCCTCACCAATCCTTACCAATCATACATAATCATTACCTGATCATCAGTAGATCTTTTACTGATCCTTGATAATCCTAGCCAATCATACCTAATCATTAGCTGATCATGAGGTCATCCTTAACTGATCCTCAGTGATCCTTATAGTCATTCATAGTCATTACTGATCATCAGTTGATCCTTAGCTGATCCTCACCAATCCTTACCAATCATACATAATCATTACCTGATCATCAGTTGATCCTTAGCTGATCCTCATTAATCCTTACCAATCATACTTAATCATTAGCAGATCATCAGTTGACCCTTAACTGATCCTTGCTAGTCCTTATCAATCTTTCCTAATCATCATCTGATCATCTGTTGATCCTTACTAGTCCTTACCAATCATTCCTAATCACTACCTGATCCTTAGTTGTTCCTTAACTAATCCTTACGAATCCTTACTAATCATTCTTAATCATAACCTCATCATTAGTTGATCCTTAACAGATCCTTCTAATCCTAACTATTCATTACTAATCATAGCTAGTGATTACATAATCATTAGTTGATCTTTAACTGATCCTGGCTTTATCCATTCAACATTTATCCTTACTAATCCTGACTAATAATTTCTTATCATAACCCAATCCTTATTAATCCTTGCCTAGACTTTATTAATCTTCAGGTGATCCCGACTGAACACCCTCCAACTTAAATATTAAATAGTCTGCTGCATATGTATGATACAACATTACAACATTACTCTGCGCTTCATTGCAGTAATGTTTCACTGTCATTAAGCAAAACTCTTTTCTACTAATCTACTAAAATTACAGCAGGGCATACCAAGGTTAACTCACCTCAAATTCACCTCCTCAGATATAGTAAGGTAAAATTATTTACCGAAGACATTATTCTAAACTGTATTCCAAAATATCAGGATCCCGAGATAGTACACAAGCTGGCCACTTGCCAAATCCAACAAGCTTCATAGTTTTGAACTCTGGTCCTGTCAAGTCAAGAGGTCCTCCCGACAATCCATACTCCTGATTCAAAGGGGTATGTGCTACTTGGACAAGATGTTGAAAAATTAAAAGTTTAGAGAGGCCGTGAAGGATAAATTAGCCTGCATTTCTGACCTTATCGATTTAGATGCATTAAAAACAAACTCCACGAGTTGCCCATACCATAAATCCTCGAAGAATCTCCCAACTCCGAATAAGCCCTCCCCTCGAATAAGCCCCCATCCTGATAATTATTTGCAAGGATATTGGGTCCAGGTTTCCAAACATTGAAGTTGTTTAGGAATGTAGTGTGAATGCCAACTAGTTTAAACCAATAACTTCATTGGTTGGCTGCATTGTATAGCTTTTATCTAGCGTAATATTGAACAATAACCAGGCTGAAATTTCGTTTTTGCGAGAATTTACGGTATGTATTGCTCCTTGTTCCTAGTTCTAGCTAATTTCTTTATCTTACATTCATGGTCTTGAAGAAACAAAAGCGCTCATTAAATTTTTGTCGGGAAATCTGAATTTCTCCCCCCCTCCCTATAAAATTTCCTATCTACGCCATTGGCAACCAGAAAATTCTGTAGCACTTTCATCAGCAACAGCAGAACGTACATTTAGTATACGATGCGTCGATTAAAGAAATGGCTTTGAAAAGGTGCTTTTCTCGAGCAGTTGCCCCCGCCGCCTCGATATGCTTCCGGCATCCCTGCCTAAATCATCTTGCACCATCGTCAACTACCCCATTTAAGGATCCAAAAAATGCGGCACAACATTTCTCCATACTGTTTTGTCCTCGAATGATCACTTCTACTCCATATGCTATCTGGTAAACAATCTACATCACGGACGCATATTGCTTCCCATTGGTCTGCATGGCTGCGACTACCCTTTACATTTTTTCTTTATTTTCAAACATCATTTTTTAACCTATTTTTTTCCTTATATGATTTGAAACACAATTTAAAAAATTTGTAGTTTCACTTAAAGAATAAGGTAAATGACTAAGTGAAAAACATATCGAAAAACCGTGATTTGTGGAAAAATACTCATTCAATTCGAGAGATCAATTTGATAGAGAAAAAAAATCGACTCAAGTGGTTATTGTAAATCCTGAATAAGCCCCCGGGGGCTTATTTCCAAAATTCGAAGGTAGGGCATATTCGAAGATTTACGGTAATTGGTCAACATAGGTAAACATGACATTTACGTAAATTACTTTTTACAACAGATAAATCTGGGCAAATTAACAATTACGCTAAGATTTCATATTGTTTTTTTTAACACAGCAATGCTAATAATCACAATATAATCTCTAACTTAAAGAATCAAAGAGCTTATAAAGAACCAAAGAGATGTATTTATTTCCTTAAAAGACCTTAGTCACTCACACAATGAGCCGAAATCTTAACGTAGTGTGCGTTTACGGGTATCAAACCCAAATTTCCGCCAAAAATGACTCAAAGGTGTTTTAAAATGGGAGTTATTTTGTTTTTCTCAAGCATGTAAAATTTTAAACAGTCACCAAAGTAAATATTATGTATCAACTATAATTAGGAAACAAAACTCTAAGGAGTTCATTTTATATAATCGATAAAACCCCATAAACATTATGTTACTACAGTGAATTTAATTTCAGCTGTAAATGGTTACTTTGTCTTTTTCACGATACTTAAACTATACTAAGCTGAAACTAAACTAAACCTAGATCTACACAGCCTGCGTTGAAGTCTGCTCTAACAAGCAGCAGTGGCACTGTTCAGCGACGCGGTGTCCATAATGGAGAGCTCATGCGCACTATTGTTTGAAGATTGAGTTGTAAGACTGACGTCAAAATTAATGTACATCTGGTCTTCATAAAAATTCATGTTTATGAATTTCTGGGAGGAGAAAAATGAAGGGCGTAATAACATTTGTTAGCCTTTCACAAGATGAAAACAATCTTGCGAATCTAAGCTCTTACAAACAAAATAACTTCATTTTCAAAGAAATCTGCAGTGAAAGCTGTGAAAGAAGTGACCAGTTTGTGTTCATAGCATAACGCAACACTAACAAGAGTAACCTCCGTACACGTTTGTTTATAAGAAACGTGGCTAAAGCTTCACCGCTGAAAGTTTCTTCATGTCAGGGCATTTTTGGATACATTTTACTGGTAAAAGCTTCTTCAAAGTTTCCTAGTTGGATATTGAAAAAAACCATAGGCGCTGACTTTTACTTTCCCCAGGGCGGGCTCAAAATTGAAAAAAAAAATGGAAAAATAAAAGGTAGAAAATTTCCCTGTCACTTTTAATAACGTACTATGATAAAAAAACAAAACATTGCAATAAAACATATATAACATCATGGCCAAACAAAATTCCCAAAGGGGGCTGAGCCCCCATAGAAATTTTCAGAGGGGGCTGGAGCCCTTGAGCCCCCAAGCCCCCATTTGGTCGGTGCCTATGGAAAAAACGTACGCATAGGAACAAAAACCTCGAAAAACATGTGAAAAGTAAGGTTAGGCTGGAAAATCGATTTAGTATGGTTGTTTATCTAACACTAATCAATAGGCATCATATCTACTCCATTGATATTGATATTACCATGCACAGTGGTTATCTACCATACTTCAAACAAGAATAAAAAATTGAAAAGTTTCTTAGCGATTTTTCATTTATCAGCGAAAGTTTCTTAAATTTTTGGGCCTTTCACCAGTGAGTTTCTTATAAAGCGGTTTCTTATAAAAAAAACGTGTAATACACCCTCGTATATAAAAGTCTGTAGTATATTGTCAGTGATAGTGGCTAACGTGTGATGTGACATTATTTGGAAGTAGATTACAACTGCAACAAGGAACATTCTTTCAGATGGTCAAACAAATATTCCCTTGCAGAAGGAGGGTCGCAGAGCCATGTTAACAAAGTTTTAATTGCAATGATGACATAAAAACCTACCTGGTCATCATTGTCAATTATCTCTTTCAATCGGTCTACAAGTTCCTGAAATGTTGGTCGAGTCTGCGGGGCAACACACCAGCAGTCGATTAAGACGGAATATCTAAACGAACAGACAAGCAAAAAAATCAAGTTGTAGATAAAACTTAATGATTCATCATATCTTTATGCACATTGATACATTAACTTTTCTGTGTATATTTCAATACCTCCTAAAACTTGCATACGTTCTAACGTCCCTAAACTTAATCACAATAACAATCAAAATCATAATGGTGGGAGTTCTTACACTTCATCTGAGCAATGTCTCGGCTTGTCCATCCGGTAGCCATCTTTCAGAAAGCTCACAACTTCATACGAATTCATCCCTGGGTAAGGGGATGCACCCTATGTTATGATTTCCCACAAAACCACAGCAAATGACCAACTATAAAAACAAACGAAGGGATTATAATCTCCAGTTAATCACAACACGCCAATCAAATCAAACTCTAGAAGCGGAAAGAAAAATCCAAGCACGGCATGTGTGGCACTGCGCTTGCACCCCTATATTTAGGCCATTTTAACACTAACCCAAATGGCTAGACTCACTACATTGCGCCCCTGTGCCTCGCTTGTTTTTACTCGCTCGTTTGAGGGACTTATGGACTTACAGCTCAAAAAGTGGAAAAAACTCTTCGTGGCGACAAATTTTTGTCGCCCCAATCAGATTGCAGCATTTGGCTTTTAGACAATAGCTAATGTTTACTTTGACCAATCATGTTCAATCACAATTTAGGCCAAGAAAAATGAGGTTTAGCTCGATATTTAGAACGGACCAACCTGGACTATAAGAAATTGCGTGGCATCAATTTTTAACTCAACAACAAATGGCGGGAAAATGCCGAAGCTGTGACAGAAGTTAAAAAGAATGTAAACTCAATAAATTTTCGTGCTCTTTCGAGAAATGCTGAAAAAAGTCTTCGTTAATTGTCTGTTTTTGTATCTGGGTCGCGTACAAGCTAAGGTAAAAGCTGCTTTTCGTTGAATAATCGCATTTCATTAGGACTTGTTGTATTCATGATTATGAGAAAAAACTTGCGTGGATTCACAGAATTTGTTAACCTGCGTGGATTCACAACCACTTAAGAAATTGTATTATTAAATGTGAGATTTTATCCTAATAATGTTATTAATAAGAACAATTGTTCTTTAGTTACATGCACGTCAAAATTCAAAATAACTTCTCTAATTAATTCAAAGCAAATGCTGTAATATCTATCAAAGCTTCTTCTTCCAGCTCCGTAACAAAAAGTTAAATTAGAAATTAAGGTTCATTAAAGATTGTTAATTCTTTCTTCTTCCTTCAGCTGACCATCAATCTAGGGTTTAATTTGTGAATGTAGCAATGAAAATAATTATTTTCCATTGTTCATAAGATAGCCCAAAAATTAATTGGTCGGCTCGTAAACTCAAAGGCCTAAACATATTTATCAAACATGAAGCCAAATCAAACAACCGCAACCGCTGGTAGTTTGCAAAATCCAAAGTTCAACTGATCAAATCTAACTTCTAGAAAGTGCCACGCTTAAACTGGGTCGTAAAGGTCACTGTCTGGCATCCCGTACTAAGTCCTAGTAAGTAAATTAGGGTCAACTTGCCCAATGACGCAAGATTCAATGGGCTTGCCAGAGAAAAGAGCAAAAAATGAAGTTCTGTCATCAGGTAATTAACTGAGATTAACACAAAGTTCGAATTACAGAGGTTTTTTCTTGGAAGAGACAAAAATATATGGTCGAATTACAGAAAGTTCGAGTTACAGAGGTTCGAATTGTAGAGGTTTTTTTCAAGGGTTTGTTAGGAATTTTTCAAGGGACCGCAGAATTTTGTTCGAACTACTAAAAGTTCGAATTACACGAGTTCGAATTAGACAGAGTTGACTGTAAGGCCCTGTTTATTTGAGCAAAATTATCCCACCTTCCATCCTACGAGCTGAGAGGTGAGATCCGATCATTTCATACTGTCCTTTATATTTTTCACATTGCGTTTATATGAGAAACGATTTATCCCAGTGAAGTGAGACCCTGCTCTCAGCCAGTCGGATCTTACCTGGGAGGGATGAGAATTTTCCATGTAAACCCAAAACAGCCTGAGAGGTGGGATAAAATCAGCTTTTGTGCCCAAGCGCTAATTTAGTGCAAAAGAGCCGAATAGAGGCTACAGGCTGGAAGGTGAGATAAAAGTATCATATAAAGACACGCTGATTTCATCCCACCTCTCAGCTCGTAGGCTGGAAGGTGGGATAATTTTGCTCATATAAACAGGGCCTAAATTGGAAACGAAAAATTAAACTTACTTGTTTCTATACTTCCAAATAAAAAACAGCGACATGCAACCATTTACATATTTCTTTTCAAAGAATATGAAAACTTATTCAGAAGCGGCAACAAAGCAAAATATTGACATTTTCGCGTCCCCGGCATATTTCCAAATTCCAAGTTTTAATCTTGCAGCATTCCATCAGAACGAGGCGGCACATTTTTCCAACAGTAAATCTAGAAGTCCCTTGTGTTGAGCGAGTTGCGAGCGAGGCACAGGGACGCAATGTAATGAGTCTACCCAATGGCTACCCTTACACCAATCACAATCAGCATCACGACATGTGCATCTTCCTCCACAGTAGCAATGTGCGCAAATACCCCTACCCTGAGGCTACTCTGTCAAACAACTCACATTAAGTTTATGAAACTCGTGTTACACTCCAGCCATTCGCATTTACTGCAGCAAAAGTGAAAGCCCAAGAAGGTCTAAATAGTTGATCAGTAGAAAATGAATTACTTCAATACTTACACATCTAGACAGGGAAATTGTCGTGACAAACTAAGCAAGTGCCTAATACCAAATCTGACTTCAAAATATGGTTGTATATGGGTGACTGATTGATTTTCCGAGATGGGCCCAACAAAATTATTCCAGGAAGTCATGTGATCGATGACGTCAATAATCGATAATAATCTTTCATATATACGGCTATAACTTTTTAAATACCCCGCCTATGACAATGAAAATAGTCAATAAATGTTCAGCGTACGATTGCCTTTCATTTGATATATAAAATTCTAACTTTTGCTGATGTCATCATTTTTCTGATGATGTCATCACTTTTTAAAAAATTTAATTAGTTTGGTTTCCAGAGCTCGTAAAGACAATAGTCGGGGATTTTCTACATTTGAGTATACATGTTGAGCTTTTGATACGTAGCATTTGTATTTCTTCGTGATATATACTTTTTCTTGGATATTTTCGTCATTTTATAAATTTGTTTTTGAAACTGCCTAATGTAATGATGTAGACAGGGAGTTCCTTGTAACAATCTGGCAAAGTGTGGAACCTTTGATTTTACTTCAGATTCGGGTAATTAAAGGTCGGGAGATTATTTTTAGACTTGGGTACATTTTTATAAAACAATAGAAGTCACGTGATTGATGATGTCAGCATTTCCAGTCAGCCAAAACTTTACTCCCCAATATTGAAAAATAAACTATGCCATTTTGTTAAGCACCCAAAAAAAGCAAAAAATTATAAAGCAGCACTACTATCGGACTTACCGATATCGAGTTATCCGTAGTTAAATTATGTGTCATGTGACAAACATAGCGGATCTGTGATTTTGAAACATTGATATCAATGATGATTCCGGGCGATTTTTCTAAATGGTAATGTATACGCTTGAATACGAGGCATTTTTGATGACTTCCGTGAGGTATCTTAGGCATGCAAAGCCCTACTTATTTCCTGTTATGCTACATGTTCACGACTAAATGACCAAAACTATCTTTGAAATTTAAAAGTAAAGAAAAAAATTTGGATGGTCTGTGGTAGCCACTCATCTAATTATGTGTATCGTAACCGAAAATTGTAGTAAGACGTGTATCGTAGCCCAAAATTGCACGGATAGCTGGCAAAGATTGCATAGATAGCTGAACCACAAATTGCAAAAATTGCATAGATAGCTGAACCACTTGCAGTTTTGTAAATGCCCATACAAGGAGTATCAGCAAACCCGTATCTTTAGAGACAATGACCACATCTGTGTTTTGCATTATGGCATGAAGAACCAAGCGTGTATAAGCCTCCTCATGGTTACATGCATGCAGAAAAGAAAAGTGACTTGATTCTTCTCAACTTTGTACGTTTTGTTTTCTTCTGTCACTATGAAAAGGTAGCTGAGACATTTTCTTCCATCTTCACTCTGCAGAAGTTTTGATATCAGCTTGACAAGACTATTCTTGGTTTCGCCATTGTGAGAGCTGTTTTTTCGGTTTTAATGTCTTAACTGGGGCTAAGTCATCAACCAACCATCATCCAGATTCCGAGCGATCAAAAGGAGCCATATGCAAGCTTTCATTTGGAAAAGATGTTATTTGGAACATATTGACCGCATTTTGTAGGAAGAAAATGGATGGAAATATGAAGGAAAAAGCTTAATACCAAAGTGATTTTCAGGGCCACGGCTTCCTCCAGCATTGACAAGAAAAAGGCACCGCCAGAAAACCCAAACCAAAAACGAAGCCGATGCAGATGAAGAAGCGAGTGGAAGTGATGAAAAATGTGACAGAAAAGAAGACGGAAAGGAAAAAAGAAACAGGCGATCAACCCGGCAACTACATAAAGCATTTACGAAGGAGATGATGAGCAAGAAGACGCAGTTTCTTCAGAGCAACAAACCAAATCGGAACCTTCTCTTAGTATGGAAGAACATGAAAGTGACTGAGAAGTTTCTGATTTTATGTCGAGTGACAATTAATTAGATGAGTGGCTACCACAGAATATCCAAATTTTTTCTTTACTTTTAAATTTCAAAGATAGTTTTGGTCATTTAGTCGTGAGCATGTAGCATAACAGGAAACAAGTAGGGCTTTGCATGCCTAAGATACCTCAAGGAAGTCATCAAAAATGCCTCGCATTCAAGCGTATACATTACCATTTAGAAAAATCGCCCGGAATCATCATTGATATCAATGTTTCAAAATCACAGATCCGCTATGTTTGTCACATGACACATAATTTAACTACGGATAACTCGATATCGGTAAGTCCGATAGTAGTGCTGTTTTATAATTTTTTGCATTTTTTGGGTGCTTAACAAAATGGCATAGTTTATTTTTAATATTGGGGAGTAAAGTTTTGGCTGACCGGAAATGCTGACATCGTCGATCACGTGACTTCTATTGTTTTATAAAAATGTACCCAAGTCTAAAAATAATCGCCCGACCTTTAATTACCCGAATCCGAAGTAAAATCAAAGGTTCGGCACTTTGCCAGATTGTTACAAGGAACTCCCTGTCTACATCATTACATTAGGCAGTTTCAAAAACAACTTTATAAAATGACAAAAATATCGAAGAAAAAGTATATATCACGAAGAAATACAAATGCCACGTATCAAAAGCTCAACATGTATACTCAAATGTAGAAAATCCCCGACTATTGTCTTTGCGAGCTCTGGAAACCAAACTAATTAAATTTTTTAAAAAGTGATGACGTCATCAGAAAAATGATGACATCAGCAAACGTTAGAATTTTATATATCAAATGAAAGGCAATCGTACGCTGAACTTTTATTGACTATTTTCATTGTCATAAGCGGAGTATTTAAAAAGTTATAGCCGTTTACATGAAAGATTTTTAGCGACTCTTGACGTCATCGATCACATGACTTCCTGGAATAATTATTTTGGGCCCATCTCGGAAAATCAATCAGTCACCCATATACAACCATATTTTGAAGTCAGACTTGGTATTAGGCACTTGCTTAGTTTGTCACAACAATTTCCCTGTCTAATCACTCTGTGAAGTTGATATTCCATCAAGAAGTGATTTGATGGCCATCCACTTGATAGGGAACCTGCCACCCTGAAAATAACAATTAACACATTTCATTACAAAACAGTAAGAAACTTATTCCCGAACTAAATATACAAAAGAAATATGGGTACAAAAAGTAAGCGAATAAAACTGGAAAAGACCTGGCTCTTCTTAAAGTATTGATCTTGGTTCTGGATGTCTCGAGCGAATCCAAAATCGCTTATCCTACATATTAGATTTGTGTGCGGCGCAACGAGGATGTTGCGTGCGGCCAAATTTCGATGAATAACCTACAAAGTCAATGGGAAATAGTCTTGCAAGCATTTACCAGATGAAGCTTAACAGGAAAGAATTTAAAAAGCAAGCAGGAAGGAACTTAAGGTCAAGCTCTATTTCTCCACTCGACCAACTGTAAACAATGAAGTCAATTACACATTTTGACCTTGAAGGCTGCCAAGTACTGCATTCCAGTAGCAATTTGCCATGCAAACGTCAAAAGCATTTTTGCTGTCATCTCGGAGCTTGGAGAATCACCATATGTTGCACTGTAATATCCTTCATTGATACCGCGGCTGTTTTGCAGGAATCCTTGCAAATCTCCGTGAAAGCAGTATTCGACTATGATCATCAATGGCTCAGAGCGCGTGCAGCAACCAAGAAGGTTGACAACGTTGGGATGCTGGGGGAGCAGCTTCAACATGTCCAACTCTGCATGGAGATCCTTTCTTGCACATTCATCGTCACTGTCTGCAAGGAAACAACAAAATGACAATCATCATTATCCATTGCTTCAAATTCAAGTATAAACATATCGTACTGATTAAAAGTATGGTATGTTCCAAAGGACCATAGGTTCTATCCAGCACTATGAAACAGTACTAGCTGGACGCGCTGGTGTACGCTCGCTTCCCGGAGGGGGCAAGTGAAAAAACTTAATGTGGCTGGCGGACTTCGTGCGCTGCATTCGCTGACGCTCATGCCCCTCTCAACCCCACTTACAATGGGTTAGCTCGCTGCGCTCGCCTGTGGTTGGCGCACTTCGTGCCCTGCACTCCCTGACGCTCATGCCCCTTTCAACCCCACCTACAATGGGTTAGCTCGCTGCGCTCGCCTGTGGTTGGCGCACTTCGTGCGCTGCATTCGCTAACGCTCATGCCCCTTTCAACCCCACCTACAATGGGTTAGCTCGCTGCGCTCGCCTGTGGTTGGCGCAACTTCGTGCGCTGCATTCGCTAACGCTCATGCCCCTTTCAACCCCACTTACAATGGGTTAGCTCGCTGCGTTCGCCTGTGGTTGGCTCACGTCGTGGGCTGCACTCGCTGACGCTCATGCCCCTTTCAACCCCACCTACAATGGGTTAGCTCGCTGCGCTTGCCTGTGGTTGGCGTACTTCATGCACTTTGTGCGTTCACGTGAAGTCGCGAAAGAGCCAATCAAATTACAGCAAAATGCGAAACGGGTCACGTGAAGAGCGAATAGTCTGTTCGAAAATGGAGTTCGGGACACGAATTTAGAAGTTTCGCCAGCGTAAACCGTAGTTTTTTCCCAATAGCACAATTAGCAGAATAATTAATGGAATAATTCAATAATTAGGGAGAAATTCGAAAAACAAAATCCATTACCCTGGTTAAAATAATAAATTAACCATTCGGTGTGAATTTGATTGCCATATACCCACATACAAAAAAGCCTTTATGATCACACAGTTTGCCATTTCGGCCCATTGTTTTTGGGCGTTCAACCTATTGTTTCGGGTCGAATATATTGTTTTTGGCAGGGAAAGTGCGTCATCATGTGACCTCAGCAGAATAGTAGTATTAGATGTTAAGAGCTCCATAAGTCAACAACAGGTTACAAATCATTGCAAGCTTTATGAATTACTCAACTTCTCCAGCATTGTCCCTTCTCTTGTGATTTTCACTGGCTATGCTTTATTCGTGTACAAAAGCCTGGGAATGTTGTTATCCTAAATCCCCGAGGAACACAAATCTCTATAAACTCTTAGTGTCCGAGCAATTAAGCACACTCAAAGAACAAACAAACAGGCAAATAAACGCATACCTTTAATCATTTTAACGGCGCATTTCACTCTGCCCAGCAAGCCTCGAATGCCGAGAGCATCTCCTTTCATAACCTTGCCGAAAGGTCCCGTTTTAAGCACAGTGCTAAGTCGGAGACGATCTCTAGGGAACTCCCATTGATCCACTCTGCTCATCAATGGTATTGTCTCAACTGTTTCTGATGGCATGGCAGAGAGGCGTCGACTATCTGGAGGCTGTGCAATAAAATAGTACATCGTTACAGAAACAGTTTAGACTGGCTATGAACTGAACTATAAACTGTAATCATCATCACCATCATCATTGCATCATAAGTTCCGTAAACGGATATGGGCCATAACCATTCTTAAAGTATGGTGTTTCCAACCTAGCACGATCTCTGGCCACTGCAATGACAACTCAATAAAGCAAAATTGTACATAACTAACTGCCCTCGAAGACGTGTTAAATTTTCGAGGAGTCAGAGAGGAGACTCAATAAAGCTTTAACGGCAGATAGAAGTTCCACTCACCGCTATAGATCCATTCTCCATACTAATAGGCCCACTGCCGGGGATTGATGGCACCTGCCTTTGAAAATTCTTCTGCAGCTGTCTAACCAGGCAGAAAACGAAGAAAACAACAAAAATCATTCCAAGAAGTACACCAGCAATAATTCCTATTAATGTTTCCAGGCCATTGATGTAGAGAATGGTTTTCACTTTTTTCACGCTGCTCTGCATCGAAGAAGTTGGTACGGAAAAAATAACCAGAAACACAAGATGACATGAAAATCGAATGATTACATATATTGACTTGAATGGCAAAGTAAGGAACCTAAATGGGGCGCAAAAGAGTTAATAAAGTAAGTAAAGTTTGTAGTCGATGCCCACCCAAAGGCTTTCTTTCCAACGGGTTGACAGGACTCCTGTCCCTATCCTATCTCTAAATTCCTCCAGTTATACCCTTTGCCCTTTTATTTTATTGCAGAGTATTTAGCTGAGAGGAAACAAGTAAGATTTCTCCAGTCCTTGGTATATGATCAGAATGAGAGTTCGTTAAGCCGGCGGAGCACAAAGGAAATTCAAAGGCTCCAAGTAATTAGTATGTTGTTCAGGAAGTTACTTTAGGGAGAGGTGAACGAAAATAATAAATGTCAATTATATAAGAGAATTAACGATAATAATAGCCTACCAGACTGGGTAACTGGTCTTGCTTTGGTGTTAGTCGTATATTGGTGACTTTTTTCACTCACACCAACAGAGTTTTTTGCATAAACACGAAATGAGTAGATTGTGCTCGGCCGTAAATGCATGATCACGAACTTGACAACATTGGCAGGTCGGATTTCACGAGATATCCATACAGATTTCCCCTTTCTCTTGTACTGAACAACGCACTCAAGAATCTTACTCCCACCATCTTCTGGCACATTCCACTGGACAACGGCCTTATCCGCATCCATTACCACGGATTCTATGGACGGTCGTCCAGGCTTGTGTGGACGAAAAACATTGTAGTGCATTTTGCGTGTAGTTAGCTATTGCATTTCATAATGGCAAAAAATGTACAGAAGACGAGATATTATGAGGCAAAAACAGGATGAAAAATGGAGAGTGGAAAGGAGGGGACAATAAAATATTGAAAGAGAGAAAGAAACCAGGGGAGAGAGGGGTTTCGCGAGAATAAAAAGAGGCTATGAAAGAAATGGAACAATGGGCTTCCCAGGAAAAAAAGAAACGGGGAACAAAGGGGAGGGAGAAAATGCAATGGAATGCCGTACAGGGGAAAGAGAAGAGGAAATATGTTATAGAGAAGAGAGGGAAAAGAGGAGATGTAAAGAAAAAATCAACAAAAGTATTGATAAGAGCAGAAATTTAATGAACAATATCAACAAGATTACAGAAATGAATGGAGCGAGAGAAGAATGAAGAACTGACGATGTCCAGTAATGTTGATCTTCTTGGTAGTAGACCCTTCCGAGTGTGCAGCAAGACATGTATAACTTTTCTTCCAATCGCTCACTGTCACAGAGTTGACGAACAAGGATACTTCTGCCCACTGATTTTCGTTGTCAATCTTTGTCTCTGTGCCACGATATTTCTGCTGATAGGATTTGCCACTGGTTACAGTAATAACCTTGCCGTCATCGAGTGGTATCATCCATTCTACGAGAGGAACTGGATAGCCGGTCCCTTTGCAAGTCAATTTTCCATTTGTGTCAACGTCAATACGTGGTGCAGATAGTGAGACGATTTCAGGAATGGCTGAAAACATAGACAATTTGTTAGTGAGCAATGACAGTGGTCTTCTCTCAGACAAATGTCGGTGCATAAGAACTGTCCTTTTCAGAGCTGTTAACAACGTCGCGTCTATTCATAATAAAGATCAGCTGATAATACATTTCCAAAATATAGAGGTATACCGTAAATCCTCGAATAAACCCCCGGAGCTTATTTGCAAATATGAATTTTTGGGTGGGGGCTTATTCGAGGGGAAGGCTTATTCAAGGGGGGGGCTTATTTAAGTTTTGCTTTTTCCTCGAATGTGGACAGAAAAAAGGACGACATAAATTTCTCAATCAGCTAAAAGTTTTTCACAAAGCACTGTGTGGAAGATCTAACAAAAATTATAATTTGTTTATCGTCACAAAAATCGTGTTTCTTTTTGCTTTTTTGTCTCGAGTCAAAGGAAGTGATACTGTATAGCTATTGTCCTGTGGGGGCTTTCTCGAAATAACATGTTATTCTGCACTTATGCTCCCTGGAATAAGACCCCATTGGGGGCTTATTTGAGGGGGGCTTATTTGCAAAAATGATTTTTAGGTGGGGGCTTAATCGAGGGAGTGGGCTTATTCGAACGTGGGGGCTTATTTGAGGATTTACGGTAGGTCCCAAAACTCATATAACATGGTAAACATGAGGCATACATTATATGAATTTCATAACAAACATAACATTACTTCGTTTTGGGAGCCATTTCATATGAGGGTGACTTTTACAATGACGTATTCCAATAATCAACAATGAATTGCACAGGATGCACTGCAGTTTGCCATGTGAGTTAAATAGCTTACCTTTGACTTTAAGAAAAGCAGATTTTTCGACCTTTCCAGCTCGATTCCTGGCTGTACACGTGTATTTGGCCGTGTTAGTCAATCTTAGTTGTCTGAGTTTCAGCACGGAAACGAAACAAGTGGTCACGATTTTCCCGCGAATCCGTCGGCCATCTACCCTGCGCCATGTTATGTTTGCACTTCGCGTGGCGCTTACGTTGCACGTGATCTTCAGCCTGTCAGCCAAAGACCTCGTTTGGGTCATTGGAGTCAGTGAGGTGATTATTGGTGGAACTACGTGTAGCAAAAAAAGAAAATTCATTTGAAAATACTTCAAGCTCTAGAGGCTCTCAATAAAAATAATGCAGGTGTGCAGCATACGGTCATCAAGGCTCAAAACTGCAAATTTCAACTACAAACGTCCAAAATGTCAGCCCGCTATGAACCTCAAAATGAAGAATCAGCCTCCTTCCCTCCCCCCAACGAGAAAAAATGACTGGGTTGGGATGAGTTCAGTTAGTAACACTCACCTTTCCCTCATGAAATTGACAAATCACTGTGAAATTAGCCGTTAAAACACAGTGTCATAGCAAATATGCAATTGTGTTTACACAAAATATTGATCACCATAAAAATTGGAGTGGTTGTTCGCAAAAACAAAACCCGTCGTCATTGCTGCATATACTACGCCAACTTCCAATATTTGGGTAGGTATACCGTATAGCCAGTGCCTTACGAAAGATGCATCGCAAAGCACACAGAAGTCATATTGGGATAGTTGCGTTGGTATTTACTAATATCAGATCTTTCTTGTTGTATTTAAGCTGTACTGCTTATATCAAGTAAATGACTGCAGAAATGAATGTTTTTTCTTGTCAGCTAATTTTCTTTGTTCCCGATGGCCTTACCGAGAAATGTTCTATTGCAATTAGACCCCTGTAACTTTAATCATTGAGATAATTATCACAATGGAATATAAATAAAACATTGCATTCAATTATTTTCTCACCCAAGGCTCTGCTCGCTTCCCCTTGGCCAACAACGCCAAAAAACAGGAAACTCGACATCCTGATTCTTGCTTGACAAAAACAAAAGAACAGATATCAGCAAGCAACGGCATGGTATCAAATCACTACCACTTATTGATGGAAACTATTGTCATTCAACACTCATGAAACGACTGAGAATGTTTTGTTTTATGGTAATACCATATGTTTTTTGCAGCGGTAAAAAGGTGCCAGACAGATTATTGTAATTTTGTTTTGTTATTTTGCCTCTAAACTTGGCATGGACTGTTAACCCGACCTCGAAGGACTAGGACCATTGGACCTTGGACCATGAATTCCGAACCTGTTACGACAGACTAAAGCAGACAACTATATGGATAATTTTATACGTTGAATTAGCCATATAATCGTCAAGCAAATGAAATATAAAATTGGATTCGTCATGCTGACTGGTGTAGGATTTACAAGATTTGGCACATGTCCGCTCCCGGGAATGTGCAGAGGAAGTATCGAACGATGACAGCTGACCGAAGAGCAAGGATGAATGAACACGGCGATCCAGTAATTTACCTAATTCAAGTCATAATCCGATACGAGGACAGAACACAGATCACACAATCCCCCCCTCACCAAACAATAACTTGAGCAAGCGTGTGTGATTATTCAAAGCTTGGGCAGAGCTTTAGCATTTACGCTTGCAAACGTAACTAATTTGGAACATTCACGAAAAAAGTAAAGGAAAAGAGAATAATATTTGGGCCGTTTATAATATACGGGGGAGTAAGTATATTTCTCTTTTTCATTTCTCACAAATTGACTGCCCTTTCCACTTTCTAAAATTTATATTTCAGGGAAATATCTGGTTGAAACGAAAACGAGTAGCTACTTGCAAGGAAATAGGAAGCACGTGATCAGATACAAAAATACTTCATACATAATCATAAAATTTGACATTAACAATTGATTATACTAAATTAAGAGCTTTGATGTATTAAATATATTCTACTAAAATCTCTGATCTCATGGTTTTAGCTAAGGTGCAATTCATCTAGGTTGCCATTGGATTAGCCATATGCGAATCTTTATGTGGCCAACCTCATCCTGGCTTATATTTTCCAGTGTATCTTTCATTGACAGCGGAACATATTGACGTCGGCGTGTATGATAGGTAGCTTCATCTGGACAAAAAATCATTGTCGATTGTCCAATCCAAAGAATGACCCAAGATGCGATAGATTGTTATTCTTTTCCTGCAATGATCGCATTAAAACAATGCAGAACAAAGTAATATTTTATTTTGTGAATTATTAAGTGCACTTTACCGAAAGCCAACTTGTATTTCTTTTTCATCACAACGTGAGAGATAGAAAGTATGCTTGCCATTTATCTCTTTCAGAGCCAACACCCAAGAAATGCCAATGGAATTCATTTGTGGTGCAGGAATTCCTGTGGAATCTCTTGGGATGTCATTTCTCGATATATTCTATTGTATGCTGGATATTTGCTTAATTCATTTTTGAATTCGACCTATATAGAAACACAAATGTTTTCAAGAATTCATTACGATCAGTGTTATATCCACTTTTTTATTGGCTACGGTGTGATCCTATTATAGGCTATGATGAAAAAAATTTACAACAAATTTTCAAATGAATGTTTTTATACGGCATGATATTTGTTGTTTCTTATATGTTTCGAACAGTTATTTCCTCGAAATCATAGTTGAAAGCAACACAAGAATTTACCTGAATGCCGCTTTGCATAGTTTCAAGTATTTTGCTATTTTCAGTTTGCCATAACCGAATGTGCAAGTCCTTTGATGATCTGTTGTGGTGAATGATTTGGCCATGGTTTCCCCAGAACTTGCACGTGGGCACGGTACAACGCCTCATCACCATCGGACACTCATACTGATGAGGTAAGAGGTTGTTTCTATCCGAATATAAGAATGAGGATTGTTAGACATTACTACTTCAATAAAGTTTAGGTGCAATGCAATATTGAGCAACATGTAGATTTGTAAATATATGAGTACCTTGTCAGCGATGTGGCATTGCAACCAAATTTTCACTCTACTCTTCTTCCAATGCCTTCCAATGAAGTATGACTGGCCAGTACTCTTGCAGTTGTTCTCTGCCTCGGTGCAATGGGACGCAGGAGCAGACACGAGTGCCTGCCCTATTCTTGCTCGCCTAAGATCATCCAGAGGTAGTTATCATTGCTTTCTACCACGGATTCTGACTTAGAGGCGTTCAGTCATAATCCAACAGATGGTAGCTTCGGGCCATTGCCTTTTCAAGCAAGTCCAAATGCCAATTGTCTGAATCTGCGGTTCCTCTCGTACTGAGCAGAAGTACTATTGCAACAACACTTCATCAGTAGGGTAAAACTAACCTGTCTCACGGCGGTCTAAACCCAGCTCACGTTCCCTATTAGCGGGTGAACAATCCGGCGCTTGGTGAATTCTGCTTCACAATGATAGGAAGAGCCAACATCGAGGGATCAAAAAGCAACGTCGCTATGAACGCTTGGCTGCCACAAGCCAGTTATTGCTAAGGTAACCTTTTTGGATAGTGTTAACGTTAGTTTGCAAGGCAACCTCTTCGCTGTATATAGTTATAATGTAAAGCAGTTAGCTCTTATAAGCTGGAAGCTCTGTGACATTATTATACCTGTATACATATATATATAATAACTTTTTTGACAGGATCGACACCCACTTTTTTTGCCTTTCTTCGATAGACACTGTGGAGCTTATCTCACACTTGAAGGGCAAAAATTGCGTAATGCCTCGTTTCCATGTAACAACACTTTAACTGAAACGTTCCTTGCCTTCAGTACTAATTTTGAAATTTAAAGTCGTGTAACTGTTACAGTTTTCAGCATTAAGCTTTGATATTCCTAGGCCTGATGGATAACATGGGTCTCTACCATATGACAAAACCACAGCCTCTTTCTCAGATTGAGACTAAAGTTACAGATCGTTAAAATTTATTGACTTCAGTATGCGAAGATTTAGGCCATCTTCTTGTACAAAGCACGGTAATGATATAATGTTGAAAAAAATATATACGAATACAAGTGCCATGAACACCATTCACAAAAACACTCCTTTGTATTATCGGAAACGAGGCACAAAATACCGGCGTCCAAAGTTATAAGGCTTCGGTATCGGACAAAATGGCCAAAAAGTCAATCAATGAACAAAAATCGAAATCGAGAGATACATCGTTTAAACTGTGAGTACATATATATCTCATGACTACACACATCAGAGAGTGATGCAGATTCCATATCTCGAACGAGACAAAAGTTATGAGGGCCTAAATTTATAAGGCTTCAGTATGGAAGTTTTTCACAATTTTCAACACTTTGGCAAAATCTCCAAAATAGCAGAGAAATGACAGTGCTCTGAAACATTGCCATGAGATACCTATGACGACCATCCACAACTGATAGGAAGGAATAGTACACAATCGAAACGAGGCCATGATTATCAGCGTTTGAAATTAGAAAGCTTCAGTATGACAAACTGTCAATTTTGCACATTGTGACAAGAGTTAACCGATGAATAGATAGATAGATACATAGCCCAATGAAACTTCACAACCTTATTCACATTATTGATATGTATCTGTCACTAAAATGTGAAATTTATTTTGGTAATGACGATAAAGTCACACACCAGTCAAATATATCGCTTCACTATGGGAAAATATTACATTATTCGCATCATTATCAAACACTTACCTTTATTGATACAATGATTATTCTTCAGGGGGCTACTCATCTTATTGAGTTCTACCTGTCAATACAATGCAAGTATCATATTTGTCTCTATTGTTTTACTTCTGCAGAACAATTCACACTCTAATAGAACTATATTATACTAACCTTCAGAGCCACAATCAAAGTTTCCACAAATAATTCTTTAGTCAAAGCTATTATTCTCGTAGAACTGTCATCTCACCAATCCTTACAACAAAATGCTTTCAGTTCACTTTTCCTCAAAAAGTTGAATTTTTTACTTTTGCAAAGTATAACAACAAGATTCCAAGACAGGCTCTCCCAATGATAAAATACAACAAGACCAGCGCCCAGACAATAATGTATCTTACCTGATTCTAAAGCTAAAATTCCATGACCCCAACGTAAAACCTGTTTTGTTTCATCAAATCATCATTCCTAATTAATTCCCAGTTTATTATTTTCCCAACAAGATATGATCAAAAAGAACACAAGACTCAACAAAGATAACATTTTTACCAGCGTTTCTATAAATCAATATCAAGTATATATAAAGAATATTAAGCAAAAAATAGAGACTAAAATGTTTCCATCTATATTATCAGTTCTCCTGAATATTTGACTTCATAATCACTCCATCTTGGCTATTTTATTTTTCTTTACCTTTTTCTTCTCCTTTTCTTCCTGTCAACCTCCTCCAGCATCAAATGATTCTAGCTCAGCCAGCGCATCATGCATATTACTGTCCGGCTTCCTTTTTTTCTCAGGCATCGGATTCAGCAACTGCAAAAAGTCGCTTATTTTCCCACTCTCCTTGAACTTTGGGTATGGGGAACAGTTGCCATGAAACTTCTCTGCCAATGTTCCCAGGTTTGACAGTAGCATTTGAGCGACTTTAAAATTCACGCCCATGGTGAACATTGCCCCTCCAACTTCCACAAAGGCGACATCATTTCATCTATCTCTCCTGGTGGCTGAATCAGTTTCGTCACTATGGCCTTGGTATCACTCATACTGGGCCTCTCATGTGAATTTGTTCGGTGCAGGGCCAGCAGCGATTGCATGGCCTCCATATCCCTGTCCATCTTGAATATGGCATCAGATGGCAAATGCTTTTCCCGAACAACTTTCATGTTGTCTGCCAGTGTCTCAGCCAATTCACTTATTGCAATTTTAGGGCGCCTGAGCCATTCCTAACTTTCAGGCCTCACTCGGCGAAGAGCAGTCTCCCGATCAGGAAACTGCTCTGCCACTCCATATGGTCTCAAAAAGTTCTTGACATATTGATTGAACCATAGCACACCAACGGGCTTGGAAGATTTGGACGGAGATGACATGCTGAAAAGAAATTCTGTTAACAATATACTCAATTACAACACCCTATAACAGTAACACTACATTTAAAATATCAAAGTGTTGATTTCCATTCTACTTGCATAGCGCAAATCAACTTACCTCATCCTTTCTGTTTTACATGACCACCATGTCATTTCATACAGAATATATTCATGATGTTCATAAAACATGAAAAGAATAAAAACAATAACTGTCAAACAATTCTTACCTTTGAATTCTGTGAAAAATCAATTTCAACTACAGTTGTAAATTTTGATGTGGTTTCATTCAATACCAACAGCAAATACACTTTCACAACTTGTGTTCAAATTTTTAACATCCAAATAATTTTAAAATTTCACTTTAAAAAAAAAATGCTGACAATGCTGACAACTGATTTTTAAGTTTCTTACTTTCTACTATGATAGAGCCGATGAGGCCAAAAATGACAATATTCATAATATCTTTACCAAAATTTGTATCAGCATAATATTACACCAAGTTTCATATATCTGATTTAATATTCAAACATCCCTTATAGCCTGAAAAACTATCCCAAGAATATACGTTTTTCGTTCTAAAATCCTTCACAAAGAAGATATTTCAAACCTCATTTCATATTTCAATCCACCATCCTCAGAAGCATCGTCCACATTATTTTGCAAACTCTACTGTCATTAATAACTATTTTAGGAATCTCAACATATTCACTTTCAAAAAAAATTCTGCCGTATCAGGTAGCTATTTTTGTTTTTCTAACCTTCCCTGGTACACTAACTATGGCAAACAATACACCAAAACATGCACATCAGCCGGGTCTACATCTCTATTAGGATACTTTTTTCCCACAACCAATTTTCAATCCTGCACTCTGTTAAATACACATTGTTTTTATAACGAAAAACTACAAAAAAATATAGGTTTTTGCTGATAAAGATTTTTTGGAAACACATATTTAAAATCTGATTTCATATTCGAATCCACCATATTGAGAAGCATGCTGGACATTATTTTGAAAACTTTACAGTCATTATTAACAATTTTAGGAAACTCAACTTATGCATCTTCCTCAAGAAATTCTCCCATATCCGGATAGCTATTTTTATTTTTCTAACCTTCCCTGGTACACTAACTATGGCAAACAATACACCAAAAGATGCACATCAGCCTGGTCTACATCTCTATCAGAATACTTTTTTTCCACAACCAATTTTCATTCCTGCACTTTATTAAATACACATTCTTTTTATAACGAAAAACTACAAAAAAATAATAGGTTTTTGCTGGTAAAAATTTTTTGGAAACACAGATTTGGAATCTGATTTCATATTCCAATCCACCGTATTGAGAAGCATGCTGGGCATTATTTTGAAAACTTTACTGTCATTATTAATAATTTTAGGAAACTCAACTTATGCACCTTCCTCAAGAAATTCTCCCGTATCCGGGTAGCTATTTTTATTTTTCTAACCTTCCCTGGTACACTAACTATGGCAAACAACACACCAAAAGATGCACATCAGCCTGGTCTACATCTCTATTAGGATACTTGTTTTCCACAACCAATTTTCATTCCTGCAGTTTATTAAATACACATTCTTTTTATAACGAAAAACTACAAAAAAAATATAGGTTTTTGCTGATAAAGATTTTTTGGAAACACATATTTAAAATCTGATGTCATATTCGAATCCACCATATTGAGAAGCATGCTGGACACTATTTTGAAAACTTTACTGTCATTATTAACAATTTTAGGAAACTCAATTTATGCACCTTCCTCAAGAAATTCTCCCGTATCCGGATAGCTATTTTTATTTTTCTAACCTTCCCTGGTACACTAACTATGGCAAACAATACGCCAAAAGATGCACATCAGCCCCGTCTACATCTCTATTAGAATACTTTTTTCCACAACCAATTTTCATTCCTGCATTTTATTAAATACACATTCTTTTTATAACGAAAAACTACAAAAAAATATAGGTTTTTGCTGATAAAAATTTTTTGGAAACACATATTTGGAATCTGATTTCATATTCCAATCCACCGTATTGAGAAGCATGCTGGACATTATTTTGAAAACTTTACTGTCATTATTAACAATTTTAAGAAACTCAACTTATGCACCTTCCTCAAGAAATTCCCCCGTATCCGGGTAGCTATTTTTATTTTTCTAACCTTCCCTGGTACACTAACTATGGGAAACCACACACCAAAACATGCACAACAACCTGTTCTACATCTCTATTAGGATACTTGTTTTCCACAACCAAACTTAAGTTTATTAAATACACATTCTTTTTACAACAAAAAACTATAAAAAAAATTTAGGTTTTTGCCTATATCATTTTTTTGGAAAAATATATCTGGAATCCGACTTCATATTTGAATCCACCATATTGAGAAGCATACTGGACATTATTTTAGAAACTCTACTGTCATTAATAGCAATTTTAGGAAACTCAACTTACGCAACTTCCTCAAGAAATTTTCCCGTATCCAGGCAGCTATTTTTATTTTTCTAAGCTTGCCTGCTACACTTACAATAGCAACCAAAACACCAAAACATGCACAACAACCTGTTCTACATTTCTATTGGGATACTTATTTATTCAGGATCACATTTCATTCTTACCACTTACATATTACAACTGGTTCTTCAAAGCAAAAATTCCTATTCACTGCCTTTCACATACACCAATTCTCTGTCACTTACATACATTATTTTCATGTCTCTTTCCTATACTTAGCAGTTTGTCTGTTATTCAATTCTCACAAATAATGCCATTTCGATTTATCTACTCCAATTCTCACGACACTGTTTTCTACGAAAATGCTGACAAAAGCCATGCAAAAAATTGCTGCAAAAATTTAGCCCTCAAAATTTTTATTAATTTCAACCTTATATAAAAGGCACAGCTTCAAGTTTTTTATTCTTTCAATTTCGGAATTCTTTCAATCCAAACTCATCAATGCGAGCAACTGTCAGGCGTGAATTTATACGTATACATGCAAATACGTTTTTAGTCTACCTAGATACATCTCACATGCTGATTCTATTTGCACTAACATAAGTCACAAAATCACGTTTACTTCTATATACATTTATATAGATATTCATACTTTTTCAATTATACAGACATTGCATTCTCCTCTTTCCATACATCCAAAACAATTAATATCAGATTCAGCATACAACACTGACACAACTGATTGAAAACTCTCCTCCTTCATTTTCAACTTTTAAAATGCACCTGATCGATCTTCCAAATTACAAGGACAGCAGCTCCTTATATATAACAACTTTGTATCTTTTTTATATGAGCGATCTCAAGAGTATCAACTCAACATAACACACGACAACCAGTGGCGTAAATACCAATTAATTCTTGGTCAACCAGGCAGCGGAAAAAGCTTCCTTTTTCTCTCCTGCATTGACTATTGCATAAATAACAATTTGTCTGCAATGATTGTAACACCAAACGGGTGCCTTTCTTGCATATATAAGGGCATCTACGGAGATCAAATAGTTTCAAACACCATACACAGTGCCTTTAAATTTCCCGTCAATCCCAATGACAAAAAATCAATTAACTTTCAATTGGCAAATTACGATGTCATTTTCGTTGATGAAATTTCCCAGGTCTCTCAAACAATATTCCAACATATTGTTCATACTTTAAACACTCTCCCGGTACGTTACTTAGTCATGATGTGTGGTGATTTTGCACAACAGCAAACACTTGCTACTGTTGACGGCAAAACATCACAAGTTCCATCCATAAAAAATGACCCACTTCTACTAAAAATATCATCTTTACACCCACTCTCAACCCAATTTAGAATCACAGATGATTTCCTCCTGGACTTCTTAAATAATATTCGATATCTCAAACCCACCATTTCTTTACTTCAAAAATTCCAGCAGGGACCTGTCCTCTTTGACAAACAAGTGACTAAGGATGTCATACTTAAATTGTATCAAAAATACACCACTCACCTTTACCTAACAATCTCGAACAAGGCATCCCACTTCATTAACGACGCAATCATTGCAAGCACAACTTCCCATCCCATCCTGCAAACAATTCCATGTACAGAACACCGTAATCCCACCAAACTATTTCATGGACTCCCTGTAATGCTTCTCGAAAATCGAGATAATGCAATTGGCTTTGTTAATGGCCAAATCTGTTCCGTTCATTCATATTAAGGAAACACTATCCTTGCAAAACATCCTAACGGACACATCATTAACATCTATCCTCTCACAAATCCTGACGATAATACAATGTATTATCCCTTCACACCAGCATACTCTTGTTCCATTGCCAAAGTACAAGGACAGACCTTAGGTAACATAATAATTTGGATTGACACACCCTCAACCCCACCAGGAACATGCTATGTTGCACTTTCTAGAGTGCGGCACTTGGAAAACCTCCTCCTCTTAACAAAGTTAGAACCACAACATTTTAACCCTGTTTAACTCAGTCAACTTTCAATCTTGCCACACCTCTCATTTCACATCTTCCTAAGGTAACACCATACCATTCTTTCCATTATTATCCCTAGCTACACAATATTCCTTTCTTTACGTTCTCCTTCATTTTTCAAGCCGCCTTTCATTTACTTTTTTTCAATTTCTCCGTTCAAAAACTTGATATCTCTGCTACATAAACTACTAACTCCAACGCCACTTTTTAAAACATCCCACACACCACCCTCATCTTTAGATGAGGGTGGTTGGGAAGCCTTAACGTAATGTGACACAATAGTATAGGGGTGGGGGGGTGGATCTTCCAGAGATTTATAGGGGTTCAACACTCTCCTGTAACATGCGGGTGGCATTATCCCTGTGGTAACTTTTCTGACACCTCTAGCTTAAAACTCGTAAAGACTAAAGGATCGATAGGCCATGCTTTCACAGTTTGTATTCATACTGAAAATCAAAATCAAGTGAGCTTTTACCCTTTTGTTCTACATGAGATTTCCGTCCTCATTGAGCTCACTTTAGGACACCTGCGTTATCATTTAACAGATGTGCCGCCCCAGCCCAACTCCCGACCTGATAGTGTCTTCGGCACGGATCGACCTGCCAACGAGGCCTTAATGCCAGAAAGTGGACCGTGAAGCCCCCTTCCGTTCAACCAAATAAGTAAAAAAACGATAAGAGTAGTGGTATTTCACTGTTGCATTGCTGCTCCCACTTATCCTACACCTCTCATGTCTTTTCACAGAATCAGACTAGAGTCAAGCTCGACAGGGTCTTCTTTCCCCGCTGATTTTGCCAAGCCCGTTCCCTTGGCTGTGGTTTCGCTAGATAGTAGATAGGGACAGTGGGAATCTCGTTAATCCATTCATGCGCGTCACTAATTAGATGACGAGGCATTTGGCCACCTTAAGAGAGTCATAGTTACTCCCGCTGTTTACCCACGCTTGGATGAATTTCTTCACTTTGACATTCAGAGCACTCGGCAGAGATCACATTGCGTCAACACGGTTTCCGGCAAATGCAACGCTTTGTTTAAATTAAACAGTCTGATTCCCCTTGTACGTACCAGTTCTAAGCTGGTTGTTAACTGCCTGCCGAACTGCCATCGCTGACAAAGCTGGGCCAATTCACTGGCAGCCTCGTCCATGCCCGGCCATAGCCCTTGCGAGCCACGGCCAGTCAAGGACAAGGACCGCCTGCTTCAAGTCCCAGCCCGACAGACCCAACCCTTAGAGCAAATCCTTTTCCCGAAGTTGCGGATCTATTTTGCCGACTTCCCTTACCTACATTGCTCTATCAACCAGAGGCTGCTCACCTTGGAGACCAGCTGCGGTTATGAGTACGAGCGGACAAGAAAATAGTCACTCCCTCGGATTTTCAAGGGCCGTTGAGAGCGCACCGGACACCACAAGAAGTGTGGTGCTTTACCAAGCATTAAACCCTATCTCCAGGCAATCTGATTCCAGGGTGTCGGCCCGTTAACAAGAAAAGATAACTCTTCCCAGGGCCCTCGCCGACGTCTCCCAGTTTGGTTGCGTTGCCGCTTCTCCGACGAGTGGGAATATCCACGTTCAGGTTCGGGAATATTAACCCGATTCCCTTTCGATAGTACGAGTCACGATCAACTGCTTTGAAACGGAGTTCCCCTATCTCTTAGGATCGACTAACCTGTGTCCAACTGCTGTTCACACGGAACCTTTCTCCACTTCGGTCTTCAAAGCTCTCATTTGAATATTTGCTACTACCACCAAGATCTGCACTAGAGGCCGTTTCACCCAGGTTCGCGCCAAGGGCTGCGTCACGACCTCCACGCCCTCCTACTCGTCGGAGCTGTGCCGTTCTCCCGACGGCCGAGCATAGGCACGACGCTTGAGCGCCATCCATTTTCAGGGCTAGTTGATTCGGCAGGTGTCTTGTTACACACTCCTTAGCGCATTCCGACTTCCATGGCCACCATCCTGCTATCTAGATCAACCAACACCTTTTGTGGGGTCTGATGGGCGTCGATTCAGGCGCCTTAACTCAGCGTTCGGCTCATCCCGCATCGCCAGTTCTGCTTACCAAAAATAGCCCACTAGAGACTCTCATTCTGTGCCCGGCTTCAATTAAGCAAGTCGGGCTTCTTACCAATTTAAAGTTTGAGAATAGGTAAAGGTTGTTTCAACCCTAAGATCTCTAATCATTCGCTTTACCTGATAAAACTGATTGCCGAGTCCCTGCTATCCTGAGGGAAACTTCGGAGGGAACCAGCTACTAGATGGTTCGATTAGTCTTTCGCCCCTATACCCAAGTTCGACGATCGATTTGCACGTCAGAATCGCTACGAGCTTCCACCAGAGTTTCCTCTGGCTTCACCCTACTCAGGCATAGTTCACCATCTTTCGGGTCCCAACAGATGCGCTCTTACTCAAACCTTTCAAAGAATACAATAGGTTGGCCGAAGATGCGCCTCTCACACGTAGAACAAAGATTTCACCTCAGCTGCCAGGCAGCCTTTACTTTCATTGTGCCTTCGGGTTTCCGTCACCCCAAGACTCGCGCACATGTTAGACTCCTTGGTCCGTGTTTCAAGACGGGTCAGATGAAGCCATATGGCCGCCAACAACCGAGGCACATTGTGTGCGTAAACCTCCCGCATGACGCCAAGCAGTTCCGATGCACTGCAAGCAGTCCGCCGTGCTCGACATGACATCAAGGGAAGGGCGCCAGCCCCACCGAAGCGGAGCATGTACCGCTCTCCTCTGCCCCGTCTGAGCTGGAGTCGTCTATCGGGGTACAACAGCACGTGCCGGAACACCCACTTACCCTCCTGGCCGCCTTGTCACTTGGGACGAAGCAGCCGTTGACGCGCTCCGGCGAGAAGTGTGACGATCGCAAGGCCAAGCCGAGCAACGACGGTCCATGCGGATCCGCACACTGCACGTCTGACCAGGCGGCCACCTGAATCTCACCGGAGCATTGCTAACTGCATCCGTTTCCTCTTTAACGGTTTCACGCAATTTTTAACTCTCTTTTCAAAGTTCTTTTCATCTTTCCCTCACGGTTCCCTCACCACTCATGGAAAGCGTATCGTTTGGCAGCCTGTCCCGCCGCGAACGGGATTGTCACCCTCTCTGATGTGCTCTTCCAAGCAACTTGGACAGGACAGGTCCACCGGGAAAGCGCTTCTCGAGACTACAATTCGCCGTTGCAAGCAACGGAGATTTCCAGCTTGAGCTATTCCCACTTCACTCGCCGTTACTGAGGGAATCCTTGTTAGTTTCTTTTCCTCCGCTTATTAATATGCTTAAATGCAGCGGGTAGTCTTGGCTGATCTGAGGTGAAATTGTCAACGAGTGGCTGATGTGCTGCTCCGAGCGTGAGGCAGTTCAAAGACGTTTTTGCTGCCCTGCTGTTCGGAGAGAGGGCCAGCCGGGTCGCAAGCACTGAACTTCATTACACAAAGCACTGCCATGGCTGCGACGTCTCAATGCCGCACCTCCTCCCACGAGGCTGGGTACGTGAGTTTTTGTCATGACGCTCAGACAGACATGCTCCTTGGGAGACCAAGGAGCGCCATTTGCGTTCAAAGATTCGATGATTCGCTGAGTTTTGCAATTCACATTACTTATCGCAGCTGGCTGCGTTCTTCATCGATGCATGAGCCAAGAGATCCACTGTTAGAAGTTGTCTCATATATTTGCAACTATGCAGTCTCTCAGTAAACAGCAAAGACTCCAACTCTCATGAAAATTCTCAAAAATGTTTTTCAAAAACAACAAAGTCTCCGTGTGAGGCCGACAGCTGCCTGCTGCTGTCGTTCAAGGCCGGACCGGTCGAGCTCCAGCCACCTCACACGAATCGGTACGAGTTCACAGTGGTAACGATCAACGCAACTCCCCACAACTTCAAGTTTCGGTAATGATCCTTCTGCAGGTTCACCTACGGAAACCTTGTTACAACTTTTACTTCCACTAAATGATCGAACTTGAACGACTTTTCGGCTTTCCGCTTCAGCCGTTGCCAGCCGAGGCGGCGCCAATCCGAAGGTCTGGGTAGACCATTCAATCGGTAGTAGCGACGGGTGGTGTGTACAATGGGCAGGGACGTAATCAACGCGAGCTGATGATTCGCGCTTACTAGGAATTCCTCGTTCAAAATCAATACTTGCAATGATCTATCCCCATCACGACGATGTTTGAGAAGATTACCCACACCTATCGGCGAAGGTTAAGACTCGCTGCCATCGTCAGTGTAGCGCGCGTGTGGCCCAGAACATCTAAGGGCATCACAGACCTGTTATTGCCTTCCTTACGATGGTTAACACCAACAGTCCCTCTAAGAAGTCAGGCACGAAGCGAGATTCGTGTGACTATTTAGCAGGATAAGGTCTCGTTCATTAACGGAATTAACCAGACAAATCACTCCACCAACTAAGAACGGCCATGCACCACCACCCATAGAATCAAGAAAGAGCTCTCAATCTGTCAATCCTTACTATGTCTGGACCTGGTGAGTATCCCGTGTTGTGTCAAATTAAGCCGCAGGCTCCACTCCTGGTGGTGCCCTTCTGTCAATTCCTTTAAGTTTCAGCTTTGCAACCATACTTCTCCTGGAACCCAAAATCTTTGGTTTCCCATAAGGTGCCAACGGGGTCATAAAATAACGCCCCTGATCCCTAGTCGGCATCGTTTATGGTTAGAACTAGGACGGTATCTGATCGTCTTCGAGCCTCTAACTTTCGTTCTTGATTAATGAAAACATTCTTGGGAAATGCTTTCGCAGTTGTTCGTCTTTCGTAAATCCAAGAGTTTCACCTCTGACAACGAAATACGAATGCCCCCAACTGTCCCTCTTAATCATTACTTCGGTTCCAGAAACCAACAAAATAGAACCAAAGTCCTATTCCATTATTCCATGCTCATGTATTCAAGCGGTCAGCCTGCTTTGAACACTCTAATTTTTTCAAAGTAAACGTCGCAAATCCTACGCACACTCAACTAAGGGCACACGCAGTCTTTGCGAAGAAGGACCGACCAGCCAGTAACATACCTCACGGCAGACCGACTGGCCCGTCCCGAAATCCAACTACGATCTTTTTAACTGCAACAACTTTGATATACGCTATTGGACCTGGAATTACCGCGGCTGCTGGCACCAGACTTGCCCTCCAATTGATCCTCGTTAAAGGATTTAAATTGTACTCATTCCAATTTCGCGTCTAAGAACTAGACACGGATTGTTATTTCTTGTCACTACCTCCCCGTGTCGGGATTGGGTAATTTGCGCGCCTGCTGCCTTCCTTGGATGTGGTAGCCGTTTCTCAGGCTCCCTCTCCGGAATCGAACCCTAATTCTCCGTCACCCGTTGTAACCATGGTAAGCCACTACCTTACCATCGACAGTTGATAGGGCAGAAATTTGAATGAAACATCGCCGGCACTAGGCCGTGCGATTCGAGAAGTTATCATGAATCACCACATGAACGGTCGCCGCGAAGCGCCCGTATTGGTTTTTAGTCTAATAAATACATCCCTTCCGGAAGTCGGGACTTTTCGCATGTATTAGCTCTAGAATTACCACGGTTATCCATGTAGTCAGGTACAATCAAATAAACGATAACTGATTTAATGAGCCATTCGCAGTTTCACAGTACAAGTGCTTATACTTAGACATGCATGGCTTAATCTTTGAGACAAGCATATGACTACTGGCAGGATCAACCAGATAACGACTAGTAGTCACTGAGGTGAGGCCGAGCGCACCGAAGCACACTGCGGCCCACGTCACTCTCCATCTATCCGTCTAGGCTGCTGGAGGCGACGGCCGATTGTCGCTCCTCGCCTGTCTTTCCCGCGCCTTTCCGATCTCCTCGACCTGATGCACTCACACGCTCGGCCAGGCTGCACGCAGATGCAGAGCTGGGCGGCGAGAGCGGTCGACCATGGAGCAGTTTAGCTCCAGGGGTCTATACGAACTCTATCGTTGCTGGCCATCGACCATCAACACAACACCTCACGCACTGTCGGTGATGTAGCCGAGAATGGCTGATGCACACGATTCACACCAAAGCCCACCATCGCAAGACCACAGAGGCCGACGTCTATCCCAGCTATCACTTTCGGACTTCATTGGCCTGCAAGTCCTTCTCGTTGTTTTCCAAAACTCCCCACTACCGACTGACTCAATCGTGAATGCTCACTGCGAACACGGTACGGTCTCTGCTGATCCCCGAGAGGCAGGCAGAGCTTTCATAGCTAGGTCGCCGCTACTGCGACTAACCACGGAGAGATCGCCTCAACGTCGCCTGCCCAACCATATGACCACGTCTTGCATCCTCTCCAACCAGCCATGCATCCAACACCCAACGCGACCCCACATCGCACTGCTGCCAGCATTTGTATTCACCCGCAGCCAGGGGACGAGTTGAACGCAGCGATTCCAACAGGTAACGAGTCGCTCTGCTACAATTCGATCGACGTCGAAGAGCATCGCTCCCTTCCCAGGCTTCCTCGCCGCTGCTCACCCCCTCACATTAGTAAGTCTCGCAGCGTGACGTCTGCCTCTCCGAACACGTCTTATCCTTGTTTCTGGCGAAAGTCTCCCTCCCCCGTCTTGCCAAATATTTTTCCAACATTGGAAAAGCACTTGTCAAACATCTTGTCAACAAGCGGTAGGAATTTCGACGTGTTTATCTTGTTTACGAGCCATTTGTCAACATTCACACATAAATAGATGTGGTGACACGTGTGTGGACAGGCCTGCTGTTTTGCCACTGGAAGCTGTCCACAAGGTGTTGCTGGCATTGGCCTGTGCATCGGTCTGTGTGTCCGTCTGTGCATCTCCTACGCTTCCTGTCTGACGGGCACCATCTGCGTACACGAATGGATGCATGCATGGACAATTGGTGCAAGTGCCACACTAGGGAAATCCAGGCACAAGTCTGAAAAGGCGGGCAGAACATAATCAAGGGGTAAAAAATGGAGAAGGCGACGCTGCTCACCGATGCCGACCAGCGCATCGGAAGCAGCCCCAAACACAACACCGAGAGCCGTCCGCACTTGCCTGGAGGCCTGTCACAGGCGGGCGTGCACAGTACTTGAAGCCCACACTGTTCTCAAGAGGACAAGTCTGAAAAGGTGGGCGGAAGAACGAGACTGAAAAAAAATAATGTGTTAACACGAAGTGCTTTAACAAATCTATAGAACGAAGGGCTTAATCTCAGAAGATCGTAGCAACAAGGCTACTCTACTTCGTACAATACCCCGTTCCTTAATTAAGTCTTATGCAAAGGATTTATCTCTGGAAATGTTAGATTTTGGTTCGTGCAGCACCTCGGCAGTTGTTCTCCGCCTCGGTGCATTGGGATGCAGGAGCAGACACGAGTGCCTGCCCTATTCTTGCTCGCTTAAGATCATCCAGAGGTAGTTATCGTTGCTTTCTAGCACAGATTCTGACTTAGAGGCGTTCAGTCATAATCAAACAGATGGTAGCTTCGGGCCATTGCCTTTTCAAGCAAGTCCAAATGCCAATTGTCAGAATCTGCGGTTCCTCTCGTACTGAGCAGAATTACTATTGCAACAACACTTCATCAGTAGGGTAAAACTAACCTGTGTCACGATGGTCTAAACCCAGCTCACGTTCCCTATTAGCGGGTGAACAATCTGGCGCTTGGTGAATTCTGCTTCACAATGATAGGAAGAGCCGACATCGAAGGATCAAAAAGCAAGGTCGCTATGAATGCTTGGCTGCCACAAGCCAGTTTTTGCTAAGGTAACCTTTTCGGATAGTGTTAACATTAGTTTGCAAGGCAACCTCTCCGCTGTATATATTTATAATGTAAAGCAGTTAGCTCTTATAAGCTGGAAGCTCTGTGACATTATTATATCTGTATACATATATATATAATTACTTTTTTGACAGGAGCGACACCCACTTTTTTTGCCTTACTTCGATAGACAGTGTGGAGCTTATCTCACACTTGAAGGGAAAAAATTGCGTAATGCCTCGTTTCCATGTAACAACACTTTAACTGAAATGTTCCTTGCCTTCAGTACTAATTTTGAAATTTAAAGTCGTGTAACTGTTACAGTTTTCAGCATTAAGCTATGATATTCCTAGGCGTGACGGATAACATGGGTCTCTACCATATGACCAAACCACAGCCTCTTTCTCAGATTGAGACTAAAGTTACAGATCGTTGAAGTTTATTGACTTCAGTACGCGAAGATTTAGGCCATCTTCTTGTACAAAGCACGGTAATGATATAATGTTGAAAAAAATATATATGAATACCAGTGCCATGAACACCATTCACAAAAACACTCCTTTGTATTATCGGAAACGAGGCACAAAACACCGGTGTCCAAAGTTATAAGGCTTCAGTATGGGACAAAATGGCCAAAAAGTCAATAAATGAACAAAAATCGAATTCGAGAGATACATCGTTTAAACTGTGAGTACATATATATCTCATGACTACACACATCAGAGAGTGATGCAGATTCTATATCTCGAACGAGGCAAAAGTTATGAGGGCCTAAATTTATATGGCTTCAGTATGGAAGTTTTTCACAATTTTCAACACTTTGGCAAAATCTCAAAAATAGCAGAGAAATGACAGTGCTCTGAAACCTCGCCATGTGATACTTATCAGGACTCTCCAGAACGGATAGAAAGGAATAGCACATAATCAAAACAAGGCCATTATTATAAGCGTTTGAAATTATAAGGCTTCAGTATGGAAAATTTTCATTTTTCCACAATGCGACAAGAGCAAACCATGTTACCTATGCAAGTAAAACTTGACGACCTTATTCATGTTAACAATATATACCTGTAACAAAAATGTCAACTCCATTTTGAGAACGAGGCTACAGTAATACGTTACTAAAAGTATAAGGCTACAGTACCGGAAAAAGTTGATAAATGTTCAATAAATAAACAAAAATCGAATTGAGAAGATAAATCTTTCAAACTATCAGCACATATTTATCCCATCGCAATTCACACACGAGAGCGCTACATTGTGCATATCTTAATTGAGGCCAAAGTTATTAAGGCCCACTTTAATAAGGTTTCAGTATGAAAGTTTTCATAAATGAAAAGATTTTGCGAAAATCTCAAAAATAGCAGAGAAAAGAAAGAACTCTGAAACATAGAGGTATTATACCTATCAGGAACATCCACAACCAACACGAACGAAAAGTAAATGTTCACAACGGGGCCATAATTCTAAGCATTTGAAAAATTAAGGCTTCAGTATGACAAACTTTAAATTTTCCACATTGCAGCAAGAGCTAACCCTGATAATTGTGCGAAAGAAACTTCATGACCTTATTCATGTTATTGGTATATACCTCTCAAAAAAATGCGAACTGCATTTTGAGAACGAGGCTACAGTTGCTGCGCACTGAAAATATTTGGCTTCAGTATGGACAATTTTCAGTTTCCACATTTTGACAAGAGCAAACCATGTTACTTATGCAGATGAAATTTCACGACCTTATTGATATTATGAACACATACCTGTAACTAAAATGTCAATTCCATTTTGAGAACGAGGCTACAGTTACACGACACTGAAAATATAAGGCTTCAGTACGGGAAAAATGTTCTTAAAATACAATAAATATACAAAATTCAAATTGACGAGATAAATCCTTACAACTTTCAGCACATCTATATCTCCTAACAATTGACACCTGAGATTGCTATTTGTTCAACATCTCAAACGAGGCAAAAGTTATTAAGGCCTAAATTTACAAGGCTTCAGTATGAAAGTTTTTCATTATTTTCAACACTTTGGCAAAATCTCCAAAATAGCAGAGAAATGACAGTGCTCTGAAACATTGCCATGAGATACCTATGACGATCATCCACAACTGATAGGAAGGAATAGTACATAATCGAAACGAGGCCATGATTATCAGCATTTGAAATTAGAAGGCTTCAGTATGACAAACTGTCAATTTTGCACATTGTGACAAGAACTAACCGATGAATAGATAGATAGATACATAGCCCAATGAAACTTCACAACCTTATTCACATTATTGATACGTATCTGTCACTAAAATGTGAACTTTGTTTTGGTAATGACAATAAAGTCACACACCAGTCAAATATATCACTTCACTACGGGAAAATATTACATTATTCGAATCATTATCAAACACTTACCTGTATTGATACAATGATTATTCTTCAGGGGGCTAATCATCTTACTGAGTTCTACGTGTCAATACAATGCAAGTATCATATTTGTCTCTATTGTTTTACTTCTGCAGAACAATTCACACTCTCATAGAACTATATTATACTAACCTTCAGAGCCACAATCAAAGTTTCCACAAATAATTCTTTAGTCAAAGCTATTATTCTCGTAGAACTGTCATCTCACCAATCCTTACAACAAAATGCTTACAGTTCACTTTTCCTCAAAAAGTTGAATCTTTTACTTTTGCAAAGTATAACAACAAGATTCCCAGACAGGCTCTCCCAATGATAAAATACAACAAGACCAGCGCCCAGACAATAATGTATCTTACCTGATTCTAAAGCTAAAATTCCATGAGCCCAACTTAAAACCTGTTTTGTTTCATCAAATCATCATTCCATATTAATACCCAGTTTATTATTTTCCCAACAAGATATTATCAAAAAGAACACAAGACTCAACAAAGACAACATTTTTACCCAGGGCCGTCGCTACATAGGGGGTGCGGGGGGTGCGGCACCCCCCTGGCCAAATCTCAGTCGGCAAATCGAATAAAAGATTAAGTCAGTCGGCAAAAAAGATGCTCCAAGAGAAGTTATGTTAAGTTTTACTCAGCAGAAAGCAATCGGCAAATCGTGAAATTCGCAGTGAATTCAATTTGATCTGAAGCAAATTACACAATACGACGGAGAATTTAGAGTAAGATTAAGATTAAGATTGCATTTTCCAGCAGTCTGGAAGCATCAAAATTGAAAAATTTCGTTACCCTTCAGCATGCCACACTAGCCACGCCCAGAAAACCACGCCCACAAATCGGGAAATCGAGAGCTTGCACCCCCCTAGCTTGATGTCTCTAGCGACGGCCCTGTTTTTACCAGCATTTCTCTAAATCAATATCAAGTATATATAAAGAATGTTAAGCAAGAAATAGATACTAAAATGTTTCCATCTATATTATCAGTCCTTCTGAATATTTGACTTCATAATCACTCCATCGTGGCTATTTTATTTTTCTTTACCCTTTTCTTCTCCTTTTCTTCCTGTCCACCTTCTCCAGCATCAAATGATTCTAGCTCAGCCAGCACATCATGAATATTACTGTTCGCCTTCCTTTTGCTCTCAGGCATCGGATTCAGCAACTGCAAAAAGTCGCTTATTTTCCCACTCTCCTTGAACTTTGGGTATGGGGAACAGTTGCCATCAAACTTCTCTGCCAATGTTCCCGGGTTTGACAGTAGCATTTGAGCGACTTTAAAATTCACGCCCATGGTGAACATTGCCCCTCCAACTTCCACAAAGGACGACATCATTTAATCTATCTCTCCTGGTGGCTGAATCAGTTTCGTCACTATGGCCTTGGTATCACTCATACTGGGCCTCTCCTGTCAATTTGTTCGGTGCAGGGCCAGCAGCGATTGCATGGCCTCCATATCCCTGTCCATCTTGAATATGGCATCAGATGGCAAATGCTTTTCCCGAACAACTTTCATGTTGTCTGCCAGTGTCTCAGCCAATTCACTTATTGCAATTTTAGGGCGCCTGAGCCATTCGCAACTTTCAGGCCTCACTCGGCGAAGAGCAGTCTCCCGATCAGGAAACTGCTCTGCCACTCCATATGGTCTCAAAAAGTTTTTGACAAATTGATTGAACCATAGCCACAAGCTGGCTTGGAAGATTTGGACGGAGATGACATGCTGAAAAGAAATTCTGTTAACAATATACTCAATTACAACACCCTATAACAGTAACACTACATTTAAAATATCAAAGTGTTGATTTCCATTCTACTTGCATAGCGCAAATCAACTTACCTCATCCTTTCTGTTTTACATGCCACCATGTCATTTCATACAGAATATATTCATGATGTTCATAAAACATGAAAAGAATAAAAACAAGAACTGTCAAACAATTCTTACCTTTGAATTCTTTGAAAGATCAATTTCAACTACACTTGTAAATTTAGATGTGGTTTCATTCAATACTAACAGCAAATACACTTTCACAACTTGTGTTCACATTTTTAACATCCAAATAATTTTAAAATTTCACTTTCAAAAAAAAATCCTGACAATGCTGACAACTGATTTTTAAGTTTGTTACTTTCTACTATGATAGAGCCTATGAAGCCAAAAATGACAATATTCACAATATCCTTACCAAAATTTCTATCAGCATAATATCTTTCATATACCAAGTTTCATATATCTGATTTAATATTCAAACATCCCTTGTAGCCTGAAAAACTATCCCAAGAATATACGTTTTTCGTTCTAAAATCCTTTACAAAGAAGATATTTCAAACCTCATTTCATATTTCAATCCACCATCCTCAGAAGCATCGTCCACATTATTTTGCAAACTCTACTGTCATTAATAACTATTTTAGGAATCTCAACCTATTCACTTTCAAAAAAAGTTCTGCCGTATCAGGTAGCTATTTTTGTTTTTCTAACCTTCCCTGGTACACTAACTATGGCAAACAATACACCAAAACATGCACATCAGCCGGGTCTACATCTCTATTAGGATACTTTTTTCCACAACCAATTTTCAATCCTGCACTCTGTTAAATACACATTGTTTTTATAACGAAAAAGTACAAAAAAATATTGTCGTTACTAAAAAGCGGAACAACCCAGAACAACCCAGAACAAGCCAGAACAAGCCAGAACAACCCAGAACAAGCCAAGAACAAGCCAGAACAACCCAGAACAAGCCAAGAACAAGCGGAACAACCCAAGAACAAGCCAGGAACAGGTTGAACAACCCGAGAACAAACCAGAACAAGGAGACAGTTTAGATTCTTATGTTAATCAGAGAGATTAACAAAAAGTCCCAACAGTAGGATCATGTGACCAAAATTGGAGAATCGGACTGATTGTTGTAACCGGGGGAGGGAGCGGCATTTTAGTAAATGTTGTAAATTCTGTATTCACTAATAAATCGAGGGTTGTTCTCGATGAAGCTGACTTACGAAGGCTTGAGCTTAAGGCTTACGAGAAGAATTCCAAAGTGAGTCTAGTACGAGTTGTCGAAGAGTTTCTCTTGCGAGTGAACACAACAGTGATCAACCTTTTTCTATCACTGTATTTCTCAACTTACTAACATAGACGTAGGAACCGGGGGGGGCACTGGGGGCACGTGCCCCCCCAAGATTTCGCAATAAACAAAAAGTGCCCTTTTTGTTTCACCAAGTGCCCTGTTCTATGATCAAAATCAATTTTTGATTTTTCCCCTGTTGGTTGTACTTCAATTTTAATTTATATTCGTTTGTTTATGTTGTGAAGTGAAAACACTCTGTCTTGGTAATTTCGCGCCATTTTCTGCTGTGTATCACAGTATTCATTTGCAAATCCAACGTACTTGAAAGTGCCCTTAAAGTGTCATGCCCCCCCCCCCAAGTTTAAGATGCTTCCTACGTCCCTGCTTGCTAACTAATATTGTACATTGAATATTTATAATTGGTTTAAGGAAACGGAATATAATTTGGTTTTACGTAAATTGTGAATAATACGGAAAAGGATAGGCTATGCGAGTAGTGGAAATATGCTAAAAACACATAGGTTAAGAAAATGTAAACATGAGTAAGTACTAAGTTCGGGTATGTATTGTTGTGATTCATGTGGTTAGGGAATGACCTAAAATGCAGGCACGCTAAAACTAAATTCCTGTCTAGAAATTCCCCCGTAGAGGTTTATCATATGGAATTCCTGTCCCAAAGAAATCGCTCTCTTGGGAGTGGTCATATTCTTTCACCAGAGAGAAAACAAACTGTTTAGCAACCGAGAATGGATCAAATTCAGCAATAAAATTAGTTTAATCTCTCAGAATAACATAACAATCTAAACAGTTTCCTTGTTCTGGTTTGTTCTGGGGTTGTTCAGCCTGTTCCTGGCTTGTTCTTGGGTTGTTCCGCTTGTTCTTGGCTTGTTCTGGGTTGTTCTGGCTTGTTCTTGGCTTGTTCTGGGTTGTTCTGGCTTGTTCTGGCTTGTTCTGGGTTGTTCTGGGTTGTTCCGCTTTTTAGTAACGACGAAAAAAATATAGGTTTTTGCTGATAAAGATTTTTTGGAAACACATATTTAAAATCTGATTTCATATTCGAATCCACCGTATTGAGAAGCATGCTGGACATTATTTTGAAAACTTTACTGTCATTATTAACAATTTTAGGAAACTCAACTTATGCACCTTCCTCAAGAAATTCTCCCGTATCCAGGTAGCTATTTTTATTTTTCTAACCTTCCCTGGTACACTAACTATGGCAAACAATACACCAAAAGATGCACATCAGCCTGGTCTACATCTCTATTAGAATACTTTTTTTCCACAACCAATTTTCAGTCCTGCACTTTATTAAGTACACATTCTTTTTATAACGAAAAACTACAAAAAAAATATAGGTTTTTGCTGATAAAAATTCTTTGGAAACACATATTTGGAATCTGATATCATATTCCAATCCACCGTATTGAGAAGCATAATGGACATTATTTTGAAAACTTTACTGTCATTATTAACAATTTTAGGAAACTCAACTTATGCACCTTCCTCAAGAAATTCTCCCGTATCCGGGTAGCTATTTTTATTTTTCTAACCTTCCCTGGTACACTAACTACGGCAAACAACACACCAAAAGATGCAGATCAGCCTGGTCTACAGCTCTATTAGGATACTTGTTTTCCACAACCAATTTTCATTCCTACACTCTATTAAATACACATTCTTTTTATAACGAAAAACTACAAGAAAAATATAGGTTTTTGCTGATAAAAATTTTTTGGAAACACATATTTCCAATCTGATTTCATATTCGAATCCACCGTATTGAGAAGCATACTGGACATTATTTTGGAAACTCTACTGTCATTAATAACAATTTTAGGAATCTCAACTTATGCACCTTCCTCAAGAAATTCTCCCGTATCCGGGCAGCTATTTTTATTTTTCTAAGTTTCCCTGGTACACTAACTACGGGAAACCACACACCAAAACATGCACAACAACCTGTTCTACATCTCTATTAGCATAATATTTTTCCACAACCAAATCTCATTCCTCCAGTTTATTAAATTCACATTCTTTTTACAACGAAAAACTATAAAAAAAATTTAGGTTTTTGCCTATATCATTTTTTTGGAAAAACATATTTGGAATCCGACTTCATATTTGAATTCACCATATTGAGAAGAATACTGGACATTATTTTGGAAACTCTACTGTCATTAATAACAATTTTAGGAAACTCAACTTATGCACCTTCCTCAAGAAATTCTCCCGTATCCGGGCAGCTATTTTTATATTTCTAATTTTCCCTGGTACACTAACTATGGGAAACTACACACCAAAACATGCACAACAACCTGTTCTACATTTCTATTAGGATAATATTTTTCCACAACCAAATTTCATTCCTCAAGTTTATTAAATACACATTCTTTTTATTACGAAAAACTACAAGAAAAATATAGGTTTTTGCTCATAACAATTTTTTGGAAACACATATTTCCAATCTGATTTCATATTCGAATCCACCGTATTGAGAAGCATACTGGACATTATTTTGGAAACTCTACTGTCATTAATAAAAATTTTAGGAATCTCAACTTATGCACCTTCCTCAAGAAATTCTCCCGTATCCGGGCAGCTAATTTTATTTTTCTAAGTTTCCCTGGTACACTAACTATGGGAAACCACACACCAAAACATGCACAACAACCTGTTCTACATTTCTATTAGGATAATATTTTCCACAACCAAATTTCATTCCTCAAGTTTATTAAATACACATTCTTTTTACAACGAAAAACTTATACACTCCCCTCGCAAAAGTATTGCAACGCCTGATAAAAATGGCGTCTAAAAGTGGCCCGAGGCCTAAGCAAGAAAAATTACATAAAAATATATAAATACCAAACAGGTTTCAATAGCGAATTTCTTTAGCAGAAATATACTCAGAATTTCATAAATTTTCAAATAAAAACATAATTTAAACTATATCTTATTGTTTTGCAATAATATTAAAAGAAAACTGCGAAGAGGTCCCTTAAAAAATGTTTGCGAAAATTTATCAAAGTAGAGTAATTAAAACGTCAATAATTATAATTTCTTTCACTTAAAGCCACGCAAATTCTCTCTCATTTAAAAGAGAATGCTTTAACATTTTGAAAAATAGAAGAATTATTTAGGTAACTCTCTTGACCTTTTACAATTCACGGTTTAAGTCTTTGTTTATCATTCTAGGAATTTGATTTGACAAAACCTATTTTTCCGTAATATTTTTTTCAGAGTAAAAAAAGAAGGTTAAGCGCCATAACAACAAATCAGACATGGATATTCCTATAATTTGTTTCAAATATTATAATTTGATATAATTTTTAATGCCTTAATATTTTCTGAAGTGAGCGAAAATTTTATTTTTTGAAACCTAATTTGAAGTTTGAAAAAAACACATGTGCTTCTGAAGTTGTAAACAAAGACTTAAACCGTGAATTGTAAAAGGTCAAGACAGTTACACAAATAATTCTTATATTTTTCAAAGTTTTAAAGCATTCTCTTTAAAATGAGAGAGAATTTGTGTGGCTTTAAGTGAAAGAAATTATAATTATTGACGTTTTAATTATTCTACTTCGATAAATTTTCGCAAACATTTTTTAAGGGACCTCTTCGCAGTTTTCTTTTAATATTATTGCAAAACAATAAGATATAGTTTAAATTATGTTTTTGTTTGAAAATTTATGAAATTCTGAGTATATTTCTGCTAAAGAAATTCGCTATTGAAACCTGTTTGGTATTTATATATTTTTATGTAAATTTCCTTGCTCAGGCCTAGGGCCACTTCTAGACGCCATTTTTTATCAGGCGTTGCAATACTTTTGGAAGCCCAGTGTATAAAAAATTTAGGTCTTTGCCTATATATATAATTGCAGTTCCGCATTTACAGTATGAATGTTTTCATGTGGCTTCTGCTTCTGCTGCTTTGCAAACTATTTCTGAGATCTTTCTCCAATCATTTCGATCTTGTGCTTTTGATCTAATATGTTCAAAGTCTTTGTGATGTCTTTGTTCAATGTTGTTACCATGCTTTCTCGAGGTCTACCTCTGTATCCTTTTTCTGATCGTTCAAAACAGAATTTCATTGCCTGTATTGCTGGCGTCTCATCTGATAAACGTAATATATGACCAAGCAACCGCCATCTGGCTTTCAAGATATCTATTGAAATTGGTCGTTCTTCGCATCTCTTGTTCAAATTTTGATTTGAAATCTTGTTAGGGTATCTTTTTCCAATTAGCTGTCTCAGTTGCTGTCTGTGAAACGCATCAAGGCCCTTTGTATCTTTTTGTGTCAGTCCCCAAGTTGAGCTGTTATACATCAGGACTGGTTTTACAAGTGTTCTGTAAAGCTTAAGACGAAGTTTTTCGCTGACATGATCTTTTCTGATCCAGATGTGATTTAGTCTATTCATGGATGCTATGGACAACTGTTTTCTTCTTTGTATATCTTCTGTACCCCCTAACAGAGAGCCAAGCTTTTTGACTGTCCTCCATCGCTCTGTGTTTCTGTCTCCTCAAAAAATTTCCGTTTGCTCTGTTTTGCTGTTGTTTACTTTCAAATTATCTGTTAGTAGAATCTCTCCAATCTTATCTGCGATGATATTCTTCTCTTCTTCACTTGTTGTAAGGAAATCAGCATCATCATCATATACAGCTTCTTGAGGCGAAAACGCTAGGAACCTGTTTCCATTTTCTTCTTTTTTAATAATTTTTTTTTTTTTCGGTGATATAAATTTTAATTTGTGATACTTGTGTTTTTGCGTAATCCATTTGTATGCCCAAACTATGTCTGATGTACTGTGATTTGGTTGATATGCTGCTTGTGAGTCTGCTAAAAAATGTTCTACTTTAGGTTGAATTCACCGCAAAACAATATTTGAGAGGATCTTTCTCAGTATTGGGAGTAAAATTACCGGTCGCAGGTGGGTAACAGGACCTTTTGTTTTGCCAGGCTTTTGTAATGAAACTAGTATGCCATCACCTAATTCTAGTTCTGTTTCTTTCTCAAGTGCATCGTTGAGGACTTCTCTAATGGTTTCAAACAGTATCAAAGGGCCGTACTTCACCATTTCCGCAGATATATTATCGGTTCCTGGGGTTTTGTTATTGTTCAATTTATTAATGCTCTCTGTTACTTCTTCTACTGATATTTCTCTATTCAATTTTCTACGACTTCCATCATATGGCTGTATACTACTAGCTTCATCATCGTTGAAGTGCTTTTCGAAATGTCCTCTGACTACTTTGTAGATCTCTGATGGCTTTGTTATGCACTTTTTGTTCTCGTCATACACATAAGGATTTGCAAATGACTTTTGTTGTAGCATTTTGACTGACTTATACATCTTTGAAGCATCGTCTATTTGATCTAGCTGACTAACTTTCAGATTTAGTTCTTGTTCTTTATTTTGCTTGAGTTTCTGCTTGATTTCATGCAAGATCTTATTTCGTTCTTTTTTCATTGCCTTGTACTCAGTGACGTCATGACAGCGGGACAAGTTTAGTCGAAGTTGTTTTTGCTTCTCTGACAATTCTTGAATTTCTTGGTCGTGAGTTCTTTGGTTAGGTCCAATTTTCTTGAATTGTCCTAAATGGTTTTGTCCTGAATTTTTAATTATTTCCTTTATTGTCCTCCAATCATTACTTTTACATTCTTGTAACTCTTTTTCAATTTCATTTTTGTACTTTATTCGTACATTTTCATCTTTGATCAATGCTGTGCAGTTGAAAGGTGTCTTATTTCTACTTTTTGTTTTTCGAAATAATTTGAAAGGCTCTATTCTTAGTCTGCATATTACCATACGATGATCGCTGTTTACCTTTGTTCCACTATAAGATCGTGCATCTATTAGGGTGTGTTTTCTATTCTCTGGACATATGATGTAATCAATTTGGTTATAAATATGAATAACTTTGTTGTTAACTTCTCTTGAAAATTCCCATGTGGTAATATGACGTGCAGGATGTTGAAAAGCACTGTTACTGATAAATAGATCATGAATATTACAAAAATCAACAAGTGTTTGACCACTGTTGTTTCTCTTTCCTCTTGAGTATTTCCCAAGGCATGTTTCGATTCCAGAGCGCTTTCCAATTTTTGCGTTAAAATCGCTTGCTATCAATACTAGAGATGCCGCTTTCGTAAGTTCAGGAATTAAAATCCCCAAATCTGTATATAAATGATCCAATTCATCTATATCGTTTTTAACACGCTCTGTTGTGGGGGCATATACATTTATAATTGTGATAAGATTTCTCACTGCTGCATGATTGATCACCGTTTTTGTCCCTCGCCTGGTGCAGGTGTATTTTTTCACTAAGGAAATTTTCAAAGATGTTTCATTTATTTGATGACATTCGTAGACTGGGTCTTTAGTTCGAATTTGTAAAACCGAAATCCTGTCTGAGACCTTCCAGTATTTATGTATATGATTGACAAATTTTGAAGATACGAAGAACCTGTTTCCATAGTGTACCGACTCAGATGGTAAGCATCTTAGACGATTGTTTTTCACGTTTGTATCTAGGCCCTCGTGCAATTTCATTTCTTGTAAACAGCAAACATCGATTTTGTATTTTTCCAAATCAACTGTAAGATTTTCTCTCTTAAATTCTTGATGCAAACCTCTGACATTGAATGTTGCTAGATTGAAGATTGATCTCATTCCGTAGTTTGTATTGCTATAGACTTAAAGCTGCAACAAAGGTCGCAGCTGGAGCTCCGTCACCCGCTCCACCAAAAATTTGCCTATAACATTTTTTTGGAAAAACATAATAATAATAATAATAATCAATCGAATTTTTATACAGGATAATCTATCAGTGCAAAAATGCACTGTTATCACTAGAGTCCTGTTCCTAAAGAAAATCAAAAGTAAAATATTATAAAAACAGTAAAAATAGTTTGAAATCTAGTTTATACAGAATGCCTATTAATAATGTTCTTCTAATGCTTTCCTAAATACAGTTCTATATTTTATGCACCTCACTTCGGGGGGTAGTGCATTAAATGTCTTAGCGGCGAGAAAATAAAAACCCTTGCGTCCGGTCTCAAGCTTCACTTTTGGTAACTTAACGGAATTTTGATTGCTTCTTGTATCATACTTGGAGTCCGTTTTCTCAAAATATTTTTCAAACAGCTCACAAGTGTTATTGCTTAGACAATTGAATACTATTGTACATGCTCTCATTTTAATCAAGCTAGATACTGATGGAATTCGTGTATCCATATTCTTTCCAAGTTTTGATGCAATTACGTTCTTTCCTCTATTCTCGATGCGTTTGATCTTTTGTAGTCTAGAGTCTGGTAAACCCAGTGACAAAGTACCGCAATATGTGAAAATTGGCAATACCATCGTTCTGTATAATGCTTCCGCTGCATCCGATGTCAGACTATTTCTTATTTTTCTCATCATGTTCACTCTGCTTGCAGCCTTTTTACAGGTTTTTTCAAAATGTGTAGCAAGTGTCAAGGTAGAATCCAAATGCACCCCAAGATATTTATAACTCGTTGTTGAGTTGATGAGCTTTCCATCTACATGAATTTCAAGTTGCTTCCCACCAAGCAAACTCAACCTCTTTCCAGTCCAAATAACATGGACTCTGTTTTGCCCTTCTTTAAATTTAAAATCAGTTCATTCTCATTTAGCCATGTGTGAGTGTTGTTGATGTCCTCGTTCAATCGCCTTTCTATTTCATGTACACACTTAGATGATGTAAAGAGAACAGTGTCATCTGCATAGGTGATGATCGAGGAATATTTTAGGCATCCTCCTATATCGTTCATATGAAGGAGGAACAGTAGTGGACCCAGTATTGACCCTTGGGGAACTCCTGTATAGACTGGGTAAGCATTTGAAATCGTCCCATTTATTTCAACAGACTGCTTTCGTAAAAAGAGATAATCCGTGAACCAGTCTAGCTCATCGTCGGTTATGCCATAACTTGGGAGTTTATTTAAAAGCAGAGAATGACTAATGGTATCAAAAGCCTTAGACAAATCGATGTAGAGAGCTCCTGTCAATTTGCCACTGTCTGCTTGCTTTCTGATGTAATCAGTTAAGAATGTCACTGCGAATTCAGTAGACATTTTTTGTCGAAAACCAAATTGATACTTGACAAGTAAGCGATTACTTTCAAGGTAAGTTAACAGCTGCTTGTGAACAATACGTTCAAGGATTTTTGACAGTGTAGGGAGAACAGAGATCGGCCTATAGTTCTCAATTTCAGCACTTGAACCGGACTTATATAAGGGTGTAACTTTAGCAGCTTTCCATTCTCTTGGTATTACCCCTTCACTTAACGACATGCTAATTACGTAAGCTAATGGTTTTGCGATTAAACTTGCAGCATCCTTTAGCAGACCTGGAGGGAAATCGTCTAAGCCTTGTGCCTTCTTTCTTTTCAAGTTTTTCAACTCACTATACATTTCCTTCTCATTGACATGCTTGAACTTGAAATTCACACCTCCATTACCGCGGACTCCAGCGACAACAGGTTTTCCCCAAACATAATTCTTGATTGCATTGTTGCTGCATGTTAGTTTTCTTGCAACAGAGGAAAAATATTCACAGAACTTGTTTGCAATAGCAAAGCTATCTGTTGTTTGTTTCCCTTTGATATTGAATGCTGTGTTGGAATGGTGAGACACTTCTTTAGTTGGAAAGGCTTTTTTAAGTACTGACCAAAACTTTTGTGGTTTCCTTGCATTTTCTCTTAGAAGGTCTCGAAAGTAACTATTTTTCACTTTTTTCACTAGCGAAGTTACATTATTTCGCTGTCGTTTATAGCTTGACCAATCATTTTCTGCATTTGTCCTCCTAGCCCTGCGGAGGAGCTTATCTCGACTGTTCATCTCTTGCTTGACTTTGTTTGTCATCCAAGGGCACACTGCTTGACTTTGTTTGTCATCCAAACATCTATATTTGGAATCCGACTTCATATTTTAATCCACCATATTGAGAAGCATACTGGACAATATTTTGGAAACTCTACTGTCATTAATAACAATTTTAGGAAACTCAACTTACGCAACTTCCACAAGAAATTTTCCCGTATCCGGGCAGCTATTTTTATTTTTCTAAGCTTGCCTGCTACACTTACACCAAAACACCAAAACATGCATAACAACCTGTTCTACATTTCTATTGGGATACTTATTTATTCAGGATCAAATTTCATTCTTACCACTTACATATTACACCTGGTTCTTCAAAGCAAAAATTCCTATTCACTGCCTTTTACATACACCAATTCTCTGTCACTTACATATATTATTTTCATGTCTCTTTCCTATACTTAGCAGTTTCTCTGTTATTCAATTCTCACAAAAAATGCCATTTCGATTTATCTACTCCAATTCTCACCACACTCTTTTCTACGGAAATGCTGACAAAAACCATGCAAAAAATTGCTGCAATAATTTAGCCCTCAAAATTTTTATTCTTCTCCACTTTGTATAAAAGGCACAGCTTCAAGTTTTTCATTCTTTCAATTTCGGAATTCTTTCAATCCCAGCTCATCAATGCGAACAACTGTCAGCCGTTAATTTATACCTATACATGCAAATACGTTTTAGTCAACCTAGATACATCTCACATGCTGATTCTATTTGCACTAACAGAAGTCACAAAATCACGTTTACTTCTATATACATTTATATAGATATTCATACTTTTTCAATTATACAGACATTGCATTCTCCTCTTTCCATACATCCAAAGCGATTAATATCAGATTCAGCATACAACACTGACACAACTGATTGAGAACTCTCCTCCTTCATTTTCAACTTTTAAAAATGGCAAAGCAATGGAATCTAGAAGATGCCACTTCTTACTGGAAAGTGCGTCATGCTATATATTTACAGCCACCTGCAAAAATACTCAGCAGAAAATCAGCACCTCCAGCCTGTTCTAACCTGCCTGCTTGCCGAGTATGTGTAGAGACAGGATCAAGAAAAGACACGTCAGTTCGTACTCTAACAAAACATATAACTAACTAAATTGGTTACACAATTACAACAAACTACAACAACAATCCGGGGGTTGATACCGGTAGTGACGTAATCACTACATCACTCCCCTTTTTAGAAAAAGTAAAGTTGTTAATTAATGTTCAAAGTGATAGGCTGTCCATAAAACTGAGTCTGGTTTCTCAACCGAGTTGATTTGCGGAAAGGTCTCTGAACAGCTTGTTCATGCGGTATTGTTTCCTTTGGGAATGCGTAATCATCGTCATCGGAATCCCTTGTGGATTGTGCCACTATCTTTTTGAAAAACGATGCATTTCTAACGATTTCATGTCCATCACGTTCTGCTGTGATTCTAGTTCCTGTAATATCGGTAATCTTATATGGCGAAGGATCAAAGTTTGTGCTTAGCTTGTTTGCTTTGGGCTTCTTCACCAATACTGTGTCTCCGACATGAAGGTTAGATTGTTTAGCATGTCGACGTTGATTTGCATAGTTTCTGCTCTTTTCCTTGTTAGCTTCTTGATTGTTTCTCGCTTCTTGATGACGATCCACGATTTGGTGACGATTATGAAGGACAGGCAACTTTCCTCTCATCTGACGGTTGAAAAGCATCTCCGCAGGTGGTACTTTGGTCGTCGAATCAGGAGAGGAACGATAATTGAGTAGGAATTTAGCCAACTCTTGTTGCCATGGTCGTCCTTCTATGTGAGCTGCTCTGATGGCCTTCTCAAGTGGTTTGTTAAACGACTCAACTTCCGCGTTTCCTTGGGGCCACAGCGGAGTGCTTGGATTATACTTGATTCCGAGTTCCGTCATGTACGTTTTGAACTCTTTGCCATTGAAAGGAGGTCCATTATCCGTCGTGACTTTTTCTGGGATGCCGTGCCTAGCGAAGATAATATCAAGTTTTGGAATCACTCTCTGTGCTGCAGTTGACTTTAGAAGCTCTATCTCGGGGTATCGTGAGTAAACATCAATAACTACAAGGATGTATTGTCCTGTCAGGAACGGTCCACAGAAGTCGATTTTCACTTCGTTCCACGCGTGTGAAGGCATTGGCGCTGAATTTAACGGTTCAGGAGGATTGGGTTGTGATGAGGCTTGCCATGCAATGCAGTTGTCCACTTCGTCCTTTATAAGTTTTCCCAGACCTGGAAACCATACACATTCGCGAAGGAGGGCAGTTGTTTTTGATTGACCTGGATGTCCCTCATGAGCAAGTTTAACCGCACGGGCACGAAGGGATGTTGGTAAAATAATTCTTGATCCTCGTAGGAGAATGTTGTTATCGCTATCCATTGTGATTTCGTTTTTGATATTCTTGTATTCCCGTACTCTGTCGGTATCCCAATGTCCGGTCCGAAAAGCGGCTCTTACTGCACGGAGTGTGGTATCCTTTTGTGTTTCACTTGAGACTTCTTCCAAAGTCATGCTTCACGGAACAGCTGCGTGAGTTAGAAATTTTACATATTCTTCGGCTTCGTTTCGAGTTTTCTGGTTGATATCTGGAGGATGACGGGAAAGGAAATCGGCTGGGTTCTCAGCACCACTCTTGTAGACAACTTGAAAATCATACTGCTGTAATCTCAACATCCAACGTTCGATACGCGCTGGTGGCTTGGACATAGGATTTGAGTATGTAGTGATTACCTAATTAGATATTTTTAGACAATCACGTCATTATTTCATCATCATTTTCTAGAACAATTTTATGCTTACTAATCCCAATAATAAATTTCGCTTCGTCATCATGATCACTAGAAACTTATATTAACTTTGTAAATAGAATTTTGATTCAGTTAGTTTTTGATACACAAGATATACACAACATATCAACGAGGTTATTTGTCTCCGTGCTTTCTACGTTTTTCAAGCAAAGTCAAGTTCGCAAGTAAAGTTGGGTGAGATCGTTTTAAATTCCTTTTGTTTATTGCATTGCATTTGTTAGTAACACTGGTTTTCTACCCTGTTGCTAAAAGTATATCAGTTCGAGTGGTTTGTGATCGGTGTATAATATGAACGGAGCACCGTATAGGTATAGATGAAGATGCTCTATTCCCCAGACAATGGCTTATGCCTCTTTCTCAGTTTGCGAGTATCGTTGTTCTGCAGCTGTTAATGATCTGCTGGCGTAGGCGATGATTTTCGATTCATTTGATCCGTGTTTTCGTTGAGAGAGGATCGCAGACAGTCCTACTGGACTTGCATCCACTAAAACGACAGTTTCTTTACTGATATCGAAGTAACTCATGACAGGACTGCTGAGTAGTGCAGTTTTCAGCTTCTGATAGGCTTCCTCTTGTTCTGTTCCCCAAATGAATTTTTCCTCTTTGTGGGTTAGTCTTCGCAGTGGTTCTGTTACTGTAGCGTAATCATGGATGTATTGAGAGCTGTAATTGGACATGCCCAGAAGGCTGCGATGTTCACTGACATTGGTAGGTCTGGGGCTGTTGACAAATACATCGACCTTCTTAGGGTCTGGTTTTGTGCCGTGCTTTGTAAAATGAAAACCAAAGAATTCCAAATTGCGTTTTAGGAGTTTGCATTTGCTTAAATTTAATGTTAGGCCATTTTCTTGTAGCCTCTGGAGGCACGCTTCAAGAGCTTTGTTGTGTCCCTCGTTTGAAGGAGCAAAAACTAAGATATCGTCTGCCAAATTGCCAACACCTGGTATTCTTTGTAAAACCTGTTGTAGGGTGTGCTGAAATACCTCTGCTGCCGAATTGGTGCCGTAATTGAGACGCTTGTATCTGTATAGACCCATGTGAGTAGCAAATGTTGTGATGTGTCTGCTCATTACATGTAGTGGCAGCTGATGATATGCTTGTGACATATCTAGTTTAGTGAAATACTGTGATCCATTGAGTGCCAGGGAGATATCTTTTACTGTTGGGATTGGATGCCTGATTCTTTTGACAGCTGTGTTGGCGGCTCTCATATCAACACAAAGACGTATTTCTCCTTCCTTTTTGGGTACAATAACTATTGGAGAGACCCAATCAGTTTGTTCATTTTCTGGAACTTTCTCAATGATATCCTGCAACTCCAATTTTTTAAGTTCTAGTTCAACTTTTCCTCCGAGGTGGAAAGGTATTCTGCGTTGCTGTTGTGCCACAGGCTGAACTTCATCGTCAATGCACAATTCTATCTCTTTATTCTTCAGTTTACAGAGTCCTTGAAAAATCGTTTGGTTTTTGTTTAAAATTTTGATGATTTTGGGGTCCTGAAAGTCTTTAAGGTCTTTTAGTCCTTGGTCCGCAGATTCCTTGGTCTGTGTTTTACCTGAAGTGACGACGTTCAAATGCAGACTGATGAGTCCCAAGTCTTGCGCAGTTTCAGAACTGAGTAGGCATCCCCCGTCTTTTTCTGTCACGTAAACTGTTGCGACAGTGAGCTTCTTTGAGGATTCCATCGTGGTCTCAAATTTCCGTTTCATTTTGACGGGCTTGTCAGAGTTGAATGGGAATGCTTTGATATTTGTTCTTTGTAATCCGACACTTTTAAGCTTTTGAAAGGTTGCATAGTCTATTACATTGATAGATGACCCAGTGTCTATCAGAAAACGCAAAGTAAATCCATTGACCAGAATGTTTGCTTTTGGGTGTTTCTTCGTCTCTGTTCCAACCGCATAGCAGTACCCTAAATTGCTTTCTGAATCGCTGCTATTTTCCACATGGAGGGGCTTCACGTAACTTCCTCTAGGTTTTGGCTTTTTGTTTGATCGACATTGGTTTGCAAAGTGGTTCGATTTGCCACAAGCTCGGCAAGTTTTTCCTTTTGCAGGGCAGGCTGCGTTTGTGTGGGGCCATTCTCCTCCACAGTTTCTGCAGGTTTGAGGGGTTTTCTTGGGAGGTTTTGTCTCTTGTTTACCCTTCTTTCACATAAAGTTTACGGTGGGGTTGAAATCTTGTGTTTTGTTTTCAATGTTTGAAGCTTGAAATTTGCTCATTTCCTCTTGGCGGCCAGCTAATAAAAGGTCACTTAACTTGATTTTCGGGTCTTTTAAAACTTGCTTTCGAAGATGACTTGATGTTCCGTGTAAAACTATTTGCAGAATAAGTTCAAATTCCACATCCGAAAATTGACAAGTTTCTGCAAGGCCAGGTAGACGTGTGTGGTACTGATCAATTGTTTCGCTTGGGTCTTGAAAGGCCTGACGAAATTTGTATACTTCGTATAAACGGTTTCGTTGAGGTTCAAAGTAATCGTTCAACTTTGTCAATGCTCTATCAAAATCATCGTCCGCCCCTGTATCGGACAGATGTCGAAAAATTTCTCTTACACGAGGTCGAGCGAGGTATAACAATAAGGCGCGTTTACATTTCTTGTTGTTGATGGCGTTTGCGACCAAGTATGTATTGAAGTCGGAAATCCACGTTTTCCATCGTGGGGCAAGACTAGCACGAGCCAGTGTTCTAACCTGCCTGCTTGCCGAGTATGTGTAGAGACACGATCAAGAAAAGACACATCAGTTCGTACTCTAACAAAACACATAACTAACTAAATTGGTTACACAACTACAACAAACTACAACAACAATCCGGGGGTTGATACCGGTAGTGACGTAATCACTACACAGCCATTGCACCACAACAAACCACTGATTTTTCTAGAGTAGTGAATGACTTGGTGTTTTGGATAAAAAATCTTTCATGGAAAAAATGTGAAAATTGTGATTACATCTCAACCCAAAGACTTCTGCCAAGTCATAGCCGCCATTTCAAGTCTACTAAAAAGTTTGATTGCCCATGCACAAGAGACAGATATGAAGTTCCAAGGCCACAGGACTTTCCAGAGGAGTTGTCAAGTCTTGACGAGGATGACATTTACATCCTTCGCCCATTCCACATTGATATGAACAAAAGAGAACACAAACGGTACGGTTACCGCGTACGCAATTGTTTATTTACAGTTAAATGCTCCCCACTTTCTGTAGAAGAAAAAATCAATACTTTAGCTCACTCAACTAAGAAGATGCGTTGCCAAAGAGCATACAATTTCCTAATGTCATGCAAGGATTCTTCTTACAAAGAATACATCATCAAACGTGACAAAATCATTTCACAACATTCGACAGTTAAATCTTTGGAAATTTTTGAATGGATTGGCTTGGAATGCGCTTTATGGCCAAACCTGTATCCATTTACAACAATGTGTGAATCTTGGCAGGATGGCACACACGATCGTTCCAGCAGCGAATTCTCTTTTGTAACAAAATGTTTTGGCTCCATTATCAGCATTACCATTATCACATCTACAGTATGAATTTTCCTTTGCTACAATTTGTATTTGACCGCTGGCTTTTTAAAGCGATAACTGGTGCAATAAACAAAGCAAAGTTTTTTCATTGCACCCCATATATGGCCTTAAGCAACAAAAATTTTTCACCCTGGTTTTGGTAACGTCAGCATAAATACCTAATTGACGTTGTACGACAAAAAGGGTTTCCTTCACTTTTTATCACCCTTTCTCCCTCGGAATGGACATTTACATCACCCTCCTGGCTTGAAGAATTGCGATCCAACTATAAATTTCGTCCAACAGAAACTGCATTTTTTGAAACAGCGCATTTTATCCACATCCTGGAACAGATTATACGTGGTTATTTATGTGGAACAAATGATCAAAGCTGGAATACTCATTTCTTTAACTACTATAACAAAAAGAAAATGACAAGTGTTGACACATATTTTTATCGTTTCGAATTCCAAGACAGGGGAACCGTTCATGTTCATCTTCTCATTTGGTTAACTAGTTTTAAAGGAATCAATTTCAAATCAATACATGCTGACATTCCTTCTCCCACTGACCCTTTACATCAACATGTCCTAAAACACCAACAGTCAAACAAACCTTCCAAATCTCTAGCTCAACAGGAACAACCAACATTTATTGAATATCACAATCAAGTTGAGCTCCTCCTCATTACACAACACGCGGATGCCTTTGCTGTCAACCTCAGGGCATACATTGACACTCTCTTGCCATCCCTCTGTTCCTCAATGGATATTCAAACCAGCGATGGTAGAGGGATGTTGCTAAAGTATGTTACCTCATATGTTTCTAAATGGCAAGAAACTTTTCAGAAAGAAACCCTATTTGCCACCCACGTCAATGCGTGGCATGCTGCTTTCAGATATCTAGTTGATTTACATTTATGTGAACCAGAAATGTGGGGGCTTCTATCCAATACCAGCATTGCTTATTGTTTCTGTATCACAGTAGATTTCTTTCCACCAAAACCTGATAAGACTGATGATAATAACATGTTACAATTATACTACAGTAGACCTGCAAACAAACATAACATGTCATTCATTAGCTGGCTTAGAAATCACAATGCATCCTCAAAAAAAACTCGCGGGAACCCCCTACCAGTTTTCGTTTCCATTGGGTACTGTTCAATCTTCAATCCACTCAATTTTTTTCAACGCACTCTTATGAACTATCCACATCAAAATATTTCTCAGATTCTCCCCCACAAAACGGACAAATATATTCCTTCACAAATTCTTTACTTTCAAACGTCTATCCAATTAATGCCTCACTTTTTCGAGCATAACACTTTTAAAACAATGTTGGACGGTGAAGGCCACAAAGACTTTTTCATAAAAAATACCCTTTCCTACCTGCAAAGCCTAAAAGACATTCTCACAGCTCATTCCTTACAAGTCCTCCCCTGTGATCTTTCTATAACTAATAACTGCAATGCACCTGATCGATCTTCCAAATTACAAGGACAGCAGCTCCTATATATAGCAACTTTGTATCTTCTTTATATGAGCGATCTCAAGAGTATCAACTCAACATAACACATGACAACCAGTGGCGTAAATACCAATTAATTCTTGGTCAACCAGGGAGCGGAGAAAGCTTCCTTTTTCTCTCCTGCATTGACTGTTGCATAATTAACAATTTGTCTGCAATGATTGTGACACCAACCGGGTGCCTTTCTTGCATATATAAGGGCATCTACGGAGATCAAATAGTTTCAAACACCATACACAGTGCCTTTCAATTTCCCGTCAATCCCAATGATAAAAAATTAATTTACTGGCAATTGGCAAATGACGATGTCATTTTCGTTGATGAAATTTCCCAGGTCTCTCAAACAATATTCCAACATATTGTTCATACTTTAAACACTCTCCCCGTACGTCCCTTAGTCATGATGTGTGGTGATTTTGCACAACAGCAACCACTTCCTACTGTTGACGGCAAAACATCACAAGTTCCATCCATAAAAAATGACCCACTTCTACTAAAAGTATCATCTTTACACACACTCTCAACCCAATTTAGAATCACAGATAATTTCCTCCTGGACTTCTTAAATAATATTCGATATCTCAAACCAACCATTTCTTTACTTCAGAAATTCCAGCAGGGACGTGTCCTCTGTGACAAACAAGTGACTAAGGATGTCATACTTAGATTGCATCAAAAATACACCACTCACCTTTACCTAACAATCTCGAACAAGGCATCCCACTTCATTAACGACGCAATCATTGCAAGCACAACTTCCCATCCCATCCTGCAAACAATTCCATGTACAAAAGACCGTAATCCCACCAAACTATTTCATGGACTCCCTGTAATGCTTCTCGAAAATCGAGATAAAGCAATTGGCTTTCTAACGGCCAAATCTGTTCCGTTCATTCATATCAAGGAAACACTATCCCTGTAAAACATCCTAACGGACACATCATTAACATCTATCCTCTCACAAATCCTGACGATAATACAATGTATTATCCCTTCACACCAGCATACTCTTGTACCATCGCCAAAGTACAAGGACAGACCTTAGCTAACATAATAATTTGGATTGACACACCCTCAACCCCACCAGGAACATGCTATGTTGCACTTTCTAGAGAGCGGCACTTGGAAACCCTCCTCCTCTTAACAGAGTTAGAACAACAACATTTTAACCCTGTTTAACTCAGTCAACTTTCAATCTTGCCACACCTCTCATTTCACATCTTCCTAAGGTAACA
>RQOL01000927.1:112500-130000 GCA_013076295.1 Sanderia malayensis
CCGTGTTTCAAAACGGGTCAGATGAAGCCATATGGCCGCCAACAACCGAGGCACATTGTGTGCGTAGACCTCCCGCATGACGCCAAGCAGTTCCGACCAACTGCAAGCAGTCCGCCGTGCTCGACATGACATCAAGGGAAGGGTGCCAGCCCCACCAAAGCGGAGCATGTACCGCTCTCCTCTGCCCCATCCGAGCTGGAGTCGTCTGTCGGGCTATAACAGCAGGTGACGGAGCACCCACCTACTTTCCCGGAAGCCTTGTCATTCGAGACGGAGCAGCCGTTGACGCGCTCGAGCTAGAAGTGCGACGATCGCAAGGCCAAGCCGAGCAGCGAGTGTCCATGCGGATCCGCACCTTGCACGTCTGACCAGGTGGCCGCCTGAATCTCACCGGAGCATTGCTAACTGCATCCGTTTCCCCTCTAACGGTTTCACACACTTTTTAACTCTCTTTTCAAAGTTCTTTTCATCTTTCCCTCACGGTACTTGTTCGCTATCGGTCTCGTGCCAATATTTAGCTTTAGATGGAGTTTACCACCAATTTTGGGCTGCATTCCCAAGCAACCCGACTCATGGAAAGCGTATCGTTTGGCAGCCTGTCCCGCTGCGAACGGGATTGTCACCCTCTCTGATGTGCTCTTCCAAGCAACTTGGACAGGACAGGTCCAGCGGGAAAACGCTTCTCGAGACTACAATTCGCCGTTGCAAGCAACGGAGATTTCAAGCTTGAGCTATTCCCACTTCACTCGCCGTTACTCAGGGAATCCTTGTTAGTTTCTTTTCCTCCGCTTATTAATATGCTTAAATTCAGCCGGTAGTCTTGCCTGATCTGAGGTCAAATTGTCAACGAGTGGCTGATGTGCTGCTCCGAGCGCGAAGCAGTTCAAAGACCTTTTCGCTGCCCTGCTGTTCGGAGAGACGGCCAGCCGGGTCGCAAGCACTGAACTTCAAGACACGCAGCACTACCGTGGCTGCGACGTCTCAACGCCACACCTCCTTCCACGAGGCTGGGTGCGTGAGTTTTTGTCATGACGCTCAGACAGACATGCTCCTTGGGAGACCAAGGAGCGCCATTTGCATTCAAAGATTCGATGATTCGCTGAGTTCTGCAATTCACATTACTTATCGCAGCTGGCTGCGTTCTTCATTGATGCACGAGCCAAGAGATCCACCGTTAAAAGTTGTCTCATATTTTTCCAACTATGTAGTCTTTCTGCTGTAAACAGCAAAGACTCCAACTCTCATGAAATTTCTCAAAAAAGTTTCTCAAAAACAACAAACTCTCCATGTGAGGCCGACAGCTGCCTGCTGCTGTCATTCAAGGCCGGACTGGTCGAGCTCCAGCCAACTCACACGAATCGGTAGGAGTTCACAGTGGTAACGATCAACGTAACTCCCCACAACTTGCATTCGGTAATGATCCTTCCGCAGGTTCACCTACGGAAACCTTGTTACGATTTTTACTTCCTCTAAATGATCGAACTTGAACGACTTCTCGGCTTTCCGCTTCAGCCATTCCCGGCCGAGGCGGCGCCAATCCGAAAGTCTCGCTAGACCATTCAATCAGTAGTAGTGACGGGCGGTGTGTACAAAGGGCAGGGACGTAATCAACGCGAGCTGATGACTAGCGCTTACTAGGAATTCCTCGTTCAAGATCAATAATTGCAATGATCTATCCCCATCACGACAATGTTTGAGAAGATTAACCACACCAATCGGCGAAGGTTAATACTCGCTGCCATCGTCAGTGTAGCGCTCGTGCGGCCCAGAACATCTAAGGGCATCACAGACCTGTTATTGCCTTCCTTACGATGGTTAACACCAACAGTCCCTCTAAGAAGTCAGGCACAAAGCGAGATTCGTGTGACTATTTAGCAGGATAAGTTCTCGTTCGTTAAACGTTGTTAAATTTTTTCAAAGTAAACGTCGCAAATCCTACGTACACGCAACTAAGGGCACACGCAGTCTTTGCGAAGAAGGACCGACCAGCCAGTAACATACCTCACGGCAGACCGACTGGCCTGTCCCGAAATCCAACTACGAGCTTTTTAACTGCAACAACTTTAATATACGCTATTAGACCTGGAATTACCGCGGCTGCTGGCACCAGACTTGCCCTCCAATTGATCCTCGTTAAAGGATTTAAATTGTACTCATTCCAATTTCGCGTCTAAGAACTAGACACGGATTGCTATTTCTTGTCACTACCTCCCCGTGTCGTGATTGGGTAACTTGTGCGCCTGCTGCCGTCCTTGGATGTGGTAGCCATTTCAGACCAGCACATCGTATCTCGCCGATGCAGACCAGCGCATCGAAAGCAGCACCAAAGACAACACTGAGAGCCGTCCACACTTGAGTGCAGGCCTGCCACAGCCTGGCGTGCACAGCACATGAAGCCCACACTGCTCTCAAGAGGACAAGTCTGAAAAGGTGGGCGGAAGAACGAGACTGAAAAAATAATGTGTAAACACGAATTGCGTTAACAAATCTATAGAACGAAGGGCTTAATCTCAGAAGATCGTAGCAACAAGGCTACTCTACTTCGTACAATACCCCGTTCCTTATTTAAGTCGTCTGCAAATAATTTATCTCTGGAAATGTTAGATTTTGGTTTGTGCAGCACCTCGGCAGTTGTTCTTCGCCTCGGTGCATTGGGACGCAGGAGCAGACACGAGTGCCTGCCCTATTTTTGCTCGCCTAAGATCATCCAGAGGTAGTTATCGTTGCTTTCTAGCACGGACTCTGAGAGGCGTTCAGTCATAGTCCAACAGATGGTAGCTTCGGGCCATTGCCTTTTCAAGCAAGTCCAAATGCCAATTGTCTGAATCTGCGGTTCCTCTCGTACTGAGCAGAAGTACTATTGCAACAACACTTCATCAGTAGGGTAAAACTAACCTGTCTCTCGACGGTCTAAACCCAGCTCACGTTCCCTATTAGCGGGTGAACAATGCGGCGCTTGGTGAATTCTGCTTCACAATGATAGGAAGAGCCGACATCGAAGGATCAAAAAGCAACGTCGCTATGAACGCTTGGCTGCCACAAGCCAGTTATTCTTTAGGTAACCTTTTCTGAATTGATAAGCATACCTTTTTGTGTCCCACGTACTTTATTTGAACTCAAGACTATGCACTGTAAAGTTTAAACACTGAAAGTGGTATTTTTGTGTGTTATCTATTGTTCTATATATATGATAACATTTGTGACAGGAACAGATCTTTTTTAAAAGTAACCAGTTAGTTAGACAATTGGGAGGTCTGAATAAGCATGAACGGAAACAAAAATGTTTTTTCTCGTTTCCATGTTATGGCTGTTGAAAATGAAAGTTCTTTGCCTTCAGTACTGAAAGAATGCTTCAAAACTTAATGAATCGCACAGTTTTTAATATTCAGGTCTGAGACTTCTTGGCGAGATAGGTGCCATGGAGTGGTAATAGTCCGGGTGCTGAGAGCCGAAATCGATGAGAGTACTGGAAATTTTGGCGGGCCTTTTAATTCTTGTATAAAAATATTCCTCAGGTTATAGTAATTATGATTTCACCTGTTGGCCTTGCTGGATTTTCTTCTGGGTCGCCTCCGAAGCGATTTTCTGTCGAACGAAATCAGCAGAACACCATTATGAAATCGCCATGTTTTCTCTGAGATTTGGTTACGACAACGAGGTAAAATTGAAACGAGACTAAAAACAAGGGGGTGATGGTGCCTATGAAAGGAGAAATTCCGAGACTTTGAACAAGCTTAAACAAGCTACCCGAAAAAGAAAAGCTAATTTTTAACTATAATTTAAAATCTTTCTGTCATTTGTGATAAATGATGATATATTCATGAATGAAAATTCTTTGATTTGACTTTTCTATGCTATTTTCTTGTTCTGGTTGCAATTGATGCTACCCCCGGCAGTTTTGTAACTTCCTGTTATTTGAAATCTTGTTGTGAAAAGCAAAAGAAATTCATAAATCACCGACACTACTTCGTGATTCAAATAAAAAAGTATTCATTACCCCAGGAAATCAGCCCATGGTTGGAATCACGATATAAAAATGTATAAAATATCGATGTCCATTTGGTTCAAAAACGTGTATACGTCTTCCTTGTTTGTTATGACGCACCCTGAATGTAATACTCAAGAAACAAGAAATGTATTTTCACACCTCATTCGTATAGCCATTATAGTCATACAATGACGTAGTTTTTCTTCGCTCTCGGATATGCCACCATGTTTTACTCCCTTCATTTTCCTGTTATTCTGGAGTTCTATTGGCTTATTTCTTAGATACGTCAATGTTTTTCTTATTTCTTATTGGTTACTGTTATGTTCCTATTCCGTTTGAATTGTATAAAAATTGCCTTTGCGATAGTCAAGTTTTAAGTTCAATGTTTTGCACGAAAATGTCACGAGAAAATGTCACAGCTTAAGTTAGTTCTCTCACCGCCAAAGAAGAAGAAAAAAGACGAAATCAAGAAATGCATAATTCATCAGAAGGCATACGATGACGAGAAAACGATTACTGAGTTCTCAGAGATTTCATGGAATAAAGTAAAAACTGCTGGGTAAGAGAACTTTCCATTTCTTGTTTCATTTTATTTTGCTTTTTACAAAGAAACTTGTCTGTATTTTTTTTTGTTTAATTCATTGTGTATCTCAGATTGCCATTTATAGAAGTTTTATTCTTTCTATTTAAAAGGTTAATTAGAAACGACGGTGTTGTAATTCAACTTACATCTGAATTAGAAGAAAATGATATTCCAGGCTCTGAAAGCGGTTACCATAGAAAATGCTACTCGAATTATACCCATCCAAAAACCCTGGCCAACATAGAAAGGCGAAAAGAACAAAAACAAGCAGAAGAAACAGGTAATGATGGTAATGAGGTCCCAAGCACCAGTAATGATAGGAGAAGCTCCGTAAGAAGAAAAGACCGGGATGCAGGTATGAACGGATAGTTAATGTAGCCATACAAGATTGCATTTTTGAAAACGTTTTGATGAAAGTAAAAATGATGTTTTTTTACCACTTCTGCCGCAGTATAAATAATGCATGAGAGTATTTACTAACAAGGTCGTTAATGATTTGTTTATCTATTTAAGGGCGTATACTGGCTGATTTTGAATGCTGCATATGTAATAAAAAAAAAACAAAAAAGACAGGCAGTGGATACGAAGTGCTACAGAGATGTGAAACCGAAAATGCTGCATTAAGACTTCAGCAAACGGCATTGGAGAAATCAGATAATCCACAATTGGTAGTGGAAATGACAGGCATTGATTGGAAAGTCATAGTAGCTAAAGAATTTCATTACCATAAATCCTGTTTCAGAAATTACACAAGAGCAGAGAAAGTAAGACCGTCGGCGAGAACAGCTGATGAGCAAATCCTACTTCTGAAAGACTACATCGAAGAGCAAGTAGTTCAAAAAGGGATGGTTGTAAGCATGTCAGAATTAGTGGATATGTTCGAAAAAAATCTGCAGGTTGACCAAAGCACAATGCATCCTAAAACCCTAAGGCTTAAAATAAAGGACTTGTTTGGGGAACGGATCGATTTCTGGTGCCCACGCTATGGAAGCTATTTCGTCTACAGCAGTGAGATCCCAGTTGGCCAGATTATTGAAGCTGGAAAAAGAAGAATTGAGGATAGCCATAAAAAATCACAAGATCGACCACTGCTGACAAAAGTTACAGAAGTTGCACATTTGTTAAGGAACGAGATTCTGGATGCACCTGCGACTTATCCAAACTGGCCCCCAACTGAAGACGAGCTGATCGGTGTTGAAACAGTTCTCCCACTCGCTCTTTCCACATTCTTGAAAGCACTGCTAACGTCCAAGTCAAAGTTATCCAGCAGAAAAGAGTGTTTAGTTTCATCTATTGGTCAAGACATAATGTATGCTGTTGGCAATGGAAATACTAAAACAAGTAAGCACGTCATTCTTTCCCTTTGCACAAAGAGGAAGACTGGTTCTAAACAGGTGATTTCCTGGATGAACAAATTAGGTCATGGCATATCTTATCATGAAACATGTGCATTAGAAACACGTTTGGCAATCCAGCAATCGAAAGAACAAACTCTCAGAAGTTTTGTACCTAACATTATGCAGCCTTCAACGTTTGTAACTTTCGTTTGGCATAATAATGACGTCAATCCTGAGACACTAACAGGGGTCAGCATGCACCTTACAAACGGAATCATGATTCAACATGCCAGCAGCAGTGAAGTGCGTTCTTCTGGCGAAGAGGTTTTAGAGACACCACCCAGACCAAGTTCAAAGCCAAGATCATTCAAAGCTGTCACAAATGTCTTGGGTCCGTATATTTCGAAGAATAGAGCACAGCCGTCACCTATTGAAAATCTTGCATTGTTGGAAGAAAGTTTCGAGGAGATTTTATCAAAGAAAATCGATTTCTGGTGGAGTATTCTTCGATGTAATGCTCAGCTTTGTGACGTTACTCAAACTGTTCCGAATTGGACCGGATTCAACTATTTAATAACAAAAACGAGCAAGTCCTTTCAAGAGGTATGTTGCCCTTATATAACGTCTGGCTTTCACTTGCGCACATTTTTTGTACATATATGCGACCAAATACCTTTGAAAGTTCTAATTGATTGAAAGATCCCAAAACCCAATTTGCGCATGCGGAATTTTCTCCTTTCAGATTGTTTTAATACATCTATGTATTTTCAGGTAGCTTATCTTCCCGCCATAAATCAATCACCCACAAAGATGGAAACTGTACTCGAGCTTTTGCGACAGTCGAAAATCAAAGCTGAGAAGCTGGGGTTATCAGAGACCGACATAGTTCTTGACCTAGCCATATATGCCAAAGCAGTAGAAATTTTGTCCAATCCCATTCACAAAGATGCGGGATTTCATCGTGCTGCGGATGGGTGCATTTCATACGTCAATGATCTTCTTAGCAATAATCGGTAAACGATTCGCTGACGCTGGCCTCCGGGACACTATTATCGAAGCAAATTTGTTGGGTATGTTGATCTTTAAAGTATACTGACATTTGTTGTAACTTATGACAAGTCATGTGTTTAAAAGCGAGAAACGCATTTTCATGGCCCAGTAAGACCAAACCTACCTCTGAGTTTGGTAGGTCATCTAGTACTAACTTATATAACAACGGGAACAATTTTTTTCTTAATCATACTACGTACCCTAAATTTGATGCAGGGGCGGAAGAATGGGGTGGAACATTTTCATATAGCAAGAAACTTTCAATACTTTTTTTAGGTCAAGCTTCGTGCGAAAAAGTAATAAGTGGGAAGCATTATAACAATTCGATGAGGGTCTTAAAGTACGTGTACGATGCACTGCAGCGTTTGGAAATCGCAGCGTTTGAGAAATGGCTAACAGAGAAAGGTGGAGATTGCACTGTAACCGATATGTGGACATCGAGTGAGCTAGCAGCAACAATAAAAGAAACCACTCCTACTACGTTCAACGAGTTAATGTCGAATCACAACCCCGTGTTTGAGCTCATGGCAGCATTTGAAAGCTCATTTTCAGAGACCCACGCTGGTCCTTTGGCTATGTTCTGGCTTTCGTTCTTGCAGATGATGAGAACGTTATTGGCTTTCATCCGATCTGTACGTCAAGGAGACTGGAATCTGCATCTGCTGGCAACTCAAAGAATGCTTCCTTGGATGTTTGCCTACGACGGTCCGAATTATTCTCGTTTCTTGACGCTCTATTGGGCTGAAATGCAAAAACTTCCACAGACCCATCCAGAAGTGTATAACGAGTTTTGGTAAGCGGAGCTTTTTATTTTGTTCAAAAGTTGCATTCGATTTCATAGTACACATGTATGTCTGTTATTTTGGTCCTCACTCGTGATCATAAATTCGACAATGTATTCTGACCTACTTTTAGTTTGGTTCTCGTTATAACATCTGCAAATGCTTACAAAAACTTACATTTTATGACACTTTGCAAGGCTATTGCAGCTAATTTATTATACACTTATATTCCAGCATGGGCAGTTTTGCAGTGAAACGTCAGCCAGGGAAATTCAATGCGATTCCTTCGGATCAGTGCATCGAACAAACAATTAATCGGCAACAAAAATGTCGAGGCGGCATCAAAGGTTACAGTACCTCAACTGGAGCGATTCAAAGATGGGTATTCACTAGCCACACTGCTGCAAAATGCATTGACAAATTGGAAGCACTCATTGGCACAGAGGAGAAGCTTTCCGTGACGAAGGATATCGGAAAAAGTCGAATCGGATTTGACGAGAAAGCAGTTCTTCGAACATACGATCTTTTAAAGTCCTGGGGAAATCCATTCGAGCATAATTTGACTCTTACCAACATAGCGTCTGGCGTCGTAGCAAGCCCAGTAGTCCAAGAAGATCTTCTGCATGCTCACACATTGGGAACAGCAGCTTTGGAATCTTTCATCAGCAATCGCCTGGAATCAAACGCTGTTTCTTTCTATGGCCCAATAAAGCGCTTAAATCTAAAGTCATTCGCTGAAATGAAAGTCAAAAAGGTGTGCAAAGTAAAAGAAAAGTCAGTGACTATAAGTGCAGAACGGAGCATGTTTGCTAAACTCATAGTCATCAGCGAGAAAAGGCAATCACTGAGTATGAAGGAAGTTTTGCGGTACTCTCTCGGCCCGATACCATGGTCTCTTGCTCTGCCAGATGGTGGACTTGTGAAGACAGTCAAGTCAAAGCTCTTAAATGTGGTTGAAGTGGGGGTGGAAACTGTGGCGTCAGCACCCATGGGTTCTGTTGTTATCTATGACGGAATGGTCCTGCTGCAGCAACTCGATGGCATTCAACTAGATACATTTGGTGAAATGTCACAACATGTATTAGAAAGAATTCTGAAGAACAACGCTGAAGTAATTTACTTCGTTACTGATCAGTACAAAGCAGATTCTGTCAAGGGGTTGGAAAGAGCTAAAAGAGCGTCGTCTGGGACTATTCATGTCATAATTGGAAGGCCAGATCAAAAACGTCCGCAAAAATTTAAGAAGTTCCTTGGTGATCCTCGGAATAAGCTAGAGCTTGTGCAGTTTATCTTGAATGACTGGAGTCATCCTACTCGTTACCTAGAAAAATTAAGAAATCGCCAGATTTTTGCTACGATGGAAGAAAGGTGTTTCTTTATTCGAATCGAGAATGGGAGTATCATCATGTCTGAAGTGGAAGAGTTAAAGTGTAGTCAAGAGGAAGCAGATACAAAAATCTTCTTTTGTTGTCGACATGCGAGTGCACTGGGATTTCAAAAGGCCACCATTATTACAGTTGATAGTGATGTCGCCTTATATGCCATTCACTTCTCGATCACTCTTGACATTCAGCTTTTTGTACAGATCGGTACAAAACAGAAAACCAGGATTTTGGACATCACGGCTATAAAAGAAAATCTAGGTGAACCAGTTTCACGATGTCTCCCTGCTCTGCACTGCTTTACAGGATGCGACTACACGAGCGCCTTTCATGGAATTGGGAAAGCAAAAGCATACAAGATATTGCAGAAGAATGAGAGATTTCAAGAGGTTTTTGCTCTGCTGGGTGATACATATGATTTCAACGAGGATCTTTTTCAATGTTTGCAAGAATTCGTTTGCATTATGTATGGCATTAAGAAAGTCAAAGATGTAAATGAAGCGAGATACTTAAAGTTTTGCAGCAAGAAAGGTCAAATTCCGGAGCCGCAACAACTGCCGCCAACATCAGATGAGCTTCACATGCACTGCAAACGTGTATCGTATTCCACTGCCATCGTCAAAAGAGCACTTGAGAGTGACCCGATGGTTCCCTCTCCTGATGGTTATGGTTGGACAATTCTTCCAGGAAACAACCTTGAAGTCGATTGGATGACAGGAAAACCTGCACCTCAATCTATTCTGGAGCTAGTTTCTTGTGCCTGCAAGAAGTCAAAGTGCCAAGACCTGAACTGCGTTTGTAAGTCATACGGACTCACGTGCACAGATCTCTGCGCATGCAATAAATGCGAAAACTCTTTGGACGTCGAAGACAACGAAGAAAACTTCGCAGAAATCGATGAAGTGCAAGAATCAGATGAAGAGTCTTGGAGTGATGCAACTGAAGATGATGAGACAGACTTTGGAAACTACGTTTAGTATTAATCGAATTAGCCTGTTGCGACGAAATTCCAATAAAGGAACTGAATTTCCTTATTATGATATATTTTAAGTAATAATAGCTAGCACGTATTGAGGGAAGCGGAGGACAGTTGTCCCTTACCTTGTAGCTTACCACAAAATTCAAAAAAATTGAAAAAGACGATTTTGCTCTCAAGCTTTTCTTGTACTTTAATTTTCAGTTTTGCATTTTTCGATTAGTTCGATTAGGTCATAGTGTAGGTAAAGCCTTTAATTTCCTCATTTCTACTGTATTTTTGCGGCAAACCGTTGCAACCCCAAAATGACCCCCTCAAAATAACTTCAATGCCTTCAATACGTGCTCGCACAGTGACATATTCATAACTAATCGTTTATTCTATATTTTCGTAACTTGCATGGTCAAACAACGCTTTTTAGTGCCTACAGTGACCCAGAAGACAGATTTCTCACAGGGGTTTCATGGTACCTCAACGTTAAGATGGGCCACAGGTGACAATTTTCCCAGATGTAGGTCACACGCTGAAAAATTTCCCCAAATGTGACAAAAATCCAAAATTCCAAGATTTCGGTGATTTTGTCCTGAAAAGGTGCCCCCCCCGTCCACCACGCCCCCACTTTTGCTTTTCTGAAGGCAAGTTTTTGGCCTTTTTGCCCATTCAAAGTACGAAAAACACCCCCCCATCAGTGAAAATTGGAGTTTACCCCCCGGAAACAGTCTCGATTTAGTTTTAGCCTCGTATTCATTCAGGAATTCCAACAGAAAAATGGCGGCTTTTGATGAAAGTGGCCTAAATCACTCGAAGAATATAATCGTCTCGGACGCAGCTATAAAGAAAATTCAGCATGGCCAACAAGTGAAATCGTATTATTAAGGTTATAATTAATGTTTTTATCCAAAAATTATAAGGCCCGCCCAAATTTCCAGTTTGTCTTGCCGCTAGCACCCGGACTATAAGTCATGACGAAAGTTCAAGGTTTTTCTCAGAACGAGACTAAAGTAACAGCAGGGCCAAGTTTATTGACTTCAGTATGCAAATTCTAAAACAACCACGTTACACAAAGAATGGACAAGATACAAAACTGAAAAAAATATACGTTACTGCCAGTGGCTCCATTACCATTCTGAAAAATACCCCATTGTTTTATCGGTAACGAGGCCAACAATAATGGCGTCCAAAGTTTCTTTGCTTAGCTATGGTCCATTTTTGCCTGGATATGAAATATTATTTAAAAATCAAATGTAATAGAGAAATCTTGAAAACGTTTCTCACACTCACACCTTGATCAGTTAAAGGTCTACAACTCATATTGTTATAATATCCATTACGAGGCCAGCGTTATTCAAGGTTGAAGTTATAAGGCTTCAGTGTGGGATAATTGATAAGTTGTCAAAATTGATCAAATATTCTCAAAAATAGACACTGGAATATTTTGCTCTGATACTCCTAACAAGGAAAGGTGGCCTACAATGGTAACTCGTCATAAAATTGTAATGTCTTCCTCAGAACGAGACTAAAGTAAGAGCAGTGTCAAGTTTATTGACTTCAGTATGGAAACATTAAGCCGTCATGCTGTCCAAATCATGAGGAACAGAACGTCCTTAAGATGGTGAATTAGTTACACAATTGGAAGGTCTGAATAGAATTGAACGCAAACGAAAATCTTCTGCCTCGTTTCCATGTTATGGCTGTTTCAAAAGAAAGTTCTTTGCCTTCAGTACTGAAAGAATACTTCAAAACTTAATGTATCGCACAGTTTTTAATATTCAGGTCTGGGATTTTTGGGCGAAATACGTCACATGCAGTGTTGAACCTTGACCAAAGTTAAAGTTTTTCTCAGAACGAGACTAAAGTAACAGCAGTGCTAAATTTATGGACTTCAGTATGCAAATTCTAAAACAACCACGTTGTACAAAGAATGAACAAGATACAAAATTGAAAAAAATATACGTTACTGCCAGTGGCTTCATTACCATTCTGAAAAATACTCCATTGTTTTATCGGTAACGAGGCGAACAATATGGCACCAAAGTTTCTTTGCTTAACTCTTGTCCATTTTTCCCTGGAAATGAAATATTATTTAAAAATCAAATGCAATTGAGAAATCTTTAATACGTTTCCCACACTCACAACTCGATTAGTTAAAGGTCTACATCTCATATTGTTATAATATCCATTACGAGGCCAGCGTTATTCAAGGTTGAAGTTATAAGGCTTCAGTATGGGATAATTCATAAGTTTTCAAAATTGATCAAATATTCTCAAAAATAGACACTGCATTATTTTGCTCTGATACTCCAAACAAGGAAAGGTGGCCTACAATGGTAACTCGTCATAAAATTTCAATGTTTTCGTCACTACGAAACTAAAGTAACAGCACTGTCAAGTTTATTGACATCCGTATGGAAATATTCACCCATCATCCTGTCCAAGTCATGAGGAACGGAACCTCCTTAACATGGTGACCTAGTTACACAATTGGAAGGTCTGAATAAAATTGAACGGAAACGAAAATCTTCTGCCTCGTTTCCATGTTATACCTGTTGCAAAAGAAAGTTTTTCGCTTTCACTACTGAAAGATGCAGGCTCATGGACGCAGAATTTATGTTCATAATTTGAAGATCATATACTAAAATATATACCTACAATAATTTATATTGAGTGAAGTCCTTACCTTGTTCGAGCATGGTCAGCGGGCAATTTATTTTCGTGCCTTCATATTCCAATATCCAATCACTTAGAACACTTACCTGAAAAGTTTTATTCACTTTCTTGTTTACATATCATGACGAAGAAATTATATATTACTACTATAACTTGGTCAAAATAGTATCTCTTGGTTCGGATCCAAGTCTCATTTACTTACTTTCTTTCTCCAAAGTCCATAATAATCTATATCTCTTTCCATTCAGATTGAGGACAACATTAATATGTGCTAGTGCAGAAATTATAGCCCAGGCAGTAACATATTCATAAAAAACAAAGAATGCTGCAAATTTCATATCACTTTATAAAAATAAAAAGAACATCTTAAAATACAATTATAAAAGTCAAAAATGCTTTTTCAATCGTTTTTCATTCATGCTTTGCCTTCTTTGATTTCTTGCATTTTTTACTCTTTTTGTGCTTTCTTTTCACTGTCCCTTTATCGAGCTCAGCCAACACCTCATCAACTTCATCTGTCCCCGCAACAGAGGCATTTTTTTCGCGGTTTATCAAACTGACATAATCGAGTATGCTACCGGTGCTCTTGAACGCTGGCTCTTCCTCAGGCTCAGAGCTAAATCTAGCTGCAACATACGGGGGATTTGATAGGATCAATTGGGCAACTTTAAAATTGACCCCCATGGAGAACATCGCTCCGCCAATCTTGACAAAACGTGTCAAAATCTTATCAATATCACCCGGGTGCTTGATCAGTTTCTTCAGGAGCACTGTTGTTTGTTCCGAAGTTGGTTTTGCAACAGAATCTCGTCCATGTAATTCGAGCAGCTCCAGCATTTCCTTCATTTCTTTTTGCAATGCAGCTGTCTCCTTCTTGGCAACATGCTGCTCACTCAAGATATTTAGGTTGTCAATTAGGCTGCTGCTAAGCTCGGACATAGCTATATCTGGTCCCTTAAACCATTCGCAGCTTGCCGACGGCAAGCGTCTCATTGCGATTTCTTTATCTGGGAAAGCCTCTGCCGGCCCATAGGGCTTCAAAAAATTTTTCGGGAAGTGAGCAAAGTAGCTTACACCCGGCCTTTTCGTTGCTGGTACTGAGTACTGCTTTGCCATTCTAAAGATATAAAGCTACCTCGTACTGTTAAAGACCCATTGTCAACCAACAAACCACACACCCTAAGTATGGAGCCTTCCTGTTATTTATCAACAAAGCACCTACGTACTTAACGCGAATTTCTGCGTCAGAAATTAAAATTCTCCAGTTACATAGCTGTCACCACCAACATGGTGAACAAGACCTAAACACTCACCACTTGGAAATATTGGCTCTGTTCGTAGCTGCACGATTTCTAATTTCTGACATAGAAATTCATCTAAATACGTAGGCCCTTTGTTGATAAACAACAGGAAGCCTCCATACTTATGAGCTCTGCTCTGTTTGTTGACAATAGGTCTCCAAACACTATACAAAAAAGTAGCTTCCCTGAAGTAGTTCTTTACAATGCATTTATTAATGGCACCTTACCTTAACACTGGATGGATAATTGCTGAAGTAACCAAAGAATTTGTAACAACACTCTCTTCATATAGAAACATATAGAATGATTTATTTTGCCATGAGCATCAGAATTTATACTCTTCGATTTAAATTTTGAACAGAGTTCATTAAAAAACAATAGCAAACCTGTGGGATTTTACTTTTTGCTGACAATGTAGATTTTGATCAACAGTATATATAATCTATATGAATTAGGATTTTTGCTAATTCAGCAAAATATAAGACTCGGAGATTCTTCTGCTCACTTTTAGTTGGAGGTAAAAATGTGCAACAGTTGCAAAAATTTAGTACAGGTTTTTCCCAATATATTTATATGTAACACTGTTATTTGCATTCAACTGGACCCAATTGATACAAAAACCCGCCTTACGGTATAGGAAAAGATGCAGCAGATCACACTGCATCTTTTGGTCACAACCATCCTTCTGGAAAAAAATTATTTCCCCAATAAAATTCTCAAAATGTCTTTGCACAAAAAATCAAAATGCCATTTTTTCGACCTTTATTTTCATCAATAACATTTTTTCCACAATAGTTAGCACAAAAAAGTTTGCGGCATTAGATTTGCAGTACTTCTCTTCGTGTAGGATGAATTTTTCAGGTCATTCTGGCCAGTATTAAGAAAGTTGGCAATTTTTTTTGGCCATTTTTTCTTCAAACAGATAATAAAAAAGAACAGTTATTTTTATTGTCTAAAGCCTTCCCGGACAAATAAGTAAAGCTTACTATATACCAAAAGATGCACTAGATCACAGCGCATCTTTTGGTCACCACCATCCTAATGGAAAAGAATTATTTCCCTAATAAAATTCTCAAATTGTCTTTGCACAAAAAATCAAAATGCCATATTTTTGACATTTATTTTCATCAATAACATTTTTTCCACAATACTTAGCTCAAAACAGTTTGCGGCATTAGATTTGCAGTACCTCTCTTCGTGTAGGATAATTTTTTCAGGCCACTCTGACCAGTATTAAGAAAGTTGGCAATTTTTTTTGGCCATTTTTTCTTCAAATAGATAATAAAAAAGAACAGTTATTTTTATTGTCTTAAGCCTTCCCGGACAAATAAGTAAAGCTTACTATATACCAAAAGATGCGGTAGATCACAGCGCATCTTTTGGTCACCCACATCCTAATGGAAAAGAATTATTTCCCTAATAAAAGTCCCAAAATGTCTTTGCACAAAAAATCAAAATGCCATTTTTTTGACATTTATTTTCATCAATAACCTTTTTTCCACAATAGTTAGCACAAAACAGTTTGCGGCATTAGATTTGCAGTACTTCTCTTCGTGTAGGATAAATTTTTCAGGCCATTCTGGCCAGTATTAAGAAAGTTGACAATTTTTTCTTGGCCATTTTTTCAAGGAAATTGCCAATTAATTACTTTTTTCAGAAATAAGACAATTTACATCAAAGATAGCTTGAAAGAGATTGCCCGATTTGTTTACAATTACTCCAAAACGTAATCAAAAATTTTGCATCACTTTTTTGTCAGCAAAAACGAAGTCGATAATTTCGACCCAAAAATATTTCACAAAAATTTATCCCCTCACATTGGTTTGAAGTCAAATAAATTGCAAGTCGTGAATCACACGGTCTCATTCCGATCCTTTCATTTCGAAGAAAAGTTACATACATTTATAAAGTTACATCTTTATATATCCTGTAAACGTTCATCTTGTGGATTGAAATTTTTTTTACAATTACTTATTAACTTTCAATAACAATTAATGTATATAATATTCCATCGCGCTAATTATATTGCAAGTTATTGTGCACGCAATTCATAACACAGTTTTCTAAAGTGATTAACTTACCATCCTTGACTTTATTCTATATTTATATAATATTGAATACAATATTTCACAATAACAAAAAAGGGTAAATAATTATTAAAAACAAAATCTTATAACATCATTAACCGTTTCAATATAATTCACATTTCTTTAATTCTATGTAATTTATAAATTTAGTTCTTTTAATTTTCTTCTTTTTGAACAAACATATTTCATGAGTTACATTTTTTACAACACTACACTAGTTAAATATAAACATAACTACATTAATTGAAACAATTACACTATTTTAATCATGGCCAAACAGTGGAATATATCACATGCAACTTCTTTCTGGAAATCTCGTCAAGCTATATTTTTACAACCACATGACAAATTTTTGTCGAGACAACCGGCAAATAACATAACTGTCTCTCACAATTCATGTTCTAAAGTTGCCTCTGACTTGAGTTTTTGGGTAAAGTATTTGTCGTGGAACATGTGTCCCAACTGCTTCACCATATCCACACAACGCCTATTGCCCCATTACACTAGGCATTTCAAATCATCCAAAAAGACAATATGTCAGTGTGAGATTGGCAGGTATAATATTCCAAAGCCCCAAAACATTCCTATCCAGTTGGCATGTCTAAACAAAGATGACTTGCATATTCTCCGTCCATTTCATATTCCAAGTGGCAACTATGAACATAAATGCTATGGCTCTCGTGTTCGCAACAAGATTTTCGAAATTAGACCTTCGAAATACTCAGTAGAGGAAAAAATTGCATTCATAACAGATTCAGATCAGAAAAAACGATGTGAAATAGCATACAAGTTCCTTATGAGCACTCCAGCATCATCTTATAAGCAATATATAGAAAAGCGTGAGACCATTCTTTCCCAAAAAATTACTATATCAAAACTAGATGTTTTCCAATGGTCTGGGTTCGAATGTGCTTTGTGGCCACACCTATATCCATACACAACAATGTGCGAATCTTGGCATGAAGGCATTGTAGACAGTGCCAGTAGCACGTACTCTTTCATAAGTAAATGTTATAGCCTAATTGTTGACTACAGCATGAACTTTGACTTACTTCACTTTGTATTTGACAGATGGCTATTCAAAACAATCACGGGTGTGATCAACCAAGCCAAACGTTTTGCATGCTCACCATATACAGCACTGGCCACTAAAAGCTTTTCACCCGCTTTTTGGAAACGTCAACACCGGTATCTTTTGGATGTTGTAAGACAAAAAGGATATCCATCGTTGTTTGTCACAATTTCACCCTCTGAATGGACCTTTACATCGCCTTTGTGGCTGGACGAAATGCGGAGCAGATACAACTTTCGTCCAACAGAGACTGCATTCTATGAAACAGTACACTT